>VZRZ01006353.1:252455-345168 GCA_013398175.1 Climacteris rufus | reverse complement strand
TGCTTCTAACCTCCTCATGTCCTATAGAAGCCTACACAGTCCGATGTTTAAACCTCAGCACATGAAAGTGGGTAGGGAAGGAGAAGCTGAGCAGATGCGTAAGGATTCTGCGCTGTGCTTGGCGTTAAGGCTCAGTCTGCGATTCCAGCCTAGGAATTGTGTGCAGGGTGTCATTTGAAGGGAGCTGCGGGGTTCTGGGCATGGGAGGAGGAGCTGCCTGGCAAATCGAGCTCGTTCCTGTTCGCCAGGTTTGGCTCTTGGCTGAGCCGGCCACCCCACAGTGCAGCCGTGCAGCTTGCCAGGTCAGCAAGGTGGGCTTTGTTGGGTGTTTTTCTCCTTTTTGCTTGTTTTGTGGGGTGCTTTTTGTTTGTTCTTTCTTTCTTTTTTTTTTTTTTTTTTTTTTTTTTTTTTTTTTTTGTGTATTCCTTCTGGCCTCAGGAGCGTGCTGGTTTTCTCAGAGGCAGGAGAACATCACATCTTATAGTGGCACCAGGCTGCTGATGTTAAATGGGTCCAGCTGCCAGGCTTGTGCCATTCCCACTGGCTCAGAATGGAGGAAGAGCAGCATTCAGCTCATTAAACTGTTGAAAAACACAGTAAAAAGAAAAAAAGGAAAAGTGTTTTTCTGTCTTTTAGAGATGCAGATTGGTGTACAGGAAGGTCTTGTGGGTGCCAGAGCTGGCATGAGTGAGGGCAGAGCCATGTGGTTGGGAGAGCAGCACATACTTTTTTGGCAGGCATGATGGGAATTGGCATTCCTTCCTTCCACTTCCTGGGACATACAGCTCACTTCCTCACAGGAAATTCTTCTTCACTAGGGTGATTCTTCTAAACGAGAAACTGTGCTAATTAAAGCAAATCTGGGATCTTGTTATTTAGTTTCTTTGTTTCTTTATTGCTTATATCCACAGTATATACACGCTTGCACTCTGATGCAGTAAAACCGTTCTGAACCCAATACTTCCATAATTTTTCATCATCTTTCTGGAATTCCCAAAAGTCAGGCAATACCACTCACATAATCTATCATGGATGTTCCAGGTCTTCATGAATCCAAAACATGAAAAGCAATTACTGCCTTTTCCCGGTCAGAAACTTAATAAGGACTGTTGGGGTTAAGCCCACTGTGCTTCAGTGTAATCCTGGCTTCCTAGGCTTGATATGTGTGAGAAATTGTCTTACTTTCTGCCCTTTAAACAATCTCCCAAAACCTTACAACTTCATTGTGTGAAGGCCAATGCTTACATGTCTCCAAAATAACACATATTCTGCTGGTATACATTCAGATCAGAGTGTAAATTGTAAGAGGTTCTGGTGTCCCATGTTTAAAAGGTTCTAGTGACTTCACATTATAGCTGAGTCAATTTTGCCACCATATGGGGAAAGCTCACTCATCTACCTCTTTAGCCATGCATTCTTTTCTCTGTTCTGTGTTGGCTCTAGTCAGCTACCATAAATTATTCAATTCCTGAACTTTTCCCCTTTGCCCTCTCTAAAATATCCCACTTCTTTATTTTGGCATGTTAGTTTTTCCCTTTTTCTCAACTTGATTTGCTTTGCTACGTGAATAGTGAACTGTCAGAATTAGCACAGAAGGGTGGGGCTTTTGGCTAAAGGCAAGGAAGGAAAAGAAAGACTTCCTTAGGGGAGGGAAGGTGTAATTTGACTTAAGCTGCAGCAGGAAATGTCATCCATTTGTATGCATGCACACAGGTGGTCCTTTCATTTCCTGGCACCTTGCTGTTGTTTATGCTGGGTTAAGATTATGAAAGTGATTAAGAATTACATCCTGAGCCTGCATTGTCAGTTTCTGCCTTGCATGGTCAGACCTTTTGGCCTTATCACATCTCGTTCCATGTATTTTGACTTGTGAAATTTGGGGGAAATGCCCTTATTTCAGCCAGGCCCCTCAGCCTTTCTGTGTGCAGCTGCAGCACAACTTTTCATCTTCAGTGGAGAAAAACCCTTTGATACCTGTGGCCTCTTGGCTTCACTTTATGGAAGGCCAACAAGAAGGTGGGATTTCAGTGAAAGCAAATTGTTCTTTTCTGCCCTAATACTTCAGGGCTGGCCTTGCAATGAAAATACACAATTTCTCATCAAGATGGAAGTGTTCTTGAACTCTGCAGGGAATGAAACTCAGTAAGCTCTTGATAAAATGCCAGAAGACTCTGGCTTTGCAACTGATGGGGAATAAAGGCAGTCCTGGGCTCACTACAGAGAAAAGCAAGTAAAAGCAAGACTTGAAAGTGGAAGATTCTGTGCCCTTTTCTGGAAAGGATGAGTAGTGTCTGGGGTTACATTGTACAGACATTTAAAATCTTGATGGCAAGTTTTCCCACTGTAGTTCTGAAATTTATGCCTTCCCTCCCTGTTCTCAGGAAGATTCAGAATTGCTCTTCCTAGCTTAACCTCATCATCTTCTGAAAGGCAGAATTTTAAGTTTTGTCAGAGTGAGAGACAACAAAACTGGGATCTGGTGTTTGCAAGTGACTGCTGGAGCAGGATATGGCACACCCTGGCTCCAGGAAGCCTGTCATACCTACCACATTTACAGGTGAGGGGACTCTTGTTATAACCTGATTTTGATTTTTATCTGAAGAAACTGTCCCAGTGGTGTAAGCAAGTAATTTTTATTTCCTTTTAATTTTTTTTCATCAGGAGTCTGCATACACATTTTCCAAGCAAACTGGCAAAAGCTGGTCTCAAAGATTTAGTGAAAAAGAGCACTAACTGTGTAAATAAGATGTGGGGGGAAAGAGGAAGCACCTGTGCAAGTGTTAACAGTGTGTCTGATAACTTAGGTTCACAGCCAAAAGAGATCTGGGGTGTTATAAAGGGTTTGTACCTCCATATGAGTCTGAAGAGCAGTCTGCTTCCTTTCTCAAGGTCCTGCTTTTAAAATTATAATGTTGTCAAATATATGAATATGAGACTGTTGAATTTTCCTGGTAAAATTAATGTTAAGTCTCGAAGTTACATGTTAAAACAGGATGATGTACATTTGCAGTATTGGATAAAAATCCATGTGAATTCACTGCCTGACTCACATTTTCGTAATTTCTAGTACCACTTTCATCTACGTTGTCATTCTAGGTGTCACTTTCTTAGAACTTTTTGTGTCAGTTTTAGTCAGGAAAAGCAGGAAGAAAATCAGATCCTAACATCATAAGCACAATTCCTGTTAGGACACAGAAGAACCCTTGGAATCATTGTACGTAGAGAAGAGTTCAGTTGCTTTGATGGTGCATCAGGGAAGTCCTGACCAGTGGAGGTGTTTGCTCTGTTAAATTTCTGACTTCTATGTGGCCTTTGGTCCCATCATACTGAATGGTTTCTTTGCAGTCACTTGTTTTCCCCCTGATTTCCTTTCTGGCCTCTCTGCTGTGCTGAAGGCCTCCTACATTTTACTCACCCAGAGGTGCAATCTGTATCTTGCAGAACATACCCTGATTTTCTTCACCCAGCAGACCTGATGGTGTTGTGTAACTGTAGATCTCTTATTCCAGTGTTGCCTTTTATAGACACATCAATATTAATTCTTTCAATTAGAGCAATTCAAAAAACCCAACAGATGTGTATCTAGGTTTGCTGCCCTACTGTGTTAACACAGACAGGCCTGTTTTCCTCCTGTACCCATGATGCTGAATGGTATTAATGTAATTACCCAGAACAATTCCCCAACAACTGTCTCTTTTAATAAAGTCCATGTTTAAATTTGGAAATTTTTCTTTTGGCTGTTTCTGAATGTGATCCTGTCCACTGTGCTTTATTATTGAGGCTGTAGGTGCTTACTGGCACAGTGGAGTATTGTAGCCTTTAATTTTTTTTTTTCTTCTGAAAATGTTCCTTAATGTTCATAAATTTTTAAGGTCAGTTCAGACATTACTATGAAACAGATGCATGTCCATTAAAACCTTGTTAAAAGGTGTTATCATATTTCTTTGTACTTGTAATTAATTCAGGCTTGACTTACTGCTTCAGGGCAAGGTGAAATCATTGCTCAGGGGTGCAATGGTAAAGTCTTCTGGTTTTGAACTGTGTGAGCTGCATCACTGTCTCTTGTGCCTGGTGAAAGATGGTAAGAATTTGCAGTTTAGGGATTAAAAGCCTTTGAATCTTTGTGGGCCAGAAATCAGCCTGGCCTGATGAGTTCTGGCAGTGAGATGTACTTTTTTTTTTCTTAAAGATGGCATTGGTCAGTTGGTTGTTTCACCCAAAGGCTGTCTTCTGCAGGATTTGGAATGTAACCTGTGCTAATCCACTTTTTGAAGTGGAGCATAATAGGAAACAGTGGTCTCTGGTGTTTTCAGAATGCTTGTATTGCCATATATCCCCATGTGGAAGAAAACCAGTATCACAGTCAAGATGCCCTCTGTTACCTGAGTGCATAGAAGATTTGGACATCACTCAAAATCTCCAGCAGAGGAGAAGAAACTTTGTTAAAAGTCCTTGTGCCACTAGTTGAAAATGAGTGTTTTCTAGTGATTAACACTAAGAAATATTATCACATCTCAAACTATTGCTGAAAACCAAGGGGGATGTATATACTCTTAGAGTTGGTTTTATTTATTGGTCCCTTGTAGGTCTCAGTTTAAGCTGTTTTGAGTGCATTATTCAGGAAATTGTACCTTAAACCTGTTTTGAAAGTGTCTGTGAAAATCTGCAGCTGTCTTATCAGTGCAGAGGAAGTGCTTTTCATCTGCTCTCAGATGAGGTATCCAGAGTGAGATGTGCTTATTTAAAAACACTTTTCTCCTTTTTTTTTTATTACAACTGATGTTCTGAAGGTTACTGTGCCTCATGCAAGTTGCATCACCAAGTTTTTCTGCAAGGAAATTTTAGGGAAAGTGGATTGTTCAGGAGAGAAGGTTTTTTGTCTGCTCTTCAGATCAGCACTTAAAAAGCTTTTGACTTGAAAAATTTGACTTTTCAAATCTCCTGGGGTGTCAGGTTTTGTTTAAAATTGATCTTTACATTCATTCTTTACTGTGCTTAAACTCTGAATAAGATTTAATCAATGTGAATAAGTAAAAGCTTCTCTCCAGCTTCTGCGTTGACATTGTTTTGTAGTGTCAGTATGTTGCTGACAAATACAGTCAAAGCCAAGATTTATCTTTAAGTGCCTGAAAGGCTGAAAAAATACCAACAGAATGAAATTGATCTTTAAGGACAATATCCTGTGACAGTATTTAGATTGAGTCTGACTTAGAGATTCCAAAATGCTGCATGGCTAACTCCTGATGGGGCTAACACTTTTACCTCCAATGCAAAGCTCTGTAAAGCTCTCCTTTGTGGGAGATAAATCACTGTGTATCTGACATGCCAGAGAAAGCTGCCTGGCTCTAGAAGTACTTGTTTCATGGTTAATTCGTGGTGTGATAGGCATATTTTAATTTAATTTCCTCAAAGGGAAGCTGTAGCTGGACATTCAGGCATTGTTTTCTGTAGGCTGTTCTCAGCCTGCACACCAGCAGTCAACAAATGTTCAAGTAATTTCAGTTTGGGCACTGTGAATGCCATTCAGCCCTAAGTTAGAGAAAAAGAAAAGCCTAAGCAGGGAAGCATTTTAAAAGAAAAGGATGAAGGAGGTGTTTTTCTTATCCAAAAGGCAGAAGAGACAGGATGAGCTTCATTTATTTACTGTTAAGCTTCACATTCCACAGCCTGATTGCTTTGCAGTTGCACTGGCCATAGCCCTTGACAGCAACATCCCTCCTCAGTGGCAGACGAGGGTAGGGGTGGGAAAGAAGTAAAGCTTCAGTGGGTAATGTTATACTTTTTTGAAAGGGCACTCTTTGTCATAAAAAAAAAATAAAAATCCAAGCAGGCTACTGTGATAAATGATCTCAGATTTTTTGAGAAATTTTAGCTGATGGAAGTGAGTCAGCAGGTGCTTGGTTACATATAGAGCTGGTGATTTCAGGGGGATGTCTCAGTGTGGGGAGTGTAGAAAGGTTGTGTAATGGTGTTTGTCAAAAGGTTTTATGATAGAAGTGAAAAAATAGGATACTCATCCAGATCCTTTCTTTCTTTCTCTGCTTTCCTTTATTTGATAGACTTCATTACTGGGAAGATACATACACAGTGTGTCAAACATCTAATGGAAATGAAAATGGAGATTAGCAGAGTTTTGCAGTTTATTATATTAGTTCACAGATAAAAATTGCTTAGCAATGATGAAAAAAACCCAGAAATGTAGTCTGTGGGGGGCTTTCTTCAGTTGAAGGAATGTTTTGCTTAAGAAATGGTTGTTCATGCCCGTAGAAAACTCATACTGAAAAAGATTATTCAGAGTCTTATTTGATGTTAACTGGAAGTGCAACCTTCTGAATGGTTATTTCAAAAGCACCTATAATACTTTGTTCTTACCTTGACTCACTGCTGTTTTCTGCTGCCTAAATCTGGCAGGGGTGACAATGTGAGGAATTCCTTGCGTGTGATCCTATATGTGTTCCCATGTATGTCACAGAAACATGAAATAGTCATGGACCATTCATGCCATTAGGTGGTAAGGTGAAGAAAATGAAGTGAAAATACAGTACTTAGAAATTATTGTCTTATTACAGACAGCCTGGTAAGTGGTGGTAAGTAACCCAAAGGATACTTCATGGAATATTTTTTTCTTTTTTAAGCACATCATCACTTCATGTTTGCTCTGTCTTGGTTTTTGCTTCATTTATTGTGCTGTGTTTTTCATATGCCTTTAAGGTCTGAATGTGAGACACTAAATGAAGGCTCAGTCCTTTGTAAGGACCTGTTTGCTCATATAAGAACAAGGCTGAAGCAGTTTGTGGTGTGGGAGTTGGTGGTGCCAGTGGTTTTCCTGCTGCAGATAGTTGATTGAGGTGTGTTTATCAGAAAACAACTGTTCTCATGGTGCAGCTTGGAGCTTTTGCTTGAGTGCATCCCAGCTTGTACATCAAGCTGGCCTCATCCAGCACCTCTGCCCAGGGATGGCTGAGGAGTAAAAGCAGGGCTGCTTACAATGGGATCAAGTGACTGAGGCCATAAGACTCCAGTCTTGGCCCTTTTTTGCTGTAGTCTTTTTTTGCTTCTCCCAGGCCACAAGTCTCAGCTGATCCTGAAGCTGTTTCCTGGAGCTCAGCTTCAAGACAGCTTTCTTACTCCAGCTGTGTTGGCTGTGACTGAATAGAAATGAAATCTGCTGTATGTTTTGGTACCAATTTCTCGTGTGCTTTTGAAAAAGTTTTACATCATTTTGTTTTGAAGGAGAGGTACCATTTTCCTAATTCTATTTCTGTAGCATTAGTATTATTGACACTTAGGGAGGCAGTACATGGTTTGGGAAAGAGAAATGGAGAGTAAGGTAAGTAAAAACTTGGGAAGTTAGAAGCCTGGCTAAGAATCCCTGTGCCTTTTTGTCATTGCAGTATACATGAAGCTCAAGATCTGAACCTGCTATGACCGACCCAGACGTCCTCACTGAGGTGCCAGCAGCTCTCAAACGCCTTGCCAAGTATGTGGTGCGCGGCTTCTACGGCATCGAGCACGCGTTGGCTCTGGACATTCTCATCAGGAACCCCTGTGTGAAGGAGGAGGACATGCTGGAGCTCCTCAAGTTCGACAGGAAGCAGCTGCGGGCTGTCCTCAACACCCTCAAGGGTGACAAGTTCATCAAATGCAGGATGAGGGTCGAGACGGCTCCTGATGGCAAAACCACCCGGCACAATTATTACTTCATCAACTACCGCCTGCTGGTGAACGTGGTGAAGTACAAGCTGGACCACATGAGGAGGAGGATCGAGACCGACGAGAGAGACTCCACCAATCGAGCCTCCTTTAAATGCCCCATTTGCTTCAGCACTTTCACAGATTTGGAGGCCAACCAGCTGTTTGACCCCAGGACAGGTAAGGGTGCAGGTGACAGAGTGCTCTTGTTGGCTCCTGTGGCTGGGAGAGCTGGGCTTTAGGAGACAGAGCCTTAAGGAAATTCTCTCTGAGTCTGGCCAGAGCTAGAGGGCACTCTGTTTCTGCAGGTGGTAAATGTCCGAGCAAAATTCAAAAGTGGTGTATAAAGACTTATGCAGTCTGTACAGACAAATAGCAATCTTGGTGAAATGCTTTGGAGTGACAGGCAGTAGAGAAATGGAGGTTTTATCACAGTCAGACTCAAGGGTGAGTAAGGCAATCTGTCCTTGTTGGAAGCTGACAGCTTTTCAGTATAACCTGCTCTTGCCTGTGAGCTGTAAGGCTTACAGGCAGTTTGCAGAGAGGGCATATGTATAGTTGACTTTAGTTGATCATGCAAGGAGTGAGTGGTTTCTGCTTAATATTCTCCTAGCCTAGTGCATAATGCTGCACAGCCCTGTTTCCCAGTGTAAGGCAGTCTCACGAAAGTTAAAAGAAATTAATTACAGACTTGTCTGTGGTTGGGAATATACAAGAGTCTTTTTCGTGTGTAAGTCTCAGTGGAAGTGCATATCTGTCTCATGCATATGAAATAGTCTTTCCTGGGTGTCATTGTCTACAGGGGCAATCCAAATACTTTGTGCTTCTGTGCCAGGGAAGAAAAGGAAGAATACCTGCACCTGATGAGATTCTGTTTAGCTAGTCTAATCTGGGATTATTCTGGGGGGAAGGCAGGGAGGTTGGATGTTAGGCTTCCACCTTCTGAATAATTTTCTTTTTTAATTTGTTCCTTTTGAACTCTGTCTTGATCTTACTTTTTCACAAAAATAAAAGGGCAAAAGAGAGCTCTCTGATACTTTGAAGTGTGATGTTTTGTGTCAGCTAACATAATAAGAAACTGTAAATTTGACTTTTTAGCAACACTGAAGCTTTTAGTCTAAGGTTACTGATGTCTAGAGTTACTGCTTAGATTAGATTAAAGTGCAAACACCCGATAAATGTTCAGCTCTTCACTTTCCCTCTTTCCTGCCTCCGCAGTTCAAAAGCTGTGAAACCTCTTTTACTTGAGCAACCATGAGGATGTTATTTACTACTAGAGAAGCAGAATGCACTAAGTTAAGTAACAGTTGTTGATGAAATTCAGCACAGCTCTCTGAGCAGGAATTTCTCACTCACGAAACACCAATACCGGCAGTGCCAGCACAGAGTTTCTGTGCTCAGCACTGAGTGTAGAAACTCCCTGTGCTCTCTGCAGTTAATGATCATCTGTGGTGGCTGTGGCTATGTGTGTTGGGCTGAAGGGAAATACTGCTTTTGCAGTTTGCATTGGTAAGGAGAGAAGAGAGAACCTGTGCAGAGAACACACACAGTGGGGAGTGGGAGCCACTGATCCCAAGGGGACCTGTGGCCATTGCCTCCCACCCTGTGTGGGCAGTGAATTCTGAGAGCAAAGCACTGGCTGTCAAGGAGGTGCTGAAAATAATAATGCTGGGATTTGGCTTTGATACCAAGGCCTGTGCTCCAGGAACTGATAAGGTCAACCAAGGGTTTGTCTGCACTACAGGCACTGGCTGTGTCCACAATGGCAAATCTTTCACTGGCACATGGAGTGTTTTATTTTCTGATGGAGGGAAAGGTTGAGTGCTGTTTTCTTAGCAATTCCCAGTAGTTGAGTTCTGTCAGTATTTGTGCAAATAACAGGATTGCCAGTTTACCTTCACTTACTTTCAGTAAGAACATACCTGTCTAGAATTTATGTATGTTCTGTTTCTCTTTATATTACTTTTAACTTCATCTAGATGGTGCACAATGATACTGTTGTGTGACTGCTTGATATTGCAGTGGATTGTGCTGTCTGCATGTTTCCTGCTACTCTGGAATTCTGCATTAGAAAAGAACTGAGAGACCTTTAGGTCTCTCACAGAGGAAGCTCATGAAGTCAAGGTGTGTAGAGAAACAAGTTTTGTTAGATAGTGAATACCCATCCTTTCCCAAGAATGTCTTGAGCTCTTGTCAGTGCTAAAGATAAACCTCTCCCACTCATGGAAACTCGTGGCAGTACAACTGCTGAAGGGTGGCTGAAAGCCACATAGCTTCAGTCACAGTTGACCTGAGCTGCTCCTAGACTGCAGCTATCTTGATAAAACTTTGTGAATTAAAAGGCCTGCAGGGCCTTAAAAGTCTGCTAGTCCATGGAGCAGGTAGGGCATGGAAAGCATCCTCTGCATCAGTCTGGACCAAGGTGCACTTAAATTGAAAATTTGTTGTTAGAAGATAACTTCTTTCACTGTCTGCCTTTTGTCCTTGTCATTCAGAGATGGGTATGATTTAGATGTCCTGTGTTTTTTTCTTTTTTTGCTTTTCTGTTTCCCAGCTACAACTCAAATGCAAATTCTGAGCAATGGTTATAGAATGGAAGAGTTAGAAGAGGAGCTTATTGCTCTTAGTCTTCCTTATTAGCAAGGCTGAGGATGTTCCCAGAACCACTCCAGGGCTATGGTCATTATACTGGAATTTGTGGATTAAGAGTGCTTGTGAAGAGCCTGTCCATTAGTTGGATCTGTAGTGCTCTTTAATTTTTACCACAGCATCTGTGTCTGTTGCTGAGATTTAACAGAGCTCTGTTTCTTACAGGTCAAGTGGCTCTTTTTTGGCTCTGTGCTTTACTCCATCTCTGAATAATGTTGAAATAAGCTGAAGTGTTTATTTTTGCATCAGAAAATGTGATTATTGATGGTTTTGGAGGGTAGATGTATGCCTGCTGAGAGAAAATAATTGATAATAAAAAGGGTATCTTTTCAGGGCATGTAGATACAGATGTGCTTTGACTGCTGTTCAATTAACTTGGAAAAAATTTTTGAACAGAATGGTATGTTTGCCACTAAGGTAATTTTAAATGTGGATTTTAAATAGTAAAAGTGTTACTTTGAGAGCGTGTGCTCTCTGTTTTTATAAGTATTGTAAGATTTTTCTCCATCCCTTTTTCTGTCTTTAAAATCTCAACCCTGAAAAAGCTCCAAAGCCTTCCTGTGCTGTCAGAGGTTGAACAGCTCTTGTCTGGTACTTGTAGGAAGTTCAAGGACAGGATGTGAGCCCGTGAAAGTCAAGATGATGCAAAAAAACGGAGTTTTTCTGCTGCTTCAGCTCAGCAGGGGATCTTTGGAAAAGTGAAAAGAAACACATGTTGTGTTGAAGGAGGTGCTTGGTTGTATGACCAGTGGGTGCCTGCTAGCTCTGCCATGGCATGCCCAGCTCATGAGTTGTAGCCCCATCTGTTTGAAATGAGGAGCTTGAACAGATCTCCAGCTGTCACGCTTTCTCCTCGATGGTGTTTCTTCCTGTTGCTTCCAAGGAAGCAGTATCAGTAACCTCTGGTTTTAGAGGGAAAGAGCTGGAACACAGTATGGTTTTATTGTGCAGATGGAAACTTGTAGCAAACCTAAGAAGAACTTTTTCTTGAAGAGTTTGTGGATTTGCAGTTTGTGTATTGATGGGAATTGGTGCAGATTGGGTGGTTACAGGCTGAGCAGACAATTCTACCCACTGTGGTGAGCATTTTCTAATCTACAGGAGGGCAAATACTAATGCTGTATGAATGAAAAGTGTTCCTTCTTGCTTTGTGTTTCAGATGGGATGACTGAGAAGGGAAAAAGATGGTAATTTTCCTGGAAGACCCTAATATAAGCCTTTCACTTGTGCTGTCAGCTGCTGTGTGACCATACTCTGGTGTTTCATCACTCTTGGTTCTGCATGTGAGCAATAGCTTGCAGCTGCTGTTGTGATGGAGCCTTATGCAGGTGGAAAGCTGCAGCCATTCTCCTGAACAAGATAAGGGCTGTGTGTTGAGGCAGTGGGTGTACAAGGAAAGACTTTAATTGAGGAGCAGTAAGAAAAGCCAGCTGTTAGATGTGTAGTGTGAATAACTGTGCTGAACTCCGTCTAGGGCCAGAACTGGGTTAACAGTGGACACTGGGCTTTGATGTTTCACCTAGAGATGGGATGTTACATTACTGTCTTAAACCTATGGGAGGATTTTTTTTCTCTGTGCTTTTAATTGTAGAAACTGCAGGAATTTGGGTTCTGCAGGCTGATCCCTTGAATTGCAGATCAGTCTAAACCACTGGATGCCATCCTGTGGACTGGATTGTTGGAGAATTAAATACTCCCACGGGCGTTCTGTGGAGTGAGGGGGAGGGATGGCAGGAGCTGCTTTTCTCACCCAGTAGAGGGCTCTGTCTTTTCTCTCTACAGATGGGCTTGGGTTGATTAATCTATGGAATGTCACAACACTGGAAATTATGTTCATGGATGTGTGTTCTGCGGTGTGATTAATTGGAGAAGGTCTCTGGTGTATCCTATTCTCATACCATAATCGTATTTGTAAATCTAGTGTAGTGTTGGAGTTAGCTGTCAAATTCAAGGTCCGTTTGAATGAAAGTGTGTGACTAGAAACTGCAAAAGGGAGAATGGGGTGGAAGTGAAGGAGTGGTAGAAATGAGATCCTGC
Organism: Climacteris rufus; assembly: GCA_013398175.1. Lineage (NCBI taxonomy): Eukaryota > Metazoa > Chordata > Aves > Passeriformes > Climacteridae > Climacteris > Climacteris rufus. Next base: position 332,790 of record VZRZ01006353.1, on the reverse strand, counting down.
AGTGCATTGCACTGTTCTTCAGCCCCACATTTTCTGAGATATTATAAACACCAAACTGTATCAGGATACTCACCAGAGTAGCAAGTGAATTTGATGTTAGAAAGAAAATGCAAGGCTAGATGAAGTAGTTTTTCCAGTGTTCTCTTCTACCTTTGCAATATGATTTTTATCCAGTCTTGTGCTTCTTTCACTTCTGTTACTGTGAATAAAAATGTCGATGCTAACATTAAATTGTAATTACAGTTGACCTCTCATGTACATCTATATCTTGTCACTTCACCATAATACTCAGTTAGAGAAGGTGTGAATAACAGTGAAAAGAAGAGGATGGAAGAGAAGTGGGTAATGTGAATCGGAAAGATGATGCTTGTTGGGATGTTCTTAATTGCAGTTGTAATCACTGAAGTATTTTGTTGCTATTGGAAATCACAACAGTTAATTACTTGTCTACTCTTCATCCTCCCACAGTTTGCTCTTGGTTTGGTGAGTGATTTGTGGGTATGGCTGTCTTGCTGTTGCTGAAGCACTGTAATGGGAACATACTTTGTATCTGGATGCCTTTCTTATTCTGTGTGCTGATAAGAAATTTAATTTGGGAAGAACAAATTGAAGGTGACAGTGTAAGTTTTATAGAAGGAAAGACAACACCTTGAGTATCATTTTAACCCCACTTGTTTTACTGTCAGCCTCTCACGTGTCACTTGTGGCAATTTCTAAGAGAATTGCACATAACACATTCAGAGAGTGGTTTTCAGTAGCTGTCACAAGGCACCTTACATCACGTGTGGGCAGTCTGTGTGCAGCTGAGCGTTTGTATGGTTTGGGCCCCGTTACTGAGATTAGAAATTTGAGTAGTCTTTGGGGGTTTTTTGGGTTTTTTTTTGTTTTTTTTTTACTTTGGTCTTGTGTGTTGACTTCTAGAGCTCCTGCCTTTTCTCCTGAGTGCTCAGCTCCTCACTTCATCCCCGTTGAGCTACTCAGAACACATCTGTCTTCTCATCTTGCTTTGAATTTCCACTTCCTCAGGCAGGTTCTAGGTTGCTTCAAAACTTCCTCATCTGATTCAAATTACTTTTGAGCCTGTCTAATCTATTTTGTTAATTTTTTATTAGGCTTCCTCTTTTCTCTGCTTTTTGCCTTGCCCTTTCTTGGTGAGCTCATGTGTCCATTTCTGGTACATCTCTTTTTGCATTCTGTTCCTTCCAGCCATTAGAAAAACTAAATCACATGGAGCTTTTTGTTCTATATATTCACACTGTATAGTCAATCCTATTTGAACTTTATGCTGTTCTTTCTTGTGTTTCAAGTTCAATGATTTTTAGAACAGACATTCTGGATAGCTTTGTCTGCCATGTATGTGCAGTACAATTCTACTACTACTACAACTTACAGCTTTTAACCAGCCAAAATGAGGACTTAGAAAGTCTTAATGTAAATTGGCATACCAAAACTTCCCTTGAAAAATAAAGGATTCAGAACAGTTCTGTTTTGAACAACTTCATGTTCTGTGAAGTTGTTTTTTGTTATCATTGTTAGCTTTCCAAGTGTATGAAAACCCATCAGTGTGATTTTCCTTGACTCTACAGGCACATTTTGTTTGTCTGTGCTGCCACTGAGAGCTTTTGGCAAACAGCAACAGAAGGAAACTGTCCATGCTCTGCTTAGTTTTTCTATTTCTATTCAAATTCCTGGCAAAAGCTCCAAGAGTATTCCTGTCAGCTTCACTCTCTGCTTCAGCTTGATAAGGCTTGGAGCCACAGGGAAAGGAAAACTGAGAAAAACATATCAGAATTAATGCATGTTTTCCTTAAAGTATGAATACTCTGTAGAGTGACTTAAAGGTTACAGATGTAACTTGCACTCATTCCCTGTTGGTTGAACACCCTGTCTGCAAGATAACCAGCTGCTCTAACCACAGATCTCTCAGCTTGATGGAGAGATAGGTGAAGGTAGTGTTGGACAGAACCTGTGCTATGCAGAACGCCAGGCCAGAGGATCAGCTGCTGCCTGTAGAATTCTGGCTGCTTCCTGTATTCCACACTGACCTCTGGCTGGAATGCTGTGCCTCTTAGATTAAAAAAAAAAACCTGATCTGATAAATGCATGCCCTGACTTACAGTATTGATGCCTTTTCTTTTTTTGTCTGCAAGGGGCATTTTATTATTTGAAGTGCAAGAAGTAATTGCCCTTCAAGTAAAGGTTATCACTTTAACTTTTCTCTTAGCTTTGCAAATTGAAATAGATAACAGTAAGATCTCCGTAAAATCTGTGAATGTTGCTCAGCCATTTGCAGTGATGAAAGCTGAACTTCAGCATTCCTCTTTTTTACTCTACTAACTTGTTCTTTTGAAACTTCATCCTTGGTAATACCATCTGCAGAGGGTGTCATTCTTTTAGGCATGGACATCACTAAGTCAGATCAAGAGCTCCTGGAGAATCCTCTTGTATTGCAATCTCTCTGCTCTTGGATGCCATTCAAAGCTATAGTGTGTTGGCTTCCTTGACATTTTGGTGTCATCTTCTTGGTTGAAAGAAAAAACACCTATCTGTGTTCCTTTGGACAGTCCCTCTGTCCAGTTGTGCCTTTCTCTGCTTTGTGTCTGGCTGAATTTATCCACAGTAGGACAGAAGGAAGAACCCTGTCAGCTCAGAGTTGCTGAGGTTGTGCATATGAGCTGGAGCAGACATAGCTTAATGAGAAGAGGAAGGGATTCCTCTCTTCCAGTTTGATATTGAATACATATTCAATCATCTGATGCTTCTGAATGATCAATAATTTGATGTGTGTCTCATGCAGTCCCTTTTTTGAATGTTTCATTTACCTTTTTGAGAGAAATGTCTTTGCTTAAAAATTGTGTTACAGTAATTTTAATTTAGTTGAGCTAAAAATGGTCTGCACACTGAGATGAATGAGCAATGTGGTGTTCCTCTAGATAATATAAAGCTGTTCCTTGGGTGCTGTTTTTTTTTAAAAAATACATTAGAGGTTAAATTGTTCTAATTGCAAACCCAGCTTATCAGGAAGGGGAAAGTGTAGCATGAAATGTAGGCTAATGTTGTGAAATGCCAAAGCAAATTTGGTTGATACCTTTTAAATTTTCTCAAGTTTGCTGCCTAACTATGGCCAAGAAATAAATACATATAGGCAGTTCCACATACACGTTGCAGTCTGTGATCAAGTTGCTATTTCACAGCTGAGTTACAGCACTGCTTTGCCCTTAGAGCACCTTGTATGCCTCATTCTCCACTGATAGCCTGCTGTGGCCCCCTGGCAGAGCTTATTAACTTGTATCCTGTACAGTGCTCTAGAGAAATGTATTTTAAACTGCTGACTGAGCCCCTGGACTGTCTCTGTATAGCTGCACTTGGTCCTTGGCCAGAGAGAAACTGGTGTCTTTTTGGCTTTCAGTTTAAGATCAGAGTAATACAGCTTGGGTGTGTTTTCTCCCAAAGTGCTGTCAGGGTACAAAGGTGGAGGCTCAAGTGTGTCCATCCTGTACAGATATGTGAGTTCCAGAACACACTGCAGGTCAGGCGTGGAGCTTGAAGAAAGCAAATCTGTCAACCCATGCTGGCTATGCAGGTAAGTGATTCTGCTGCTTGGGGAACGAGGCTTTTTGCCATCTAGAGCTATCAAGTTTTTTTTTTTTGCTTGAAAAATGTGAGATTTGGGGATGCAGAAAGAGGAGAATGGAAATGGAGAGGTTAGGGGATCACAGGATGCATGTTAGAAGATAAATAAACAGCCCCCTGTTCAATGTTCCACCTAACCTGTGCTCTTGTGGGAGAGGCAACAACAGCAAGAGGCATGAAACCTACTTGGTGAAGATTTGCACTTCAAAAGGATTGGCAAGGCTTTTAATTCCTTCCACCAGGGATGGCCAGGAAGGGCATTTCATCAGAACACAGCATCCTGTCTTCAATGATTAAAGGAAAATCTGGGTGTTGGAAGGAAACAGGCAGCTGCTTTGGCAGAACAGGAGAAAGCTCAATAATACAAAACTGTTCTGAAAATGTCAGTCTGAAATTGCATCATGGAAGCATTCTCTCTTTGCAGTCAAAATTTTTCTTCCTCCTGGGCTGTTTAATAGTTGTGTTCTTACTCTCCTGTGTTTTCTTGGGGACTTAACATAAGTTAACACAAGTGGCTAATAGCAATCAGGTCCTTTGGTTGTGCTTGCAGGGGAAGCTAAGGCAGGCTGTCTTTTCTGGACTACTTTTGCTGTTAATCTGGAGCAGTATGATCCAGTTTACTGACTTCAGGCTGGGAAAATGAGTTCAACTACAATGCTTCTGAAAACAATCCTGTTGACAAGTAGATAAAAGCATTTAGCAGGTCAGCTGCATGACTTGAGTATATAAACTCTAATGTCCATGATTATGGGAATTCTTGAATACTGTGGTTTTAAGTTGCAAAGAGAAGATTAGCAACTTCTGAATGTGATTCAGTGGAGTTGAAAGAAGAGATACCTTTTTAATTTCCATAATAATTGCACTGAGCTGGTGAAACTGATTAAAAAGGAGTTTGCTTATCTACCCTGAAGACTAAAAAGCAGTGAGGGTAGGACAAGGATGTAACCTGACCATAAAAGACAAAGGATTAGGTGATTTGTGAATCTTCACTCAAGCTGAAATGGAGAGATGGCAGTCTCGGTGGTTCTCCCTGCTTTGAACAAGATCACATGAATATGTGATTATTATTGGGAACAGACCAATTTTAAAAACAAACAGAACTCGACATTGTTTCTCATATGAGAAGACAGTAAGAGCTGTAATTAAATTGGTTGATATGTATGTAAAAATACTGGTGTAAAAATCTTAAAAACATCAGATGAAGGAAGAGGCAGTAATTCTCACCTGCTGCATGTGATGTTCTATCAGCTAAAACTTTTGACCGATTCTGTGCTTGACTTGATCCTTTTTTGCATTTTAAAGTATTTAACTCAAGGAAATCTGTGTGTTGTCAAGACACAGTTGAGCTGCTTACTATCATCCAGATATTTTTGTGATAGCTGAACATTGGGTGTCTAGATGAAAATGTTTTTGCTGAGGATTGAGTTCCTCAGTCCTGCCTGTGGTCCTGCCTGTCGGCCAAGGGTCTTGCCACTGGTAAATGCTTTGGTGATTCATCTTAATTTGCCTGAAGCTGGAAGTTAATGATCCACAGAAGCAGTAACTTGTACAGCTGACAGGAACTTGCTGCTTTCAGGCAATGAAGGCTGCTGGGGTTCTCAGCAGTTTAGGATTTGCTTCCAGAATATAATCTTGATCGTCATCCCAATCTGGAGGATGCACTCAGGAAGTGCAGTGTTAAGGATCTGCCACCTTGTGTGTTGTCAAGACTGCAGTGGTTCCAGTCTAGTGCAGAGACAAACAGGTACAGTTGTGGAACCAGGCTGAGCTTGAGTTTGACCTGTGTCCATCAGCATGCAGCTTTTAGCTGCTCCTAAGTGTTCCCTGGGTGACTGTGTCATTTAGATACCACAGCTTAAACAGGGCATGAGCTCCAGAGATCCCCCTTTTACCACACCCTTGCATGGCTTTATGACTTACTACTTAGCTTCTCCATCTTCAAAATGGGAAGTACATACCACTTTTTCTTCACACTTGCTTGGTTTGCCTGGTTAGACTGACAGGTTTTGAAGCAAATTTTTCCTACCAAATATTTTTTTCAGGACTCCAGTTCTGTGCAACTCTCAGCCTCTGTATCCCACATGAGTAGGACCAGTGCCACCAATGAGTCCCTGCTGGTCTTCAGCACTGTTCCAAAATTTCATCTTTAACTAGATGACAAAAATATAAAGGAGTGTTTACAAATTTCTGAGGTTCTTCTGCCTTTCAGTGCTCTCTTGGATTGAAAGAGACTTTGTTACCTTTGACAAAAATGAACCATTTATACTCTGCTTCTCCCTTTTCAGAGTACAGGTGATGACATATCACAGATTCAGGTTCATTGGAGCACTGTTGCTCTTCCACCTGTAAGGGAAGGGAATAAAAGCTTGCTTCTCCTAACCCCTTTTTATTTGAATTTTAATTTATTAGCTCACTTATATCAACTCTGGTGCATTTCTAACAGCAAGATGGCAATTTGCCTTGGAGTTGTGCCAGTTCTGTGTGCTCCAATAGAAGCATTTGTGGCACCAAGCATGAGTGGGTACTTAAGGAGAGGGAAAGCAAATGCAAGCAAACAGCACAGCAGGCCTTCTCTTTGAAACTCCCTGTGAGAGCTCAGAGATTTGCAATTAATGTCCGTATGTTTGTTTATAATCAGTTTTGAAAGAGCATTAAGACCCTGTAAGCTGCTGACTGCTGAAAGACAGGAAATCGGTTTGGGAAATCTGTGCCTGAGAATTAATTTCTGTAGTTGTTGTTTGTTTTCTTCTCAGATCACTGCCTGTATCAGGATTTGTGTGACAAAAGATTTTGAATATGTATTTACTGATTTTTTAATTAAGGCTATATAAAGTCACTTTCTTTAATGGCAGGCTTTGCTTACAGGTATGCTATACAATTTCTTGGTGTCAAAACATTGATTCCTCAACTTGAGGTGACTCTTCATTCAAAATCTCCTGTCAGCTGGGATGCAAAGTCCTTTAATATATTTTGTGATATGCCTTTTCTTTTCAGGTTACAGCAGTTAAAACTTGGAATTGATCTCTTAATCAGAAGTTATCTTGTTTGAGAATATCCCTAGTGATATAGTTTCAGGCATAGGCAATCACTTTGATCTTGTCTGCATCAGTCTTTGTAAGTGCCCCAATACTGCAGTGTCTGAATGGTGATAAGAAATACTGGTTTTGTACCTGTTCTGCAGATCCAGAGGTGCTTTATAATCCTCACAGCCATCACCTGTAGGCAGTATGGAAAGTAAAGTGCAGGTATGCGTGAATGATGGAAAAAATAATGGAAAAATAAATGGTTGCTTTGGACTTCAGTAAACATCACCTTGTTGACTGATGACAATTTCTGTATTTCATAAAGACAGATTTCCATTCTGGTTGTCTCTTCTACCAAAGATCTGCCACCTTTTCCGGTTTTGTCTCATTAGTACATAGCATCTACACATAAGATTCTACATTCCAAATCTTTAGGAGACAGTATGAAATAGAAGTGAACTAGGATAGACTCTTGAAATGCCCTCTAAGGTTGACAGTAAGCCATGATTTTTTCTAAAAGTGTTGTTCTCCACCAGGTGTGCAATCATTTTGTGGTTAATTTGTTTGGACTATGTTTGCTTAGTTTGCTGTAAGCATACAGAACAGTTGAAGATCCTCTCTTCTCCCAACCAAAATAGATTGCTTCCCATTTTTTTCATTATCCTTTGGCTTCTCTAAAACTTAAAATTTGGCTTTTTTTTTTTCCTCTGTTAACTCATACAGCTGCTCAGTTCTCTCTGTGTGAGTGAATTCTCTTCTGTGCTTTGGCCTCCAACAATATTCAGTTTTCCTGAATGTGTTATGAGGTATAATTCCTAACAAAATGGGCTGTGAGTCTCAGTTGTCTTCCACCCTTCCCCAATCCTGAATTCCAGTCACAGGACTCACTGCCATTATAGTTGCTGTTTTTCCCTGCATTAACTCAAGGTAAATGCTGCCCCTCACTGAGCTGGAAGAGATTAGCTAATGTCCTTGGAACTAGGAAGGAGGAGAAAAGGCCATCTGCAGCAGTCTCCAAAGTGGGATGCATGCAAAACAATCCACTCAGGTGGGAGGAATAGTAAAAAACTATTTTTTTGTAACATTAATAAAAAACTTCTAAGCCAGGTTTTCTTCATCTCATTCCTATTTCTATTTTTGTGTATGTTTCATAATGTATATAGGATATTAATACAGTAGTACATTTATGATTTATAAGTAAATATTCTTTTAGTGTGCTCAAAAATTTTTTTACTGATGGGGTGTGCAATCAAAAAAATGATCTGGGCTTCAAATTTCCTCCTTTCCCTTACAAAGATAACTTCCAGTCCCTTGCCCAGTGCCAGGACTTTTGTTTTGGAAGTTTTTTTTTTATCCTTATTTTTTTAAACCAGAGCACTATGATTTTGTTATTTGAGGGTTAAATCAGACTCTGGATTTGTTTACAAATTTGAAAGGCAGTGTTTTGTGCTCTTTGGAAGGCTTGCATGGAGTTTAATAAAGTACCTTGATCTCTTGCTGACCGCTTTTGTTAAAAATCTGAGTGTTTCTTCTTGCTTCCACTGAAATCTTTTGTCTGACTTTCCTTGACCCTCAAGTAAACACTTTAGAAGTACAGAGTACTTTGTTGTGGAATTGCGATTTCTCTTGAATCTTTAACCTGTATCACGTGTTTGTGTGCATCAGGCAGATGGTGAACAGATAAAAAGGATGGTTGTGACTTCCACATGATGAACCAGCTGAAAGGTTGTCCTTGGAGCACACAGAAGATGATGCCACTAACTTTGTGGAGCTGTTCTTCATCTTCTGTCCAAGGAGAATTCAGACTATTTTGGTTTGGGATTGCAGTGATAACAAGTGATTGCTTCAGTGCCTGCTTCCCTTTGAAAGCTCTCCTTTTCTTAGCGCAGGAGGCGATTGGTGCCAGCAGAGCGAGGTTATGTGGTTTGAGGTTTTGCTTGTGTTTTTATTCTGTGTTCACCTTACTTTGTCATAGCTCTAAGGCAAAACATCCCTGTGTGCTCAGATGGAACCAGAACAAATTGCTTCATTCCCCAGGTTGTTGAGAGTGAGGCAAAATTATTTTGGAAGTATTTAGGAAAGTTGGCGCTTTTTGTTGAAAGGAAAGCCAGCATAAAAGGGATAGGATCTTGGATTGTGTAAATAAGGAAAGGTCCTTATCTGTATGGGAAGATAATTTCTTGATGGAAGCTTGTTCTGTAGAAAAGTATATATAATATAGGAATAGAGAAGTACTCAGAATACTGTTTGTTAAATTTTTTAAAAATGTATACATTGAAAAATTTACACGTTTGAGGCTGCAAAGCAAAGTAGCAAATTTATTGACATCAGACTCCAGAAGTTACTGCAGTGATGAACATGAAATATCTAAACAAAAAAGTATTGGAGCTTTCTGGCTTTGATTGAAGGAGAATGAATAACTGGCATTAAAAAATCAGCAAATTAGCATTGTTAAGGTAAATTTGCAACTTTATTTCTTCCTTTTGTATTCAAGCATCTGACACAATCTGCATGTGCCCTTCTCAGAAGAAATGCGACATACTGTTTTTCTGCAAATGAGTTTGCTGCCTTGTGTGCTGTATCAGACAGCTTGCTCTAAGCTGCATTTTCATGTATAATGTAAAAATATACTGGCACATATTTGCAGCAAAATTAATCTATTGAAAAGAACTAATAATTGTGTCAGTAATGTTCTTCTCTAATGGCAGTAACTGACAGTGTTACAGTGAGGGCTTGTGAAGCCCAAATAAGTTGCATGGATACATGTATGATGTATTTCTAATGGGAAATAACTTGTTGACAAACCTTGAAAGAGACTCTGAATTCAGACTTCTAAATTCTCATCCTCAGAGAAGACCTGAAAGGCTGGGATATTATTACTTTCTTTCTGATGTCACAGTCTGAAACTGTAAAACCTTTCATCTGCCTGTGCTGCAAAATATGAAATGTAGAGTGGCACTATTCATTAGTTAATTCTGCTAAAATAGAAGTAAAAAGCAGCTCAGGAAACTGAGGCAGTTAACTCTTGTACTCTTTTGAAGACTTTGAAGGGAAGCTAAAATTAACCTCAACAATGGTTTTGTTTAAACAAAAATGTATTTGCAGAACATTAGAAAATGTACCAATAATACAACTCAGTAAATGGGAGAGAGTCTTCCAAGCATGGACACTGACACTAGGCAAGGTATTAATCTTTCCTAATTTTAGGAATTTAAGATCAGACATGGGCACTCGAGGCAGAGGAAAACTAATGGAGCATCTTTTTCTCTGCTACCAGTAAGGGAGGCCTGCAGAGTGGCAGCTCCTATGTTCTTGTCTGGTTTTAAGTGTCTTAGGTTCAGTGGGAAGAGCTCTCTCTACCTGTCATGTGCACCCTGTGAATGCCACTTTCATTCTGTGACTCTGGAGGACATATTAAACTGGCACAAGTTAAAGTTGAGCTCACAAATGGTCCGGTGTATATTAAACTTTTGTGTAGAAGAATCAGGAGAGAACATTGAACTGTCCTACAAGAATATCAGGGTTCAGTTTTCATGAAGAAAACTTCATTAAAAAAAACTTCTTGTCTGTGAAACCAAACTCTATCACTTAGAATAGTTTTTATGCTAGTCATTATTATTCTGCTGTGCTTTATTTTCATTAGCAAATGGAAGTCACAAATACCTTGGCTCACATTCTGTACAGTTTTGAGTATGAAGGTAAAATTCCTCATCTATACTTTATCTTGAGCCCTGAAACTGCTTAAAAGTGCAAAGGATCAAGCATGTTACTGGTTTGGGTTTTTTTAGTGGTGTTCGCTTAAATGAGTTCAAATTGGATTAAGCTCCCTTCCAGCCCACTTTGAAATCAGCAAGTTCATTCTATCCAGTCTCCCTAAGGGTGAGTGTGTGCCTCACAGCTTACTTTGTAAGGGAGTGTGCTAGGAGCAAGAAAAAAAAAAGTGAGGATCAAGAATTTCTCATAGGAATCAACCTGCAATTTTATCCTCTTCTTTCAGCCTGCACGTGTTGGAGACTGGGCAAACAGGAAAGAGCATCAAGAGATGTTCAGTGCCAAGTCAGACATGAAGTATTGTGTTAAAGGAAAGCACACTGCTGGGACTTTCACTTGAACAGTTAGCAGATGGTCTGTCGGTCCATGTGTAAGGCACTGGTGCAGGTGTTTGCTACAGTCCCAGCCAGAAAGGCATTCAGGCTCTGTGGGCTATTGATTAAAATATCAGTTATTGGAACTAACAAGAAGGTAAGAGAGAATGGATAATCATACAGGCTTCCAGTGGTGGTGTGTGTTTTGGTACCCTTCAATTACCATGACCCTGGCTTACTGGCTTTCAGCATAAGCATAGTGGAAAAACATAACCTAAAATTGGCAATCTGTTGATTAAAATGTACAGAAGAAAGCCTGAAACAAGAGATAAAGGCATTTGTGAACCAGAATGCTGATGCAGAATGGAATTTTGCAAGGAAAGATGTTGTTAACAATCTTATTTATTAAGCAGTCCTCAGTGGTGGGAGGGAAGTTCTGTTTGAATTTTTCGTACTTGTTTGTCAATGTTGTGTTTGTGGCTTTAAAAGCATTCTGTGTGTTCCTGCTTTGAAAAGTAGATACAAATAGCGAACGAGTAAACAGTAAAAATATCTGCATTTCAGAATATGCTGAAGGTTATTCTGAGATAGAGTGCAGGGCTAGAAGAGATGGCCCATCATCCTATTCTTAAGCAGGGTAGATTTAACCTCCATGGCTAGCATATTCCAGGCTTCTTATCCTCAGTTTTTCATAATACCCTAACCTAAAGGGTTTTTTTACCCTGAATTAAAGCTGTGACTAATCTTTTGCATGTCTGTGTGAAATTAAAGAACAGTTTGTCACTGTCTTCATTACTGTAACATACTTAATACCCAAAATTTGCTGTTCCCTACCACGACCTTCTGAAAACTGAACAAGTCTGTCTTTCCCACATGTGTTAAGCTGTGTCATTGTGTTCATTTGGAATTGCTGCAGTTGGTCCCTGTCTTCAAGTATGGAATGTGAAGCTGCACCTGATTTATCAAGAGGAGATATTCATAGGGGAGCATAAAGCAGGGTAACATACTGTGGAGAGTAACAGTCATAGTCATGCACGACAGAGTTATTAATATCCATAGCTGCCAGATTTTCTCTTCCTTTCCTTGCAGCACAACAAGTTTGGTTCCTGGCTTTGTCCTCTGCTGTAAACCTGAGATTTTTTGCAGTGTGCTGCCAAAACAATTATCCCCTTCTGGCCGCCCCACCTTCCTTTTGTTTCTTTTTTTTTCTCTATTTTTTTTAAACTCAAATGCTGTATTTTCTGTGTGTATGCTGAATTTCGTTAGACTTACTCCAAGCATTTTTCCATTTGGAATGACAGTCCTGTCTCCTAAAGCATTTATAGGCCCTGCCCTTTAAATTGTGAGCTAAATTCACAAAATTTAGTTATCTGACACTGACTAGAAAATACTTATTGTGGTCAGGGCCTCACTTCATTCCTAGCTGATATCAAATTATTGATGCCTACTCATTGAGAGTATTTTTCAGTTGTGCATCCTCCTTATTGTCAGTTCACCTCTAGCGTTTCTCCCTGGTGAGGATGTTTTTCAGGATAGTCCAGCATCAGATTGCATCACATCTAATATTTGTTCCTCAGTATTTTTAATTATGAGATCTCCAGGAAGACAGAGCCAGGATATTCACAGTGGTGCCAGGTGGGAAGACAAGATGTGATGGGTATAAAGCAAAACAAAAGGGTCCAACCTGATGAAAGACCTTTTCACTTCAAGCAAGACTTCCCAGAGATGTTGTGCAGTCTCCACCCTTGGAAAGTTTCAAGACTTGAGATAAAGTCATGAGCAGTCAGGTCTGATTGCACTCATTTGTGTAGGAGGCTGGACTGGAGACCTAAGGTCCGTCTATGTTCCTATTCTTTCTCCGGCCTTTTCTTTTCACCCTTTGTGTTTGTCCTTCTGAGATTTGGACAGTTCTTCATAGCCCAGAGCCTGCTTTCAACAGTTCCCTGTTTTCTATGGGAGAATCATCATCAGATCTTGCTGACTGTGTATCAGAGAAGGGTAACTCGTTTTACCAGCTGTACAAAGCTTTAGGTTCCACCTGATTTCCTTCTAAGTCTCTGTTACAACATATCAGTTTCCTCATACAGTGTTGTCCAGCTGCAGTTTCCTGGTGCCAGCAGCACTTCTGAGCAGTGACACAGCCACAGGGACCCAGCAGGTGCCACCTCCTGACCTGCACTGCTGTAGCTGGAGGTGAGCGTGGAGGCAGCGAGCAGGACTGTGCAGTTACCTGCATGGTAACCTCCTCATGCTCCTCCTCACTGAACCTCCTCACTGCTCTGTGACTTCTTCAAGCCTGTGCTCATGTCTTTCTCCCCCCTCCCACATAACTTCCCCTGGAGATGTCACATCTTGGTGCTCCTTTTCAAAGGCCATTGATGACTCGGGTCCGTGCTACACAGGGGTGTCATGCATTGAGATGAACTGGCACAACAGCCCGGCTCACTTAGGGCAGTGTCTGTCTGTGAACACTGCATGGTTTTTGCTTGCAGAGGTGAACTGAAGTGATCAAAAGGCTCTTACATTGAAATTTTGAGTGAGCCTCAGAAAAAGCAGGCATGCATATTCCCGTCAGTAACTACTTCACATACATCCCTTTCCCCTAGTTCTCCTACCACCGTGGCCCATTTCATTTAACCTTATCAAACTTGCCCATGGAACTGTGACACCAGCAGGCATTCCCTGTCTGCTGGAGAACAGGCAGTTGCCAGCCCCTCTGGTGAAGCAGTGCTTTTTCCTTCCTGGGATGTGGCATTTATCCATCTGTTTCCCATCCACTGTAGTGCTCAGTGGTGTGTGACTGGACAGTCCCCCCTCGGCCCCTGACACCCCCTCCCAGCACAGCACTTCCAGGGGCAAGGCTGCCATTCTTGCCACACTCTCTGCACTGGAGGGAGCAGGGACTGCTTAAAAATAAATTTGGGAGCAGATGGTGAGGCAGATTATTGTTCATCCTAGGGCGATGATGATGATGTGCCAGCTAACTGCTGGTTGTCTATCAGAATTAATCAGGAGCTGTTGTGGCACATGATCAGTGAAGCCACTGCTCCCCCTGGGAAAAGGGAAGGAAGAGCAGAGAAACAGCTCTGGAAAATAAATTGTTGGAAAAGCACTTGTTTGGAGGATACAAGAAGTTTTCTGATGGAGAAAAAACTATATAAAAAGAAAAATAACTGTTTTTAGCATTTGAGGGCTTTTTTAATGTACTAACACTTGTATATATCTACAGGTGTGCTTTGATTCTGAAAAGCAGCTGGGAAAACTTGGTCACTTTCTTCTTGCATTTTTTTCACTAGAACTGTAGATCATCTGAAATGAAAATATTTAAGAGGTTTATAGAACCTTTGCAAGTCCTACTTATATTGCTAGAATGAAACTAACTACAAATGCACCTGTTTTGGGTTTGTGATCAGTGTCAGAGGAAAGGACACTTGCTGTGCTCAGAACACTTCACAACTGTTAATCCTCTGTACACTCACAAAGCAGACAAGGCAAAGCTGACTCAACCCACTGAACTGAAAGGCAGTAGTTTGTCTACGTTACCTTTATTATTTTTTTATTTTTCACTAAAGAGGGTAATGAAATGGTTTAAGAATTAGCAGACAATAAATCAAGTTAAGAAATAAAATAGGGAGTACATTTTTTGGTTATTGTTTTGTAATGAAAAGAATAGTAAATTGTGATCACTTAGTCCACTTAGATAACCTGTCTATTATGTTAGGCTACTAATGTGTTAAACCAAATTTCTTATTTTGTGTATTCAGCTTCTGTTGTCCAGGCTATCTGTCATGGCATCTCCTTTCAGAGTCCATCCAATCTGATGTTCAAAGATATGTTTTGCTGGAGTGTAACTTAGGGAAAACTTATGCTTTGTTTTGGAAGCCGACACATTCAATACTTTTAATCTAAGACTATCAGGTCTGTATGGTCTACCTTAAATAGCACATTCTCCACAGGTACACATTTTAAGTACAAAACTTTGGATGAATTTTGATCTTTCTTCACATTTTTATTCCCTTTGTCTTTTCTACTTTCTGTTAATAAGGTAGTTCTGTTTTAGGTTATAACATCTGAGGGCTGTCTGTATGTAACAGGGAGTGGAAGTCAGGCCAAGACTGAATTAAGATGCTTCAGCTCTTATTTTTCTAATTTGGTGATCTAATTTGATGCATTGGAAGTAAGACAGAATGGCATAAAGAGAGGTTGTGCCTCTGTACTCAAAATTTGAATGTGTCAAGGAGGCTTTTTATTACTTTGTCTGGCATTCCGATGAGGTTCGTCAGTATCTCTTTAACAGTTCCATGAGTGAGATGGCAGATCACTAGCGGGATATCTGCTACAGCAGTAATCTGTAGATCAGGAGGACTATTAAAATAGTACTGATACTAACAAGTCCTTTTCTCTTACTTGGTGTTGAAAATGATGAAAATGAAAATAAATTTCTTTATTTCTTGTTGTGCATAGGTCAGATTGAACTGGAAAACTAGTCTCACCGTCTTTGTTTCTAATGAATTCTCCTGTGTGCTGCTGCAGGAAGGTCAGCCTCTAACTATTTGGCATCTCTAACACCTGAAATGTCCTTTGTTACTGGTTTTTTTTTATTTTAGGAAGCGAAAGAATCTCAGGAACCTGTTTATTTCATTGTCCTTGCCCTTTCAAACTGCTTCTTTTGGTATTGAGAGGATGGTTTATAGAAAGTTATGTGCACATGGGGTGTCTTGCTCTTTAAATCTTTATAAGTGCTTGGATGCTGGTAAGGTGAGGGTTTGAGCAAAGCCTGCAGTGCGGAGGCGCCTGGCTCCATTGGTGAGCATTACTCACTTTTGCCATGAAAGCCGTGAGGAGAGACTGCAGTACAGAAGGCAAAAATTGCCCTCAGCTGTAGAGATATTTCTCCTCAAAGAAGAACAGTAATTGAAAACATCACCTCCTTTCCAAGCAGGTAGTAGAAGTGAGAGTGCTGGGAATTTGGTCTTTGAGGTGTTGTTAGCAGAAATCCTGGTATTTAACACAAGCCTGTGGCACTTGTGACTGTTTCACCAGGCCAAGCTGTTTTAGTCCCTCTCACCTGTGTAGGCCCCTGTGGTTCCCATTGCACGAGTCAAAAGAAAAGGGTTAAATAAAGTCATTCTCAGGGAAGGTGAAAAATCACACCTTTTCAATATCTTCTTTTTCTGAGACAGCATAGGAGACACCTCAACCCAGGCTTTGTAAGAGATCCTGCCCAGTAGCATGGGCCAGCATTTGAGCAGCCTCAGCAATTTTTCCTACATGTTTCCCCTGGTGCCCTGTTATTCCCCCTAATTTATTTTTTCAACATTTTTGAAGTCCTACTCTGTGTTAGTTTCCCTTTACACTCCAGGTTCCCTCCTGGCATCTGTGCAATTCTTTCACTTAGAAACTGCCAACTTATTTGTGTCCATGGCAATTCTGGCACTGTCCTACAGTTTCGAGCTCAGCTCAGTCTCGAGGAGCCTCTCTGTCCATTTATTCTCTCTTCTGTTTAATGGGAAAATGGGGTCCTCCCTGCCAGCTGCTGGGAAGCACTGCCCGAGCTTTCAGGGCTGCTCCCATTATTGTAATGGCTGTGCATGGACAGAGAGGGAAGAAGGGTGGTTAAGCACTAAGTGCTCTCTTTCTGTTTTTGGAGAAAGCTTTGCCATCACATTTCTTTGGACTTCTGTTCACTCTCTTCTGCCAGCTCTGCCCTGAGCCTCGGGTTGTGTGCAGGGGGAGGCCTGCAGCTGGGATCCAACTTGGCAGTAATCCTTTTCCAGCTATGAAAGGTGGCCCTACCTGCAGCAGTACTGGGACCAGTTTGGGCTGTCCTCATGTAGCAGGTAGTTTTCATAAGGAAAATAAGAGAAAGGTATTTCCTTGAAGGGTAAAGAACTATTGCACAAAGGAGATTTTAAAAGGCAGAGTATTAAGGAGAATAGAGAACAGTGGGTGGCATGACTATCCAGAAGAAAGCCTGAAGGTACAAAAGAGAATTCATGGATATTTCTGTTTCCTTGATGGCAGGTAAGAAGTGAAGCTTCATGTGCTAAAATGCGAAAACTATGAAAAGGATCAATAGATTGATAAAAATACTGTGTAAGGCAGCAGTAAAAAGGTGGCACTTCCAGGCAAAAGGCTATGTGCAGAAGTTGCTTAAGGGGATCTGGTACCTTTTGTATGGCTGAGAATCCAAGTTAGTTGAGCACAAAATGCTACCTTGCATCATCTTTCACATTCCCAGCAGTAAGTCAGCTGGAGAGCAGCACTCATTCTTATCACATCCCACTGTGTATTCTTGCAGGGCTAAGGCACCTTCAAAAGCTGCAGGCTTAGGTGCATGATCTCTTTCACCAGTAAATAGCTGGTGAATATGGCCCATAAACTATTTCAGGCCTTCAGGAAGGAGCGTAGTGTCATGTCTTTGTGTCACCTGCTTTGTTTGTTGTGAAGGGCCTCCAAAACCTCTTGGAAAACAAAAAGTGAGTAGTAGACTTAAGAGCAGCTTGTCCTCGTGGTGTTGGCCCTTTCCATTAAGTGATTCTGTAGACAATAAGGCTGTAAATAACATCCTGCCTTGCTTCTTCTCTCTTGCTGTTTGCAGCTGCTGCCACCCCAAGCCTTGAAGCACTGATATGGAAACACACGCTTCTGATATTGGCCCCGTTAGCCTTTCAAATACTGCCTTGGGACTGTGGTTTAAGGATTTTCTTCTTGCTCTTTGTTCTTAAATAGATTTCTTGTGTGTACATGAGCAGATTTGCATGAAATGCAAAGTCTCAGCATCCACTGTGTATTCCCTTGGGTACCCTTCTTTTTAACTGGAGTTTATAATAATGAGGAGAAAATGACATTTTACATTTTTTTTATTAATCTGTATTGTTCTGTGTTGGTGGCCCTTGCAGGAGCTCTTGCAGGAGCAGATTTTTCTGGCTACACGCTAACTGTGGAGAATTTGAAAGTAAAGGATTTAAGTTGTTGCCATTTCTGAGCAATTGCATTTGAAGCACTTTTGGACCATAAGTAGCATAGTAGTTGTGCCAGAGTTCTCCATCTCTCTCCTCAGGGAATGTGTTGTATGATACTAAAGGGATTTCATAGTGGCAGTGAACATGGAAGAAAAGATATCTCTAGAAGTGCTGGTGTAGTTTAACAAGTGGATCTCAGACATGGAAGAAAGTATTTCATGTTTGCTGTTGCCTGAAACAGGGCAGTCTAGAACAAGCCTCTGAAACCTTCTGTTCCCTGTCCCCAAACACTTGAGATCTGCAAGGAAGAAAAATGCTGGCCTTACGTATTTGAAGGTGTTGCCAAGGGTGTCTGATCTTGGCAATTCCTCCTTCTATTGTTAACAGCAGGGTTCATTTTGTGCCGAGAGGGTCCGGAATGAGTGCTGGACACTATTCTTAGCCATCTGTAATAACATTCTAGCACCACCATTTTTCCAAATTATGCTGAGGATAATGTAACTGCTTAAGTAAAATCTGCTCTGCAGCTTAACAGAGGGACCTTCTGTTTCCAGAACTGCCAGTCCCTCAGTTTTTATACATTTACACACTGCTCTCAGGAAGAATAAATAATACATGAACATATGCATTGGCTAAGTGAAATTTCCTTCTGATTATAGCGAGACACTGTTTAATGGCAATTATAAAATATGTTTCTTTCATCTTTTTCCTATTCCTGCTGTGTGTTGAAGAGTATGCCTTTATCTTTTTTGTTGTTGGTGTTGTTCTAAGTTACCATCTTGTTTTTATTTTTTAAACAAGTTGATCATTTTTCATATGTTGGCAAGTTCCAGTTTTGAAACCTCTTGAACACGTTTCTGGCAGAATTACCTCATCTGAATCAGAAATAGTGCTACTGCATGAGTGCCCTTAAATGCTGTGGCTGCTACATCTATGTTACAAGAATAGAAGCTTTCAAAGGACATTGATTGACATTTATCCCAAATGAAATGTTTACTGTCTGTTTAGTACCTGGTGGGCAATTCAGTACTTTGAATCTATATTAAACATGTTTAATATTAAAATGTTTAAGCATTATTAAGGCTCAAAATAGGTACTCAAAAGTCAAAGCTCTGTCTTGGTATGCAAGTATTACGAAATGGTGTTGAATTGTATGGTGAAACTGTTTTTTCTACTTATTAAATTCATAGAATAAGCCCTTTTCAATCAGCCATTTTCAAAGGCTGATTTGGAGAGTAGGAGTATATGTAACTCCTTCCCAAAACTGTACGTGTAGGCTAGACAGCTCCAGGAACCTGGATTTTACCCTCCTGTCTCCAGCATACAGTCCAATTTCATACTGAACAGCAGGTCAGTGAAAACAAGCTGTTGGAAGGTGAACAATCATTGCTCATTCTCTAATTCACAGAAATGTGTCTTAAAACCTGAGTCTGATACTGAGAAGTATCAATCTCATGGCTGTTGACTCAGTAGGATTTATGCTAGACATGTACAGATCTGAGAGAAACTGGATCAAGATTTGGGCCATATAAAGATAAAAGGATTATTTTTTTCTTTACTTCGTTATGGAGTCTTGATCCCATTTGTAAACAGCAGATTACACAACTTTCTTAGGAATTCAGATACTGTGGAAAAATTCATAAGGATATTAAAATCTTTCTTCAGATAACAGTATTAGTTACATTATTTGTTCCTAGCCCCATTTTTAGCTGACCTGCTGTCCTTGACATTTTATAATGTGCACTCCACATGCTTCCTCACTCATCTGAGGTAGAATTGTGATATAAAAGATGTTTTAGCAAATTTCAGTCTAGGGTCTGATAATAGGATATCTTACGCAGTGTATAGTATTGGTTGTTGCTGTCCTTTGTGCCCATGATGTTTGTGTGTACCTGGTATTACCTCTTCAGGAGAGGAATAGGGGGATGGAGAAGATGCTGTACTTCATTAGCCTGTTACTAGGAGAGCTGTCAGGTTTGGGAGCAGGATGCTGTATTTAGCAGTCTGCATCTGCTCAGGCCTCACCCAGCTTGTGTTGCAGTGTGGGTGCAGTGCTGTTGGAGGGGTCTGTGTGCCCAGCTCCAAACTGCAGCCACTGCACTGCCCTTCTCCTCTGGGGAGCACTGTCCTGTGTGCTATTCAGTTCTCTGCTTTCAGGTAGCACCCAATTTCTTCTGTCACCATCTCTGAACAAAGCTACTCATCTCAATTGCAATATCCCTTATCTTCTCTGTAGTTAGAAATTTGAAAGCAAATTGGATGACTCCTCATGCATTTTGGATTTCAGTGGCAAACCTGGATGGTTTATTTCAGAAACGAGGGTCAGTGAATCTTCCCAAAATGCTGACATTTTCTACCCATGGTCCAGTGTTTGTTTTCATGCCGTAAGTTCTGACAAGAGGGTCTGTTCTGGGCTATCCCAAACAGG
This sequence comes from Climacteris rufus, assembly GCA_013398175.1. Lineage (NCBI taxonomy): Eukaryota > Metazoa > Chordata > Aves > Passeriformes > Climacteridae > Climacteris > Climacteris rufus. The sequence goes on along the minus strand of VZRZ01006353.1, from coordinate 312,656 downwards.
ACTAATATAAAAACTTTAACTTTCTGTGTCATGTTTTAAGAGAGAGTACTGCAATCAGCCCTGGGCTGTGGAGTGGCCCCAGGAGCTTAAGATCCAGTGGACCATGAAACCTGTCTCAGAAAGATGAGATGTGGCATTACATTTTATGTAACACACTGTGCTCTGTAACTGGCTCTTTTATTGCATGTGTAGAAACACTGAATTACTTGCAAGAGAGAATGGTGTGTTGCTGTGGTGTTCAGGAGACAGATTTTATTGGTGGGTTTCTCTATTTTTTCCTGAAGCAGCTGCATTATTGGAAGTCACATGTGAATACAAATGTACTTGAGACTGTAGGTACCTCCAGCACAGGGAGAAAAGAGAGATGGGGCCAGGGAAGGCTGCCTGATGAAATCAATAGCAGACTCATCTTTCTGTGTGGCAGGAGTGCATTTCCCACTCAGACAGGCTGGGTTGCTTTCTCGTTGAGAAGGTGAGAACAGTTTGATGAGGGCTGGGAAGTCTGTTTAAGTTCGTGAGTCACTAAAGGACAAAAGCTGCTACAGCCTAATCTGCATTATCATTAATCCAGTTAACAAGCAACTGGTTTAACAATTAGCTCTGTTACCAGCTCAGTCTATTAAGCTCATTAAAACTCTCTTTGCTTTAATTTAACCCCTCAGGTTGCCACTTCTAGTAGGTGAGTCCCCTTATATCCTAATGTAGAGTATGTTATGGTAACTAAAGATCCAGGTCTGTTGTAGCCACTTGGCCTACTATTTGTGTCTTTAATGATTCAGCAGAGACATGCCTTTAGGTGCTGCTGTAAACAGTCCTCTAAATCTTGAAAATCAATGATAAATGGAGGGAACTTAATTATAATTTGGACTGACAGCACTGCCTATTACTTAGGTTGCTAAGTGTTTCCATTACATGAGGTTGGATTGTTTGTGGAGGGCAGGCATAGGAACTGTGCTGTGATTTTTGTTCTGTTTAAGATTGTCAAACACTTACTGTATGCTGAGTTTTTCCCATTCCATGCACCTGACTATGTTGAAATTGCTTAGGAAAATTTAATTAGAAATAGTGTGGCCACACTGAAGAATGGGCTGAGGAGAAAATGGAAGGGGACACTGGAGAAATGTATATTCTTTTGCCTGTGTAATATTGTTCTGAATGACAGGTTGTGCTGTGAAAAGACCTTCCAGCTCTCTGGCTCGAAACAGGAAATTAGTTTGATGACCAGGGCTCAAATCAAGAGGCAGAATTAACTGATCTAAGAGCATGGGGCAGAGGGGCACAGGAATGGGGAGAGGCTGAAATTGGAAAAAGAAACCCAGGAAAAGAAGAATGAACAGAGAAGTCTGAGAAATGAGAGGAGAATCGGGCCATCAGAGAGGGAAAAGCCCAGAACTGGGATGGGAGCTGATGGGAAGAGCTGCATGGGAAACCTTAGGCGTGGGGCTAGCAGGTAGGATTGCAGGCTCCCTCAAAGCACCTCTCTTTCAAGAAGCTGGAGCAGCACCCAAGGTGTTTGCTTCTCATCCTCCCTTTGTTCCAGGAGGCAGGCTGGCACAGCATCCTGCTCCCCTGCAGCACTAGCAGGTTGTCATCTTCCCTTTGTGGAGTCAGGTGGCAGCGGCCTGTGCGGAACTGAGGGCTCCAGGTCTGCAGATGAACCATGTGGCTGCTGGCACAGCGTCCCATGGTGGGAGGTGTTGGTCTGCCTTCCTGCTGGTAGGAACCTAGGAAACTCCTTTCCTTGGGGTCTTTGTACTGTAATTTGAACATCAAATAAAGCACTTGGGGTTAGGGAATGCTGAAATTAAGCTGCTTGTGCATCCTGTAACTTTTTCTCTTCGACAAAATTCCCTCCACCCAAATGTGCTTTGCTCAGTGAGAGAGAGGAGTTGTGTTCACCTGATGCACTTTTTGCCCAACTTGCAGCAGAAGGAAAAATACCATGTGAGAGTCAGGGAATTACTTGAAGGAAATGGTTGTAGCAGCCACAGGAACATGACCTGATCCTCCAGGCCAGCTGAGTTTGTGTGATGTTGAGTGAGTCATTTTAAGCTAAACTTTTCAGAGGCTGTTATTAGCTGTTGTACCTAACTCGCTGGAGATGCCCAGTCCCAGAGCCTGCAAGAAGACTGGTAAGAATATTGCATGCTCTGTTCTGAAACAGAAGTTTCACAAAAGTAGTTTTTAGGCATCTCAAATGAAGTACTGCTCAAATCAGCAGATACTTCTGAAATTGTGCCATCTGTGCCTTAGCTCACTCACCATGTAATGGTAATAATGCTACTTCTAAAAGAAGGTTGTGGGAGATTTTGAAAATAAATTAGCTTAATGTTTTGTGATGCAGTGAAGAATAAAGAATTGGATGAGGATGAAGGCTGGAGGAATAAAAAGGAGCTGAAAAATTGTACTATAAAGTACAGAGTCATGCACCTACCATCTAATGCAAATGTTTTCTAGAAACATGGATTTCATCAACTGGAAACTACAAAAGAGAAAGATCTGTGAGCATTGCTAGGTCTTGTGATAATTGAGGCAGCACTTTCATGGTCTGTTACAATGTGATCTTAAAAGGTCTCATTGGCTATCAGAGAAGTACTAATGCCTTTGAGCTTTTGGGAGAACTCCCCTGGACACTTGTCTGTATTTCCATCTCCTGCTCTCAGCAGAAGGCTGAGAGCAAACTGGAGAAAGGGCCAATGAGGCTGTTAGCATGGTTGGAGGAATGGGTGGCCAGTTTTAAAAAGTAAAGAAAAATGTATGGCCTTGCAAACTGAAGATGGAGAGATGAGAAGACTGCAGTTTGTAAATATACCTGAAGGATTAACAGCAAGATGGAAGATGGATGAGCTCAGGTACAATTTTTGGCACAACAGTCATTGGGTTTGAGGTGAACAGGAATAAGCTGAGGTTGAAAATCAAGTGTTTTTTTAAGAGAGTAGTGAGAGTCTTGGGCAGCATCCCAAAGGACAGAGTGGAAGGAAAACACCTTGTTGGGCTAGAGGTGAGGCTTGAACCCTTTGACAAGGGTGTGGGCAGGGCCTGGGCTCAGACTCAGGAGCCAGTCAGATGTGTTACTTGTAGCAGCTGCAGCCTGCACGCTTGGACATCCTGCCTTCAGTGTGCGTGGGTGGTTGACCTTTTCCTTCTCTCCAATGAAATCAAGTCATTGGGGATTATCTCTAAATATTCTGGCCCCATACTTCAGAGCTTGAGCTGCTTTAATCTTAGTAAGCCTTGGGGAGCCAGATTACCAGCGTGTCTGCCCTGCAGAGTGTGGGAGCATATGAGGAGATCTCTTTCAGATGGCTGGTTTTTAACATGCAGCCAGAGAGGTCTGTTGGGCGCCTGAGCATGTGTTCAAAGAAGGGGATGTATGTGCTCTCTGTTAGCATTTCCAAGATGCAAAAAAGCCTCATGTCTGTTTGCTCCAGGATATTTGTTTGTCCTGGTTTATGCAGCATGTTTGAATTGAAAAACTGTAAGTTGCATAAGGGCTGAAGGAAAAAAAATGCATCTTTGGAGTGGAAACATTGCCATTCTGAGCCTTTGGATGGCCTCCACTTCATGTTTGTCACATGCAATTCATATCTGAAAGGAACGTGTGTCAGTGCTGATGTGATGTGCCATGTCATAAAAGCTTTGGTGACATTTTGTGACCTCTTAAAAGTCTAATGAAAGAGGTTTGCAACATGTAAATGCCATCTGCCATGGCAAAGCAGTTTCCCAGTTCTCTAATCACATATGCCTCTTGTGAAATGCTGCATCACCTTGAAAAAAATCAGCATATTAATGGAGGAAGCTTGTCGTTTCACTCATTCCCAGATTCTTTACATAATTCATCTATTAACTTTTTTTGCTTATTAAGAACCCTGAGGGGTGGAAGTTGCAGCAAATCTGTGATAGCTTTAGGAGTTCTGTTTCATTAGAGCTGTATTTACTTTCTGATTTTTTGGTACTCTGAATTGGAACCATTCTCCTTATGATCTTAATCTTTTGCAGATACTCATGGGGTTCACAGATGGAAGCGTGAAAAGTCTGAGCTGTCTCAGGAACATGTAACAGGACTTTTGGGGGGCGTGTAAAATGAAGGGAAATTTCGTCACTAACCTGTGTTTGTTCCCTTAGTCTGTAATGGGGACCGAGATGTGCTAATTATTTTTAATTGATTCAGCTTATGCCAAACTGACAGCCTCAGATGTGGGATAAGGAGACCAGATTTTGGGTTCAGTTTTTGCCAGGCTGACAGCTTATAAAATGAACAGTATTGAATCAGTAGGGACAGTTTTTATGGCCTGGAAAAAAAATAAGCAGAGTGTTTCATGCTTGGATAGGAGAAAAGAGCAGTTTACACACTTACCTTTTCCTTTGCATAGTGCTGTTGTTGGGTGCTCTGGCTTTTACATGTCAATAAGACAAACTTTGTAAGGAGAGGGTTTATTGCAGGAAACGTGTCCATATTGCAGGCCACACACACAACACACGTTAATTTCTGTGTAACTGCAAAAACTACCTCAGATGGTGCTGGGGAAGAAAACTGCACCTCTACAGACTGTGGTGAGAGGCAACAGATCTCCCTCCTGTCATAAGCAGTGCTTTTGTGTTTCCTGAGACGTTTGCAAGCATTGTCTAGCCCTCACAGCCAGCGCTGAAGAAGTTAGGTCTGTTTTTATCGCTGTAGTACAGGCAGGGAAGGAGGTGTGCTGAAAAATGAAGTGACAAGACTAGCAAGTCTGTGTAAGCAGGAAACCAAGATACCAGAAGCCCTGGCTTGCCAGCCTGTGTCATTACATCATGCCCAAGTGCCCTTGGCAAACCCTGCTCTTTTGACTGTGTTTGTACATAGCATTGGTGACATAGCAGGCTTCAATACTGATTCTAATTCTGATTTTTATACATAAGTATATAATTTCCCTGACAGACCCTATCCTCAGGCTTCCTGTTGGTAGAAAAGTCCTTTCGTTTCTTCACTGGGATATTGAGAGGTGAACCTAGATGTGCAGGGGTGTCACAGAATGGATAAATAAAAAATTATCACCCAGGGATAGGATAAATCAAGAAGCCTGTGAGCATCACTCCAGATGTAATGTTCTCAGGTGGCAGGGGTATGTTCTCAGTCCAGCACTTGCAAGACTAAGCCATTGGACTGTGCTGCTCCCCTCCTAGCAGACCATATGTAAAGGTCCCAATGTGCACGTAGTGCCCCAAGGGTCCCGCTCGCAGATGGAGCGATGAAACCCAAAAGCTGCTGTGCAGGAGTTCAGTGGGGTTTTTGTAGCTGCTTTGCCATGCAGCCATTTCAGTCTGACCTGTTTTTGTAGGTCCTGACGAGGTCTGTAAAATAAGCTTATTCTTAACTGCTTTTCACATGATTCTTGTCTTACCATTCTTAATTTTAAGAAGCTAATGCGGGAGTTTGGGTGGGATAAGTTGTTGCACTGGCTGCTCTGCAGTAATGACTGTGTTGCCTGGTTTGGCCCTGAAACAGAAGGAGAAGCCACCTCTATTTTCAACAGTTGCAAAGTGACAGTGGTAATATTAGCAGTTACTGCAGACTGGTTGGTGCAGTGTAAAACTATATTCTGTTTCATTGTGAAATTAGCCTGTTTATGTGGCCTGGGAGATACCAGGGCAAGCACCTGAAACAGACTATATTTGAACCCCTCAGAGGATATTGTGTAGCTTTTTATCACAGCCCAGTCATAGCTGACATTTAAAATGTGCAGCAAGAAGGAGGGAGGGAGATCAGGAGATGTCTCAGTAGAGGTATTGCAGCCCATCTGGGCTTTTCAGAGCGAGAAACTGCACCTAGCTGGGTATCACTGGATGGTATTGAAATGCTTGCTTTGTTGTCTGCTTAAATAATAACCATGTACACCGTGTGTGGGAAGGGATTTTCGGGGCAGAAAAACTACTTAGCATCCAGCTAAGGAAACAGCAAGGCACTGCTGTTGGGAAGAGCTGCGCCTGCTGCTTGGCTTCCAACACTTTGCAACTTTTCTCATTTTAGGAACTTTCCGCTGTACTTTCTGTGAGACTGAAGTGGAAGAAGATGAGTCGGCAATGCCCAAAAAGGATGCAAGGACACTCGTGGCAAGATTTAATGAGCAGATTGAGCCCATCTATGCACTGCTTCGTGAGACAGAAGATGTTAACTTAGCCTATGAAATCCTGGAGCCAGAACCCACAGAGATTCCTGCCCTGAAGCAGAGGTGGGAACGCGTCTGGTCTTCTGTCGCTGCACTGCTTCCTTGTAGTGTGGTCCTCTGCTCTGTGGGGCTTTCCCAAACCTTGTGCAGCCTCTGGCTGCATTGAGAACTTGTTCAGCACCAACTGACAGATACCCTAAGGGATGCATGTTTTATAAGCAGACAGAGGTCTGTAGCCATTTTTTACCAAACAAGACAGATGACCATTCTTCTGGTCAGCCTCCTGCATGTGGTTTTCTGTGAGGTGGGATGCTGGAATTACCTGCTGCTTGCTGTGCTGCAGCTGGTGTGTACACCACGCCCTTGCCCCAGTATTTAAGAAATGCAAACTGCAGCCACTTCACGAAGGACTGAAGGTGCCATCTTCTCTCTCTCACCTTTCATCTATTCCTTTTGCTTCTACCCAGCTTTTGAAACTAAGCTATCTGCAGTCTATACTTTGTATTTCAAATCCCCATACTACAACATTCTAGTTCAAAGACATTACTTGTAATAAGGATTTGGTTTTTTTTCTTCTGATTCTGTCCAACTTTTTACACACCTCTTCTTTTCAGGAGGAGACCATGTTGGAATCAAAAACTCCTTAAAATGTTCTTACCCATGGGAAATGACACTTTCTTTCAGAACATTCCTAGCTGTACAAAAACAGATGATGTTTAAATAATGCAGAAAGATGTGGGGAGCTGTCAGTTTTGTCAGCTGTGGTAAAATGTGATGCACTTCTCTGTATTTAAAAAAAAATTAATTAAACACACAGGGGAAAAAAACTGTACCGTGAGGGGAATCATTCCCACAGTGCCTTGAGATGCTTGACTTTAGTTAATAGGAGAGCAAGCAGGATACTCTTTTTTCCTCTCAGGCTAACCTTGAGAAAGAATGGTGCTCATATATTCGTGCTAGACACCTTGTAATTAATGTAATAAAAATTCTTTGTCTATTCATGGCCTTTTTCTAGCCAAGAAGGTAGCTATTTTTCCTCATCGTTCTGCTAGAAAAACAGAAGTGATATAAAGAGTGAAAGAGATTTTTCCAAGGTCACTCAACATGTCTTTGGTGATATGGGGAGTCCTTTGAAACCTTTATACCCAAGCTGAATCACTAGACTTTGCTTTAAAATCCCTTTTCTGTAGTTTGAGTAGTAGAACTGGGATAACCTGACCAAAAAGAGTAATTTCTCAGTCTTCCCTTTTGTGTACAGGAAATTATCACAGCAGAGGCCTGGTGCAGTCCCATGATTAAATACCAGCGCCCACTTACTTGACTCTTAAATACTTAAAAAACATTGTAAATGATTAATTACGCTGTGCAAGGAATGACAAAATAAATAGGCAGCTTTTTAAATGCTTACTTGAACACAACTTGCTTCAGCACATACAATGATTTAATTATTTATTAACTCTTATTAATTCAAAGCAGCTAATTCCATGAAAGCACTGCTGTGAGATTTTTTTAAAGTGCCAAACCGTGGGTTATTTATTCTCTCCATTTTTATGGAGTCTTGAGTGTCTGAAACCATTGACAAAACTGACATTTGGTGATTCTGAAACAAATGGAAAAGGTCACAAAATGCCTGCATCTTCTCAGGCAACTTCATGTGTTTTCAGGAGAGTTACAGCTCTAAATGACCTGGGTGACTTTGCATAACTGTCATTCACCTGCCTTGGGAAAGTGGGTAGATCTTAATTTATATTTTCCTAAGAGGTTGTTAATTTTCTTAATCGTGGGAGAGCATGAATTAGCCCCACAGGTTTCAAAATAAACCTGTTTTACTTAAGCCCTCCTCTGTGGTTTTTGAAAAATTAGGGATTTTAATAAACCCTCCACTTCCTTGAGTCGAAATAGCATGATTTCAATTAACAAAAATCTTCACAGAATTAATTTTCCGTGGTCATGCTGTCAAGAACCACGGGTTGTCTGCTGTGAAGTTGAAGCTCTTCAGAACAGCACAATGAAAATGTGTTTTATTTCAAATATGGCAAAAAAAGAGTTATCCCCATTATGCAAGGCCTTTCTTAATAGTCTGAGCAGGATTGAGATGAAAATTTCAAGTTGTTTGCCCATTGCACAGTGTGGTTTCTGTGGGTCATACCTCAGCTGTGTCAAGAACTATTTATGTTGCCTTTAAAGGCAGCTAAAACACTCATTAAGGGATTTCCATCAGGGTAAATAAAACAACTGATGAGTAACAAAGCAAATGTAGCCACATCTGGGCCACTGAGCTGCCACAGTTCCTGTCTGCAGGGTGGTCATGTGAAGTCCTAGAGCGAGGTGGGGAAAAAACAGATCATGGATCTGAGAGAGAGAGAGAGATTTAAAAGTGCACTCCCTTCATCTGCATCCCTTCATCTCCACCCCATGCCTTTTGCTGGTGCCTAGTCCATGATGTCTTTGGGACAGGCTGCTGAACAGCAAGTCCTCTTTTTGCAGCAAGAAGTGTTCCCCTGCTCAGGTAGTCTTGAGGTGTTGCTCACACCTGCCAACAGCGTTGCTGAAGATAAAAAGAAATAAGTTGAGGCACATTTGCAAAACTCACTACCAGCAGTAAACAGAACGTGTCTAAATGGTTTCACCTCAGTGTGGGACATTGCAGTAGATCATGTGAAGTAATTAGTGTTGTAGGTGTCTCTTAGAACTGTTACTTTCATTTCTGAAACGTTCCTGACGTCATGGAATAAGTGTTTTGCTGCTAAATGGTTCTGTGTAGGGGAAAAAATCAATTTTGGGCACACTTGCAGGGACCTCTGTGCAAAAGTATTACTGGGTGGTTCCTGGCACTACTGAGTGTTTGGTGCCACGCTGTAGTCATGGGGAGGGAGAGCTTGGGGGAGAGTTGCATTGTGCATCCTGTGAGGAAAGTGGATTACATAAAATCGTCAGGGAAACGCTCGTTAGAGATCTCTATTGTGTGGGAAGCAGAGTGGTGCTTTTCACAGAACACACGCCTGTCTTGGAGAGCTGAAAGGTACCAACACTTGAAATAACACGCTGGGAAGAAGGTCTCTGTGTGGTTCCTTGGGTTACATAAGCAATGCGTGTGCATGAGCCTTCTGCCCCAAAATTCAAGGCTGCTGTGAAGCTCTCCTAGCAGAGCTGGCTGCAGCATTGCTGAGGACACAGGACACGTGCTAACATGGATGCTGTGAAGTGTTTTGCTAACAGACCCCAGAAAATTCACTGTTGAGAGATTCTGAGTAGCCCTTGATCAATGCTGTGGATGAACACAGCAATATTTTTTATCTAGGAAAGAGCAGTGGTCACCTATCTGTGTATTTTTTCCTCACTGTTTACCCCTAAAAATTGAATTAGCAGAATTAGCTCAGCAAGCAGTGGTCAAGTCCTTACTGAACTAAGAAAAAATTGCATATTAATTAGATCTTCTCCAAGTGCCAACTTTATTTTAAGCTTCTTGGTTGGAGAAAAGGTCATTGGGTAGACAACAGCAACTGAACCATGCTCACTGATGACAACTGTCAACTCAGCTGGCATCGAGTATCCCTGATAGATTTGTTCTGGACAAGAGGAGGAGTTGAGGCAGGGCTAATCCTCATGAAAAGCTGTAGGTACCACTGGCAATCAGGTGACTGAGATGATTTGGCTGAGGGTGGGTGCAGTCTGCAGCAGATGTGCTTCTCTGAAAAGATGAAAGATCATTCTCAAGTAGGAACAGTCACGTTTGGCTTTCCCCACCCAGGGAGCAGTGAGGTTCCATTCAGCCTCTTTCCCTGATCTATGCATATGTAGCAGCACAGGCCAGGGAGTATTTTAGGCTCATTGCCATCATCAGTGTGCAGAAAATACTTCACCTGATATCCTCTTTCAATCAGATCCAAGCAGGAATGTTTTTCTCCATCAGTCTCCTGAGCTAGAAGGGGCCCTGAAGGGAAATGTGCTGAAAGCAAAGGAGGGCCAGGCTTTGACTGCCATACCCTTCCCATCGGTTGGCACCTTTCTTTCTCCAGCTTTTCCATGATGAAGTCAGTTGTTTTGTCTCCTCCTGCACACTATTAGCACACAAAACCCTTTGCCCAGCCCTAGTCCTCTGGTTTGAAGGTGCTCTCTTCTTTCTTCTCTGCCTGGACTCCCCAGTCCTCCCAGGGCTGTGTCTGTGCATAGTACAGATCTCCTGTGTAACACGAGAGAGGTGACTTTTCATGTGCATTGCCACTCACAATTCAATCAAGGTTTGAATTGTGTTTTTCATGAAGAGTTAACTCCTTCAGGAGTCCTGTGCTTAATAACAGTCCACAGTTCTGAGCATGCTGGGTCTCAGGGCCTACTGTCTGCCTTGGTTAACTTTTAGTGCTTTTTGTATGCAGTATGTGGTTGCTGTGTGAAGGCCAAAAAGAGGCTTTTCCAAATACCAGCTTACCAGCTTGTGTTTTGCTGCTGTGGCTTTTGTTTCAGGGAATTCTGGGATTTAATTTTGGTTTTTTATGTTGGTTTTTACAGTGCATCTGCACCTCTAGTGCTGCCTCTTTTCAGTGTCTGTCATGGATGTTGCCGTGGCCTTACGTAGGGTTTCCCTTTAGAGATCCACAAGTTTCCCAAACCAGTGAACTGGCACAGAAATTCCTGGCAGCACGTGTTAAAACTGAGAGTGAAAGTTCTCAGTGCAGGTCATGGGAGATAACTAATCACAATTTAAGTGTTTTTGGCTAAGGAGGGGCTTGTTCTGAGTGCTCTGTTTTTCTCTCTTTGACTTCCGTGTAGCAAGGAGCGTGCAGCTGGTGCTGGCTCAGGGGCAGCAGCTGGCCTTGCAGGTGGACACCATCGGGAAGCATGGACTACAAAGGGACCATCCTATGAGGACTTGTATACTCAGAATGTTGTCATCAGCATGGAGGACCAGGAGGATCTTAACAGGTCTGCAAGTGAAGGAAAGCCAGCCAGAGAGAGACCCATCTGGCTGCGGGAGAGCACGGTGCAGGGGGCTTACGACCCTGATGAAATCAAAGATGGTAAGAAAATTCACAGAGCAGAAGTGCTGCTCTGCTTATACAGTGCCTTTACAGTGCTGACAAAAACATGTTCTGTGTGTGTGCAGCTGCTGCTCCCAACACTGGAGTTTGCCTGCTCCCCTCTGCTGTGCAAAGCACCTGTGTGTAGGCAGATGTAAAAATTCCTTAGATCCAAGATTGAAATCTAGGTCAGTAAAGCTGAGCTGTCCACAAATTTTGTGGGGGCTTCTGAAATGTTAATTAACTGTTACGTCTTTCACCTTGAGAGTTTATTGCTTCTAGATGAAGGTCTTTCAATTTCATCTAGAAAGCTGCCTCCCTAATAGGTCACTGCTGAAAAATAGCATTTATTAATGTTCAGTGACTCTGAAGTGTACCAAATCTACCAGCAGTGTTTATAGGCTCCGAGTCTTCTTCTTGCCAGTTGTTTCTCAAAACTTGTTATATTTGAAGAATACTCAGAAATAAAGCTTCTGGAAGTACAGTAGGAAGGTATGACACCATGGTAGGTCAGTATTTCTTTCTGTTTGTTTCTCATTATCTTCACTTTTATTTTCATTCACCTTGGGATCAGGTTGCCCACAGACCATGGTCAAGACTTTATCACCATTAGAAACATTCTGCTTGGGTGTGTGTGCTGTTTAAGCTTACACAGTAAAAACAGGAAATGGAGACTTTTTATGATTTTTACAAGAGTAAGCCAATAGGTACAATCTCTTGAGTAATTTGAGGATTATGCACTGAAACTGTTGTTGCCCTAGGAAGAAAAGATGACAGAAAGGAGCCACATTTGTGAGCATGAGACCCTGGAACTGCAGTGTTCAGGAGAGGTGTGGAGTATTTGGGTATAGCAGAAGTGAAGAAAATGGATTTGATATAATGGTCAGAAGATAACTAAAGATCTTGTTCGCATGAAATGCCTTTCGAGTGTATGGATCCCAAAACATTCTTCTAATAGATTTAAACGAAGTGAGATGATTGGAACAACCTGCTCCTGCAGTCTGTAGCAGATGTTGTTCCTCACCAGCTATAGTGAGTTCCCACCCCATTTTTCTGCCAGACATTCAATTCACCTGTAGTTTTAAATGGACTCCTTGAGACAACTTTTGGTGTACACAGCATAAGTGTTTCTCAGGATGCCACTGAAGGACATGGAGGTGGAGTATGTCTCCTTACAGCCTGATGCTTAACTTCCTCAGCTGCTGGAGATTAGAGAGGGAACTTGTGGAAATAGCCTGAAAGTGCTGCTGCAACACATAAATAGGAAAGACAGAAACTTGGGACTGTTGACAGAAAAGATCCCCTGCTTGGATCTGGCAGGAACAGTTCTTGTAAGCAAAAGACAGCCCCAATCCTGAGCCACAAAGTCAGACTTCGTGAGCTACCACAGGCTGTCGTCATTTCACAGCTCTCAGAGTGATGAGCTATGATACTATTTCACAGAGATGCTCTCTCACAGCCTCTTATGCCCCACAGTCACAAGCAGTGAGCTGAGCACAAAGCTGCCAACAGGATGCCTTTATTCTTCTTTTCGTTCAAGAATTTGGCAGTGCTCTAATAGTAGTTGTAGCTATCACCCATTACTACAACTTCATTTACCATGAAAATAGAAGTTTGGTGAAATCAGATGTGGTTCTTTTGACCTTTATTTTACCACAGGAGAGGAGTGACCACAGACTGCCCTGGCTTTTAGTGCTAAATGCAGAACTTACTTCCTTACTTTGCCTTTTTCACAGGTTTTTTAAATCTCAGGTTGAAAAACGTAACCAGTGCATTTCTGACTGGAGGGGAGAGAGGCTTGGGAGCCACCTGACCGGACCTGGTGCTGAAGCCATGAGGGTCCATGTCTTGTAAGGGCAGGCAAGTGGCTGCCTGTATGAAGGCAGAATGCCATCACCTCAACTCCAACAACTGTTCATAGGCAGCATCTTTTGGTGCAAGACAGAAAGTTTTCCACAGGGAGCCTGTCCTACTTTTTAGGCCTTGTTTTTATGTAAGGTTCTCCGTATTTCATTTCTTGTTCTGTTTTTGTTTCTATTTTTTTTTTCGTACTGCCTATAGTTTTATTGGTGCTGGGTGGACTCAGCCCTCTCATCAAATATAGGATTAGAAGAGGTTTTCTGTGGGATGCTACTTTTTGAGCAGAATTTTACCTTTTGAATCCATGAACTGCAGACACCCAGCCTATCAGAGCCATTTCAAACCCTCCCAGCTGTTGTACAGACAGGTTCACTGAAAGAGGAGCACAGGCCAAGTGTGTCAGCTGGGACACTGCAGTCCCCTTTGGATAAGAGGTGCAGGTAGGGAGCCAGAGGGGCTGTCTGTGCTGTGTTTCAGCTTGGAGAGCAGGCACTGGTTTAGCACTGCACTGCACAGCTTGGCTGCAGGCTCTCAGCTGCATCTGCTCCACAGGAGGCATCCCATTCCATGCCACCACCATGTTCCTGTGAGGAGCTTTTCCCTTCCTGCCTGATGGATGCACCTCTGAGCCTATAAGACAACAGCTTTGAATGTTGTCTTATAACATGCGGTTTCCACATACTCTTTGTCTTCCTTTTGCTTCTCCATCTTAATCCTTACAGATAGGGAATCCAGCAGGACAGGGCCTGGGTCTGTATTTTATGGTCTGTGCTGGCAACACCTTGTGGTCCTGGTCATCACAACAAGTGCCCCAGGCTGTGGTCAGACAACCTGGAAACAAAGGGATGAAAAGGAAACAGCCTGTGCTTGTTCACCTGTGGAACAGCACCAGGATACTTGCTGTATCTTTGGCAGGTGTCATCATTGGCTTCATAGTCTGGGTATGTGAAACCCAGATTTAGCTTCCAAGGACTGCTTTGCTTTCTGCTCTGCTGTAGTGCCTGAGTTGGACACCTTCCTGGGGAAGTCTCTTCCAGGTGCCTGCCCATTATGCATTTGTTTTTTTCACTTGCAAGGTGCTTCTGGTCAAGGCTTCCAGCTGGGAGCCACAGTGACTCTAGGCCTCCCAGCTCCTAGGAAACATTAGTACTTGCTCTGCCATTAGTAAAAAGAACATATCTATCTCTGTCTTTTAAGGAGAAGAGGAGGTGGTCTAGAGAAAGGATGTGACTTGGCCAACTGTGCTCAGTGGCAGTAATTAATAAAGGTTAAGAAAACCTTCAGGGCCGTCACACAGATCTCTGTGAGGAAGTGACCGTTCCCTCGTGTCCCTTTGCAGGGGGCCGGGACCTGGATGCGTTCCAGGAGCGTGAGGAGAGCCGGGCAGCCCTGGATGACAATGAGGAGGTGATGCGTGCCCTGCTCATCCACGAGAAGAAGATGCCTTCCGCTTCCACCGTCACCGTGGGCGGCGCCGCTCCTCTGTCCGGGGGCAACGCCAGTGACTCCGAGAGCGAGACGAGCGAGTCGGAGGAGGAGTCCCCTCCCCGCCCCGCCGCCACGGCCACCACGACGTATGGGCTGGAGGAGGAGGAGGAGGATGAAGAGTTCGAGGTGGTGGCAGAAGACCCCATGGTCACAGTGGCTGGGCGTCCCCACTCTTACAGCCAAGTGAGCCAGCGCCCTGAGCTGGTGGCCCAGATGACGCCGGAGGAGAAAGAGGTTTACATAGCCATGGGGCAGCGCATGTTTGAGGACATGTTTGATTAACTGGTTCTGCCCTGGCATTTTTTAAAAGGTGACTCTTTAAGCCAGAGGCTCCCCAGCAGAACAGAAGACCCAAGGGCATCTTCCCTCCCCTGTGCGCAGGCCGCTGCGCCTCAGCGCTGCTCGTCTCGGGCATCCTGCTTGCCAGAGCAGGGGAGCAGGGAGGCTGCATGTGCCAAAACACGGAGGGGAGGACAAGGCTCAGAAGTGAGGATGCTTTCAAGGTAAAAATCTGCTTCAGGGTGTCTTGCACAGGCACTGCTTTAACCTTCTCCAGGGCCCTAGCGGCTCCTTCCCCCAATGGCTTTAAGTTGATTTTTGTTGCAGATCCCAGTGAAGCCCACATCCCTGCCCTCACAGGACATAAGAGCTCCATAGTCTGAGCAGAGTGCTCTGCAGAGGAGGGTGTGAGTAACAAACAGCTGCCTGTGCTCAGTGAGGAGAGAGGAGAGGGAAGCTCTTGTCTGCTCGTGGCAAGCTTGGGCAGGGCTTGTAGCTGCCAGCAGCCACTGGCCACCAGAGTGGCTGTTTCTAAGCAGGCCTGTAGGCAGCAACCTTTTCTTGCTCCTGTTCCCTCCCTGCTGGCACTCAGCACCTCAAGGTCAGGTGTAACTTGAAACAGGCAGAGTGCAAGCCTTGGCAAGCACACACAGTCACTCTTTGTCAGTGTAACAAATGCCCTGCATGGATCTGAGCTGTCAGTGCTCTGACTGGCTGGAAGATACCTTCATTTTCCCATATTGCTGCCTGTCGCTTCTGCCTAGCATTGTCCAAACCACTGTTGCAGACAGTTCATAGTGGGCAGGGCTGCTGTCAGGCAGTGCCAGAGAAGTAGCATAACTAAGTTTTATTTGCAATCTCTCCAGGGTTCTATGATTTTAAGAGGAATTACACAATTTTGAATTCTGCTTGGCACACTCTTACCACAGAAAGACATTTATCAGTGCCTATAGAGCAATATAATGTTTTTAATGTTTTTCTCTTTCAATTGAAAATGTTGCTTTTTTAAAGTTGTTGTGTTTTCCTACACAGTACTACAATAAAACAAAATTATGTAAGAATTCCGTGTTCCAGAGGGTAGAGACAGCATTATGTGCTGTTCCATTTACATGGGCAGTACAAATTCGCTGTAAATCTGTTTTATACTAACTGTGCTTTCTACGTTCTGCTAACCTTGTAATGCCTCCTTTGTGGTTTGATTTCCAGCTTCTCGATATTTTGAATCCCCTCTTTTTTAAATAGTGTTTTAAATTTTCTTTTAAGTCATTTTAAAGAGGAATAAATAAACAGAATTTTCTCCCCTTTGTCATCTTTCAGTTTGTCTTGTGCCTAGTTGGAAATGTTGTTTGCTTATCATTTTGATTTACTGGATTCAAGAAAAAAACCAACAATTTGAGCTCTCCTTTGAGAGGACTATTTGAAATCCCATTGCACATTGTTTCTCCTTACCAGAGCTTCCTTGAATGCCTCCTGGAAGCTCCTGCACTTCCAGGACGGATGTTTCATTACACCAGTGCAATGGGAGGCTGGTTTTGATCAGCACTTCCTTTCCTCCTTCCTCGAGGGACGCGTGGGCTGATGGTGGAGGACTCAGACATTGTACTTCTGGATAAAATGGTGTTCCTGTGTAGCCAGGCTTCCAAGATCTGGTATCAGGCTTCCAGATATCAAGTCACAGAGCTGATAAGTCAGATTCAGTGATCAGCTAAAAGAAAAAACTGTGCTGTACCTATTCTGTCTAGATTTAATCTGGTTGAATTCAATATTAACACTGGAGACATGCAGGGAGATTTACAAGGAGCCAAAACCAGAAACTGAGAACTAGTCCTGAATACAGTGCAACTACTCGTGCTCATAACTCACCAGAACTTTATACTGAGTTTTCAGTTTGCAAAGTCGAGCTTTGTAGGTTTAGTAAAGCTTAAGTGAAGAAATATTTAGCATAACAATCTATAAAGGAGTGGTTTCCTTAATAAACACGTTTAATTGTGGTTTGTGCAGCAGTTGCAGTTTCTGTCATTCAGCATGGCATGTCCTGCACGTGAGGGAATGGGAGCATTGGTTTGTAGGGCTTGCCTTCCACCTCTCACCCACCACATGCAGCCCTTGGGAGGACTGGAAAGGTCAAGGTACATGAGCAGATGCCATCGTTTCCTGCCCTCTCCAGCAGCTCCTGGCATTAGAAAGGATGGCTGCTCTGCTGCGTTCCAGTCAGTTCAGGATGTTGGCAAAGGATGCTGCTGCTTCCCTGTCTTGACAAGCGTGGCTTGAATGAACAGGAGCATGTACAGCTGTTAGTGTCCTCTTCCCTTCCTGCAGCTGAACAGAGCTCTACACACATGCCAGGAGGGGAAAAACAGCCACTGCAAGCAAAGCCAGGCACCAGCAGCAGGTTGGTGCTAATGCAGGGGAAGAAACCATCAATTCTGAGGCAGGCCCAGCCATTTCCTCTGCCTGCTGGACACGTGTGCTGCATTAACACTAACCCAATAATGCTGTCCAGCACTGCAGCCTTCCTGGGTGGATGTTCTGTCTAACCCCATTCAAACCAGTTCTGTGTCTGCTTCCGGCCTAAAGTGCATTTTATCTGATGAGTGATACCTGAGAGTTGAAGAAGTGTTTAGACAATGCTGACAGGAAGGTGGTGTCATTCTTGGGGGTGTCCTGTGCAGGGCCAGGAGCTGGACTTTGGTGATGCTTGTGGGTCCCTTCCACCTCAGGGTATTCTATGGTTCTATGGGTGTACATGAGGCCAGGGCACTGCTGTTATGTCTGCAAAGAGAACTGCATTTCTCAGGCTTCTCATGCTCCTCATCCCAAGGGTCAGAGGTGCCTCTCCCAGCTGGATGAGAACTGCGTCTCTTCCTGCTCCGGTTGCAGGTCAGGGAAACCACAGTAGAGTTATGTTCTCCTTGGCCCGGTACAGAGCAGGCCAGAGCAGATCAGCTAAGCTGTTGTTGGAGGGAATGTGCACTGTCAATCCTGGAAAACAGGAATGTTAGAATCTTTTCTGCTAAGCTTCCAAAAATTGGCTTCCTCCATTGAACTCTTCCTGTGTTGCTGCCTCCCTCAGACTTGAATTAAGCAGACTTGCTCTGTGAGAGTCAAGGGATTTGAAGATCCCCTGGAGGAATCCTGGAGGGCAGAAAAATAGCATCACCTCCTCCCTGAGACATCTAAGGAGCAGTGCCTTGGTGATGCCTGCAGTGCCAGGACATGCTGCGAAGTTTGACAGGGTCCTGGAAGGGGAAGCAGCCTGCTGTGCTTGGGTCTCTTGTCTCCCACTGTGCCTCCATAGGAGGAGAGAGAAAATTGTCTTAGGAATCAAATGCAAGACAAAGCCTTCATGGAAATGGAAATTTTACAAGCAGGTGGAAGGACATGTCAGCAGCAGGGCAAGCCAGCAGGTTGTCCAGGGGTGGCTTGTGGGGGAGAAGCAGCAGCATCCCCGTTCTGCTGTGTGTCAGTGTAAACAAGGAAGCCTGTGTGCTCTGTCCTTTGGAGCAAGGAGGTGTCACTCAGTGCTCCAGGTAATTGGTCTGGGCTGCCCAGGACTGGTATTGTCTTATCCCACCGGAAGCCCTGGGCAAGATAACCGTGCCCCAGGCTTGTTCACGGGAGGCTTGGGAGTATTGATCTAAGGACAGCCGGCCAAGGATCCCTAAGCATCACAGTACTCTCTGGTGTAAAGTGTATTGACTGTGAGACAACACAGCCTCTTCTCCAGCAGCAGAGGAGATGGGGCTGAAGAGCAGCTTCTGTCTGCTGAGCTGCTTCCAGAATAATGATCAATATTTACCAAGTCCAAGGAGATCATCACTCATACAGTCTTGATAGGAGGCGTAGCCAGATGATTGAATCTGTTTAAGATGTGAATTCACAGAAAGTCGTGGAGAGGCCACTGCTAAAAGGAGTGGCAGCCCAAAGCGTGGGGAGCGATGTCTGAATGCTGGTGCTCTTGGAAAGCTGCCTGCCTGCCTGCCTGCCTCCCTGCCTGCTCCCTCCCAGCAAGCAGAGAGCAGAGCACCAGCAGCACTGGACTGTTTGGGATGACAGCCCTGTCACTGTGGCAGAGCTATTTTCTCTCTCTCTCTCTCTCTCAAAGTTATCCAGAGAAATCTGGGCTTTTGCCTTCTTGGGATACCTAAATGAGTTGCCAGGAGGTGGTTTCTTATTTACCAGCATTTAGATTGAGAGAGAGAACGAATCTAATTTATATTCAAACAAAAATCAGATTTTGGAAGCACCTGGTATATCATTAAAAAACATTAAGGACAGCGAGTATTTGTGCAACCATCCTGAAGCAGCAGACAGAGAGGCTCTGAACAAGATGTTTTAAATATAATAGGTATTTTTGCTTAAAATATGTTTGTGACCTAAATATAATTTAATTTCCATGCCTTTGAAGGGTTTGATGCTAATGAGGCAGGCGGGGATGGCGGAGAGGAGGCTGAGGCAGCTGCATCGGAAGCGGCTGCACCGCAGTGCGTTAGAGCCCCTGCGTGCGCCTCGCCCCGGCTGTCACAGCCACCAATGCGCCAGCCCTGCCCAAAACCCCAAGGTTTTGCCGCCAGCAAACCTTGGGCTGCCCAGCCAGGGCAGCAGGCAGGGATCCAGCCAGAAAATGAAGGCTGATCAAATGCTGTTCCACGAGCGATAATGTGTGTGTACGAAAAAAGGGACATCTGGCAAGGAGGAAAATATCACGTCTCATATAGATGTGATTAAAGCCCTGCCATACTGCTTGTGCTTATTTTTCACCTGGAATCTGTATCACCAGTCTCTGCCATCCCATTACTTGCTAGAAGAAGGAAGGTGAGCAGTGGTAATTTTGCAGTGAGCTAAAATTGTGCATAGAGCTGAGAAGCTGGCTCAGTTCCCCCTGGTAAAGAGATCCTCCTAGTCTTGAGCATTTATTTTCTACACTTCTGACAATGGAAATCTGCCTGATCCAATGCCAAATTTGTGAGGCACTATTAGCAGAGTCCATGCTTTCCTATTTTCTCATGATATGCATGATGGGGGGGCAAGTATGTCCAACACCACTAATGGTTGTGACCAGCTGACCTGGGTATGCTCAGGTTTCAGCGTCTGAACCAGCCCTGTCCCATTTGAGGCGATGATTGATTGGGCATTTTGGTTGGATTATCAATACCTGCTCTTTGCAAAGGTGCTGGTTGTTATTTTCCCAGTCAGTGCTGATGGGCTCTTATAAATTCCATTCATCTGCAATCACACACAGGTGTCAATTTAAAATTAAGTTTCAAGCCCTTTACCACCACCACCACCCAGCAGCTGCAGCTTGTGCCGTGTCCGCTCCTGGGACGTGTGGCACTGCCACACCAGGTGCACCATGCAGGGCTCAGCCACATCCCAGCAGAGAGGTTGAATGAATGGTAGGTCTGTGCTTTCTCCAGAAGTGAAGCTTTGGCTGGGCTCAGAATCCCTAATTTCCTACAGTGGGAAGGGAACTGGTATCAGGCGCAGGCTGGTCATATTCTTTGCTGCTTGAACAAGATGTGATCTGGTAGGACTGAGTTTGATTTTTATTGTTTTAACCCTTGTTATTTTTGTTCCTCAGGAATATTTTAAGTTGCTGAATTCCTCATGTTTCCCTGCTGCTTCTAACAAGAAAAAAAACATTTTTTTAATGCAAATGAGGCTGTAAAATCTTAGCAGAGAGACATATCTGCCCTCCCTGGCCTGTCACCACAATTATTCTTCCATTGCCACACAGTGCTTTCTTCCAAGAAGATGTATGCTTTCAACTTCTCTCAGCCCTTCTGGTGATGTCAGGAGATGAAAACTATTCCCAGTACACCAGGGAAGAGTAGATGGAAATGGAGTTAGAGGGAAATGGGGCCTTAAGAAAATGGTGCATCATGAGAGAAATTTCACTCTTGCATATTCTCCCAGGCCACATGGGTGTTGTATGCTAGCAAGGAAAAATACAATATGATGAAGGACTTGGCTTATGGTGCATTTGTCCTGGGGTATTCCCTTGCCTCTGAGCCCATTGGGAAGGGTAATACTCTCCAAGTGTGCCAACCTCTTGTAAGTTGTATAAAGGCATCAGGAAGGTCCCACGTTAGCAGCCAACTTCAGCAGGAGCCTGCGGGTCCGTTTGAATGATGTGACTCCTGCTTTCACCATGCTGAAAGGTTTGGTGCAAAAATACCTCAAAGCAATCAGTTGCAAAACTGAGTTCAGTTGTCACTTTAAAAAGCACCTTTTTCTTCGAATATTTCACCTGAATTTGTGCTGTAATATCTGTGTCTGAGAAACAAACATGAAGTCATGTAGGGGGCTGCTAGCCCTCCTCAAACATGGGAATGTTAACAGGTAAGGACTTTTGTAGGGTTTAGGTAGAAGCTGCTGCCAGGAGCAGCAAATGGTAGCTGGAGTTTTTGTTAACTACAGTCACATCATTGCAGCCTGTCTGAAGTCTGGACTGAAACTGCTGATGTCCACAGACAGCAGACGTGGGTTCTTAACAGCTGAACACGTGTCAAAATGCCACATTTTCAGCTCTTTTGGTGTTGGGTTTGTTGGTTTTTTTAACTTTTTGCATTTTTTACTTCTCATACAGCCAGGACAAGAATCTTCTGGTGCACGCAGGTGCTACCACAAGCTAAAGACCTCGTTGTGGGATTGCTAATTCACATGCTAATGAGATCTCCCCCAGGAAAGGTATGAGTCAAGCCAATAGAAACATTACTAAGGGATTATTTATAATGTTTGTTGAGAAGGAAGGGGCAGTGAACCAGAACCATACAAAAGACCCTTTGGCACCTGGGGGTGTAACAGTGAAGCAGAAATGGGAGCCATTCTGACCTCACAGCTGCCAATGGATTGATCTGCACAGGAAATCCAGCACTTCTCAGCACTAGAAGAAGCCAAGTGTTCTGTGAGACCAGTGCAGTCTGTGCTGTGGCAGTGACAGCTACAGAAGCACAGGGAGAGCTGTTGTGATTCAGATACTCATGCTTGTCCTCCCTGGTTTTGCAAGAGCCATGGCCATGCTGCAGGATTCATGGAGCACAGAAAGAGCTCTACATGGAACATGGTCTGTTGGAGATGGTTACTTTCCTTCCTTCCTTCCTTCCTGGCCTGGCCACTTCCCCCAGCCGTCCCCATGTATTTTGAAAAGGAAAAAAATATGAAAAATAATGAATTTTCCCTTTAAACTGGGAGAACAGAACAGATGCTACCCAAGCCTGCAGCTTAATGGCAAGGAATCAAGGAGAAAAAGTGGTTGCAGGTCTCTCAGTCCATCTTGCTGATAAGTTTTCCTCACATGAAGGACTGTAACTACATAAAATCACAGAATCTCAGAGGGCCTCACAAGAGAGAAGGAGCTGCATTGCTGGAGCTTGGGTGGACTCTCCAACCCATCCCAAGGGGACAGAGCAGGGGGCTCTTATGCACATTTCCAAGGTACTGCTGGCTGTAGGGTGAAAACTCTGGGAAAGTGTAGAGGAAAGTGAAGAAGTATCAGGAGAGCAATAAACAGGGCACTTACCTCCTCCTTTAATCACAGCCCAGCCTTCAGGAGGTCTGCAGGGAGAACTAATGGATTAAATACAGGTATTAAATGAAATCTTGGAAACATTTCCCTCACCTGGCAGGACCAAGAAGCCGATGGTAATGAGGGAGCGCTCCCAGCGCATTTGAGCTGTGAGAGGTGACCAAAGGAGCCAGGGCCATGGCTGCTCCTGTACAGCCCTGGGATTGAATAACCTGGGTTTGCCCTGTTGCCAAGGACAGTCTTGAAATTTCCTGGATATGTCCTTCAGCAATTCCCAGGTGGACTCAACAGGGTGCTTCTTCTTGAATTGCTTTCAGCCTGAGGAGGAGGTCAGTCTGTGTTTTATTTCACTGTGGGCACTTGCTGCACTGCTTGACCATCTCCAGATTGTGGGGCACACGAGCAAAGAGCCACAGCTCTTCTGCAGCCAAAGACTACAGCAGCATCCCAAGAGATGCCTTGGTCAGTTATTGATATGACCTGCACAAAATCTTGCATGGGTGTCCTCAAAATGCTTGTCTGGATCTCCAGGTGCCCTTCTGTCAGAGGAAGGCTCCAGAACATGGGGCTGAAGGTGAAGGGTGGTTTCTGTCCTGGTTCCATGGGTGGCTGAGTGCAGCTGGGAGCTCACCAGGAAGATTTCAGTGAATAGTAGCACTGGGAAGTGGAGGTGGAACAGGGTATCGTTAACCTTAGTGCAATGGGGTTTAATGTTGGCTACATTCCCAGGCCATCAGATCTCACCTTGCTTTCAGCAAGGATTCAGTAATCTTTTCTCCTCCTTCCTCCCCTAGGAACTCCCTTGCCTTAAAAATAGTAGGAAAAGCAGTGCTTTTCATCATTGTAGGGGTTTACCCAGAATGTGTGAACTAGGGCAGTGTGAACTGCCCCTCAGGTGACTGTAGCTCAGCAGGGTATGAGGGGTTATCTGCTTTCCCCTTTTACCTAAGTGGATGGGATGGTTGGAGTCCCTTCATGACCAGGTGGTTTGCAAGTGCTCACAGACAGTGCAGCTCTGCCCACAGCTGGAACCAGCACTGTGAACTCAACTCCAATAACAAAGCTTCTAGTGCTGGGCAAAGCTAACCTGTCTGTTGGGAGAGAGCAAATCACATTAATAAATGGTATCGTAATTCCGAGTATTTTCTCAATATAAGGCTAAATTAAAGCAGTACACTTCTCAGGGACAAATCAACACCAATCAGGCTACTCAAACAGTCATCTAAAATAATCTGACACAAGTAGAAAATCCTATTTAGCTCAGTGATGATGCCAGTCATTTTATTCATTCACTTTAAAAGTATATAGAGAATCCTTCACCTTTGAAGTCAGTGACATTAGTTTCTCCATCCCCTTCTCCTTTTCCTAGCACATATCTCATTGCTTTCAGGGGGTCCCTGGCTGGGACCCCTGTCTCCCACAGTCCTCATGCCAAAAAACCTCATCAGAAGTCACGCTTCACCAACACACACCATTCAGGTGCCAAATTGTCATTAAGGGTTCCTTGAGCATTACTGGAAGTAGCAATTCCCCCTTACATTTTGGACAAAACTTGCTGTTGCTTCTTTATTGGCAGTGGGAAAAGGCCAGGTCGATGAGGTGTGGCCAAGATCAGGGTCAAGGGCAGGTCTGCAAGGAGCTGTGCTGGGTGGCTGTTGTGGGACCATGGGTGACAGTGACAGCACAGCACAGCTGGCCCCGCCCAGTCAGAACTAATGTCATAATTCAAGCAGCAGTAATTAAAACAAAGCAGCAGGGTATTATTTGCATAATAACCCCCCCTTAAATGAGCATCTGTTCTCAGACCCCCGAGCTAACTCAGCCCACTGGTCCCACTGACAAGGCTGTATCAGAACCGTGCCTCCTCGAGAGGCAGCCCCAGGTGAAAATGAGGTGGGAGGAGATGAGCATGGAAATTAAAAATTAACAGCTCATTCACTCATTCATTCATTCATCAGGCTTTGCTATCTCTTCACTAGCTTGTAACACACACACAGTCCCACCACTGAACTCACTGTGCAATTTTAGATCCTTGGCTTGTTTTCAATGCAAATAACATCTAACTATTTTCCCTCCTTTCATTATCTTATTTCTGAAATTAAGAATTGACGTTTCCTCTGTGAAGCAGCTACACCTTTGTACAGCTTTGATCTTCCTGCTATAACTTCTGGAACCATCTTCTTCCTGCCCAGGAATCTCCAAATTCCTAAAATGTTTTTGACCCATCTCTTTTGGTTGGTACCGGACTCCTCTGTTTTTTATCCCCAGAACCTCAGCAGGGAATTAGCCTTTTTCTTTGGTCTTTGGCTGTGCTGTCACCTCCATTGCCCAGGTGTCAAGGAGAAGTCCATACACTTCAGAAACTTTCCATTGACCTGAGTTGCTTTTCTCCAGCTCTGGAGAGAAATGACAGTGAAGTTGCTCATCTGTTATGTGATCTGTCATCTGGAGGGACTATCCCTTACACAGAAGGGAGTTAACATGAGCTGAGGGATTCCAGCACATCTTAACAGTTTTATCCTAAGTCAACTTTCAAAGAGGATTAGATGCAAAAAATATCACCATGCCTTTCCAGCACCAGAGGCACTGGAGATGTAAATTTAAGGATGCAGGCAATATAACTACCTGAGCTATGGCTTCCCAGGGGCACCCTGCCTCCTCTCTCTTTCCTCAGTCTAGACACTGGAAGTTCCTCCAAGGGCTCAGCTACTCAGGTGAGCAGAAAAATCTCAGTAACATGGAACATAACAGGGAACAAAGAGCAAAGGTGTTGCAGGGGCTCTGCAGAGTAGGAGCAGGGACCTGGGAACATTTCTTCTTTGTTCCTCTTGTTCCCACTGGCTCCTGTACTCCCCAGTTCCCAGTCAGCAGAGGCCTGTCCCAGTGCCACCTCACAGCACTGCTCCCAGGGCATGAGGCAGTGTGGCACAGAGATACAAGGGTTGCTCTGGAGTAGCAGGAGTGCCATCGAGCCAGATGCCTTTGGAGTTCATCTGGCTTTACACGGAGATTTGTTTCACAAAGCACCCTCATGTGCATCCTGCACAGAGCTCACTGGCCCTGTGGTTTAATTGCTGTGGCTCCAAAAGCTGCCAAAGTGCTTCTGGAGCACAGCTGGCAACAGCAGCGATGGCTGAGCTTCCAGTGTAGGGCATCCAAGCCATAACCAGCCTGGAAGTGAAATGGCACTACAAGAGCCAGCTCCCAATCTGCAGGCCCAATCTGCAGAGTTTCCACCTGCAGAGCAGCACACTCACAGCCTGGACAAACGACCTGTGAGAAGCTGGGATTTTATTATGTGTTCAAGTATGTGTTTCTCCATGAGAGCACTCAGCAGGGACCTGCTGTCCCTCTTGGGTGACAGGCACTGTGGGATGCTTGGTCACCATCAGGGTGGCACTGTCAGGGACAGACAGGGCTGCTGCAGGCTGCTCCGTGGGGACATTGATCCTGTGAGCTCAGGGGAGGAGCAGATCCTCAGGGTAAAATGGGAAATCACCAGGCAAAGGTGCGGCCTGACCTCTGGAACCACAAAATCAAGAAAGCCAAACACCTTTCTCGTATGGCAGACTTTCTTCTTCATGCAGCCACCAAGAAGTCTCAGCTGTGATTTTTTTCGAGCTGTGCTGGTGGCAGATGCCTGTGGGTGGATTTTGAACTGGAGGGCTTAGCTGCACCGGTGCAAAATCCCTGCTGTAAACAAGGCTGATGTGTGTATCTCCATTCCTGCAGCAGCCCTTTCCTTTCTCCCCCTTCTCCTCTCTAATAAAGACATCCTGGCAAGCTTCCTGTTTTTCAAGAAGGCTCATAGCTGCCAGTTGCCCTGGCTTTGGCTTCGTGCAGGCCTCTTCCCCTGGCCCTATTAATTCCCCCGTAAATCGGATCACGATGAAAGGGAAACGGCGGTGTAATTGAATTGTCCTGCGAGCACAGCGCGCTGGAGAGGGACGCTGGCGAGGAGAGGTCCGACTCATGAGATGTCTTTTTTATCCCTCTATTTCACTTTGCAGGGAAAGGAGGGGGGGCTCAGCATTAGCTCCCTCTCACCACGTGCCTTCTCGTAATGCCCAGGAGTAAATTGTGGAAGTTTGCTGTGCTGCAGATTCCCCCCGTCGGGAGAGCAAGAAAATGGAGATGTCCTTGCTCTGTACTGGATGTAGGGGGCAGGGGGGTTGGGGATTCATGAGGCAATCGTTGGACAGAGCTCTGAAATATAATGTGCTCCCTCATTGTGGCTCTCAGGCAGCCCCATAATTTGGCAGAGCACCACTGGATCCCATCCTGTCTCCAGCAATTGGGAGTTGCAGGTGGAAGAGGGATGGGGAGCAGATAGATCTGTGTCAGAAATGTTCCTCAGAGAGACAGGCTTGTAAACACAGAGAGCACGGGCAGCAGCCAGAGTCCCACAGCTGATGTGGGTTGTGAAATGGCTCTGGAGCTCAATTTAAAAGCAGCAGAGGCTCAGGCACACAAACAAACCGTGCTGGGTAGGAAGGCACAGCACATGAACCGAGCTCCAACACCTCTGTGTCACTGAGCTCCTTCCCCCAGGCAGGCTCAGGGTACAGCTTTTCCATCAGGGCTTGCTGGGATGCCTGCTTTCCTGTGCAGGGAGATGGACAGCTCCTCTGCTCTGGCTGATGCACAGTGACATGTTTGCCATCTCATCTTTTCTTGAGCTCTTCCTTGAGGACAATGTTGGCTCTTTTCTTCCTCTTAATTTCTTAGCATTCCACTAAAACTTTTACCAGTTTCTAATCCTTGAGGGCATAGTCTCTAACAATTAGGAAATTGCATTAAAATGATGTTTTACTGGGGAGCTGCTAGCTGATATGGTGGGAAAGCTCAAGAAAGGTGTTGAGCTGGAGTCAAGGGACACTGGGGCTTTGATCTGAGGTGAATTTATTCTCAGAGTCTCTGACACTCTGATATGTGAGCTCATGTATGATGGAGAGATCAGCAGCAGGCGCTTCCTGCATGGAGGTGGAGGACCCTGCACAGCTTTCCTTGCCCAAATGGCTGGAACAAGACTGGGGAGGAGAGTGGGGCAACCTTGATCCTCTTTACAGGAGCTGGGACTCTAATTGCTGTCATCACCAGGCTTGTCACCAAGGGGGATCTGCTGTTAATAACAGGTAACTCGAAAGAGTCACATGCACAATGTGCAGCACTGGTGGGAACCTCTCAATAGCCCTGCAACTGCTGCTGGACACCAGAGACCATCAGCTGCATCAGGTGGTGGCTACACTTACAACCACGTACATTTTCATGGTTTGGGTTGTTCTGCACTCTCTGAAATTCTCAAGCTGGTCTTCAGTTCTTCTTCCCCATCAAGACCAAAAGGTCTTGCTGGTAAAATATTCCTCTTTCCACTACTTTAAAATGTCTGGAGTAGAAAATGTACATGCTTCTGACTTTCCCTCCAGGTGTCTTGTGATTTAATTAATCCCAAGTCACATTTGAATATCTTCTGAGACAGAGGCATAACACTAATCCACTTGCATAGGAAGAGGCATGCAGATAATTGCTTCTGTGTCTCTTAGTATGGGGAGGATGTCTGTCAGATGGAGAGTCACTTCCTTACATATTTCTGATGAATTACTGTTTTCATTTAAATCCTATAAAATAATTATGTAAGTTGGTGTGCTCTTGAGAATGTTGGCCCCTGAATTATTGCTGGATCAGATACTTATTGCTGAACAGTGTTCAGCCTACTGCAGGCTGCCTGTCTCTGCAACTGAAAGAGGGCAGGTTTAGATCAGATATTAGGAAGAGATTCTTCACTGTCAGGGTGGTGAGGCACTGGCACAGGTTGTCCAGAGAAGCTGTGGATGCCCCATCCCTGGAAGTGTTCAAAGCCAGGTTGGATGGGGCTTTGAGCAGCCTGGTCTAGTGTCCCTGCCCATGGCAGGGGAGTTGGAACAAGATGACCCAAACCACTTTTTTAACAGCAGGATGAGATGGGCTGGTAAAGATCTCCCATGTGAAGTAAAGACTGGTCCTCACCTGTCAGGATCAGTCTGTTCTTCTGACCAAAAGTGATAGGAAATGCTTTGCTGAACACAGCCATTCTGAAATCCAGAAGCAGGTAAGGAGCAAGGATGTACCAGGTTCATCAAGTGACTTCATCTGCTGTGGGACTGAGCCCCAATTCCCTGTGACTCCTCAAGAGCTGTATCCTCATGGCCATCATGTCCCTGGCTCTTTGCCAGACCTTGTGGAGTACTTTTTTCTCATTTGGAGTTGAATGTTCATCTGCTAGGCAGCCCTAACTGGTCAATAGCAAACCTGTGTCTAAATCAGATTCCAAGTTCAAACACAGTCATCACAAGGATACAGCTGCTGAACAGGCAGAGTAAGAAAGAGATGCACACCAGAATGGTAGGCAACCACACTCAGACTTTGACACTGGAGATGTTTATAACTAAGACTATTTACAGTGAGATGTCAAACATAATTTGAAGATTAAGAAGTAGTCTTGCAATGAAACAAGCAGAAATAAAAACAGCAGCAAAACCAGGTGTGAGATGCCTCTGAACCCAGTCACCTGAAGCATGGTTCAGAAAGGATGACAAAAGTCTGACAAATCCCTTCAGTTCTTATGTCATAAGGAACTGCAATATCAGAGGAACTAAAAATACAACCTGATTTCTGGTGCAGCTAAGACTAAACCCCATTTTTCTTGCCTCGACTTGCAGGATGTCCTGGACTGCCACTGCTTCTGTTTTTTCTTGTAAGTAAGCTGTGTAGGGAACTTGCCACACAGAAGTCCCTACTGGGAAATGCTAGATATTGACAGCAATCACCACAACCTTGAAAACTTCATGAGTAGCTCTTTCCGTATATCCTACACAAAGAAGATATCTTTGAGTAGAACAAATTGAAAATACCGTATCTCACTTCATTTGCGCTCACAGCACTGTTCTCTAGTGCTGTGTGAATGACAAATCCCTGGAAAAACACTCTCAGGCTGAAGGTGAGGATGTATTACGTGTGCCTGTGTTTGCATGTATACCTGTTGATACAGACAAGTACTTGTACCAGGAAGAAATACATGACTTGTCTCTAAGATGTTCTCCTCTGCACAACAGGTGTGGAATACAGTGCCTTTAGGTGTGGTGGTCTTACCTCACATATTTATGCACAACTAAGTTAACTCGAGGCTTACCTGATTTTAAACCTTGCACAAAGCTGTCAGGCCCAACACTCCAGCTTTGTGCCTGTGCCTTGATAGTGTTGGAATTTGTGTGTCATCTTCAGTCTGAGTGCTTATACTGGGATTTGGTGATGAAGTGCACGGGGTTTCTAGTACTTGCTGGTGGCATGGATTCACCTATTCTGCATAGACATGTAATTTATTGTCCTCACTGCTTGATGAATAGGCAGCCTCAGAAGGTGGTCAGAGCATTTCTGTCTGGTGCCTCTCTTGTCCTGCAAAGTCTGCAGTTGGAGTGGGGAGCAGAACTGAGCCTGCAGTCATGCTCTTGGCAGGGTAGCACAAACTCACAGCCTGGGTACCAGAGCAGCAGCAGGAAGCAAGCGTGTCCAATTTCTGTACAGGATGTGATTTCCATGCTCATCAGATAGTGGAAACTGGAATAAACAGAATTAATGATCTCTTGGGACCACTGCAGACAGTGTCAGTGGAAGTTCTTAGGCAGAGAGCTGCACTTTCCCACTCTAAGTGCCCTCAAGTGCCCTCACCAAGTGTGAAAAGAAGGGAAATCCTGCTGCTATCCCACACTTTCTCCAACCATCTTCTACATCAAATGGTCACAAATGAATGAAGGATGAGATTGGAAGCAAAGGTGGGAAGAAAAGTTCGGCACTGCCACTGGAGAGAGGATGCTCTGGAAGAATCACTGCTGAGCCTGGTGCTGCTCCTGAAGACTGAACAATATTCAGAGCCATAAAGGGACCCAGAGATCTGGCAATTACCTACACAGGAGCAAGGTGCAGAGCAGGACCCTGTAATAGCTTGATATGCCCATATCTTGGAATATGTGCTGCTCTCCTCCAAGTTACAGCATCTTGGTGGGATATATTGGCACTGTAGGGTGACAAATTCCACAAGAGTACTGCCACTTCAGTGTTTTGTGTCCCTGATTCTCCATTTTTAGTCTCCAAACCCAGGACAGTTTGGGGGAGTGGTGTGTACTGAGGTCACCCCTCTTCCTCGCTGAGAAGCAGTGATGGATTTGGGAGGACTCAGACCTGGATGCCCAGCAGCACTGCCAGGTCCCAGAATCAGTCAGGGGGAAGATAGGGAACAGTCCCTCTAGGAGCAGAGACTAAATAGATTGAGGGTCTGTCCTTTCCAGTCTTGCCTTCTTGGGAGCTAGGCAGATCCTTGGAGAGGTAGCTTTGAGAGCTCCTGGGACTGTGGATCATGACTTCCCACAAGGTCTGGTTTTCTCTGCAGGTTACAGAGCCTTTGTAATTCTGACACCACCATGCCCCTCTCCTCAAGAGCCCACATGTGCATCTTGTCCTACAAAGTCCAGTCCTGATTCTGGAAGGACCTACTCCTGAGATGACAGCTTCCTATTAAAGATCCAGTTTGCACAGTAGACAAGGAACTGGAAAAGGAATGAAAATTTTAATTAATGCTACTGATGGTTTATGGAAGAAAAGCAGTAAGAAACACCTTTGGTGTGAGACTGATATAAAACTAATTTTAAAATTACTTTTCCTCCTTTGAAAGCAAAAAATAATTAACTCTGAAGTGCTGGCAATGTAATACCAGTTCTGAGTGGTGGTGCATATATTTAGTATTTTACTTGTCCAGTTCTGAGAGATCCCAGGGGACAGGGTTTATAACAAGTATATTATCTCCTCATCAAAGAGGCATTTTTTTTCATTTTAGAGGAAAAGCATAGCTCAATAAATGAGGTTCACCAAATCCCAAACTAATTGAAGTCGGGAAGGTGCTCCAGAGGCCATTCAGCCCAAACCTCGGCTCAGAGCAGGCCCAATTAAAGCAGGTTATTTATGGCTTTGTCCAGCAGAGTCCTGAATAGCTCCAAGAAGAGAGATTTCATAATTTCTCTGGACTCTATTTCAATCTTTGATGACCCTTGTGATAAAGAAGCTTTTCCCACACCATATCCAAATTGCTCTCCTCCCACTTAGGCCTGTTGTCTCTGCTGCAGTGCACCTCCAAGAAACATCTGGCTCCATCTTCTCTCTGCCTTCCCATTGCAGACAGCACTAAGATCTCCCCATACCTTCTCCTCTTACATCTGAACAAACCCAGTTCTAGCTTCTGTTATGGAATGCTTCTGTGTCCTAACCATCTTGGTGACCTGCTGCAGAACTCTGTGCTAACGTTTCCTCACTGGGGAACCCCAAAATGGAGAAGATATTCCAGATACATTACTGGGTTGGGCGAAACAAACTGATTCTGCAATTAGAAATCCCAAATTTAGTGTTAGCAATATGCCCCCAGCCTCAAGACAAGAAGTTTCCATCTCTCTTGCTGGCAATACATGCCCATAACCAGACTGGGGATTTTTGCAGTGTGGCAGGAACGCTGTAAGAAAATAGAGTTTTGGCAGATAATTAAAAATAAAAATAGGTGTAGGCGTCAGATCAGCCGTAAGTCCAAACTGTCACAGGGCCATGCTCTGAATATCCTTTGAAAGGCAGAGCACAGCAAAGGAGGCAGCTGGGCACACAGTTTGGATGCACCCTGATGCGAGCAGCCCTGCCAGTGTGGGAGCACAGCCCACTCCCACTCTGCAGGATGTCCAAGGCAGCAGCAGATCACAGGGCCAGAGGAGAAGGGGGTGTGGGACCCTGCAGCTGCACTCAGTGCAGGAGGGGTCACTGAGGCAAAGCTGCTGCAGAAACAGCATCACATAAGAGCTGCAAGACTGCAGATGCACAGCCTTTGATGTGCCACAGCTCCTGCAGGTGGAAGAGAAAGACATGGGGATGAATGCACCCAGGGAGCTGGGAGCCACTGGAGATCCTTTTGTTCTAGGCTGGTCTTTTTCTCAGCAATGACGAGAGTTCAGCAGATCCCTTCTCTGGCACTGAGTGGGCGGGAGACAGGGAAGGAGCATGGAGCAAAAGCAGCGGGTTATCTGGGAGGCAGAAAGTGCCAAAGGAAAAGTGAGGGACACTGGAGTGCTCCCTCCCGGTCACCACACTGCTGTGCTGCTGCTGCTGGCAGGCAGCAGGGTTATGTCTTTGGGTGACTTGAAACAGCTTGTTAAGTATTGTTAAATGGCTTGAAATTCTCAAGGTGATTTGGATGAAAGTACTTTCAGTACTTTGATTGTTTATATTGGTGAGTGGTGGGGTTTTTTCCCCTCTGAATCAGGCGGTGTCTTCCCGTACATTTTGGTGATAAATCACTCACTTTAATGATTGTGTCATTTAAAAAATAAGCAAGGGGCTGGCGGCAAGAGAAGATTTTGCTGTATTATACATGTATATATACCTATTCCATTTTACTCTAATGGACTCTCAGATATGTGAAGGGATCAGGACATGTGAAAAGCAGATGCCAATGTAGAAAATGTGTTTTAACAGCAAGACCTGTTGTTAAAGCTGTGTTCTCATGTCTAGGAGGCTGAATTATCAGGAGCAATTCCTATCCCATTGCTCACAACACGTGCACGTAGAATGCTTCTCTTCATAGCCATCTCTCATCCTCCAGTATTCACTCACTCAGAGTTATAGCTCTGCCATTTTACAATGTCAGAAATCCTCCTGAGAAGCTATTTGCAATGCATATGAGTGTTTTTTAATTCACCATTTGTTTTCAGGAGCAAAAGGCGATTGCCTTAAAAGAGGAGAATGAATAAACCCCACAAAACTCACACTGGCCTGGCATAACTCATCAGCGCTAGAAGACTCCCTGCACGGTGCTGCCAATATTGTTAAAATGTCGCCTGTTATTGATGCCACTGCAGGCAAACGTGTCATTTATGGCTGTAAATGAGCAGCAGGCTTGACGAGCACACGGAGAGGCCGAGTCCCCGTGCCTGGTGCGGCCCTGGGGCTGCTCTGCCGAGCTCAGGGACAGCCGGGAGCTCCGGCGCTGCTGCCGCAGGCTCACGGCCCATGGACTTCATTGCTGAGTGCGAAGTGCGTCCTCCTCTGCAACTCCGGCACTCAGGGCTGCCTGGGCGGCTTCTGCAGCGAGGGGCGGCCGACGACGCCGCTGCTGATGAACAGGTGAAGGTGGAACACAAAGCAGCAATTCCCCGTAGGTCAGCTATGGAAAATGCCTCTGCCTGCCCGGAGCTGTTTGGTTTCTTCAGTGTACGGGGGTTTTTTCCTGACACTCCTGGAGCTAAGCTGCCAGCAGGGTATGAACTGCAAGGGGTTCCAATAGAGCCTGTCTGCTCTCCATCAAGGCTGCCCAGGCTTCCTTGCCCTGCCAGCCACGTATCAACCCCCTGGCCAGTCCTGTGCTGCTCTACACAGAAGTGCTGAGGACATCCCTGCGCGCTGTTCCCTGGTGGGACATGACCCATCGGCACACCCTGCCTCCCCTCCCAGCCCTCCACTGGCACTTCCAGGCGTGGAGGTGCCTGTTGGGTCCCCAGCTCCTCAGGACTGCCAGGCCTGGCAGCCCACCCCGGTGGCTGGGGCTTGGCTGAACATCAAAGTCCCAACAAAGGAGCTGGATGCTGGAAGTGTGGAGCAGGCACTGTTGAAACAATCTTATACTTGCAGGGAATGATGGATATCCGTCCTTTAGGATGGGTAAAACCAAGTCACTTGGAGAGCTAGAAACTGCTTGTTCCTTCTGTGGAAGTGCCAACAAACTCCACTGTGTGCAGACAGACCACTTCTGAGCCTGCAGTGTCTGTTTGGTTCTTTCCAAGGACAATTGCTAGAGGTCAGCTACAATCACATAATTGTTGCAAGGAAAAATTTTAACATAGAAATAAGAACACTGTGTTTGAAAAAAAAACAATTAGATTCCTCCCAAACCCACAATCTGTCACTCGGTGAGAGGCTTTCTGGTCTCAAATCCATCTTGGTAAACACAAGAAGTGAAAGTGACAAGCAACAATGATTACTGCAAACCTTATTATAAGTAACAAATAAGAATAACAGAAAGTCTGGTGGCTGTGCAAACAAGTCACCAGCTAGGAAAGAGACAGCTGATGGAAGAAGATAAAACATTAATGAAAAAAATCCTGGGTTTAAAGATTAAGGGCAAGAAGGCATTATTTAAGTATACTAAGACCTAACAATATCCTTGCAATCATACAGGAGAATAGGATTCAAAAGGAACTCTTGGATCATCAAATCCTTATGCTCTCTGTAGTGCCACACCAAACAATCCTCTTCATGGAAATAGCAGGATTAAAGGAGTTCTTTTGGTCCCCAGATCCCAAGGGATGGAGGAGAGTGTGGAAACCATTTTAGAACCTGACATTTTGGTTGGGTATAACCTCCCTGTGATTTCATACTTAAATTTGTTTGTAGGCGTTTCACACCCATTCTCTCTGACAAAAACTCCCCTCATCACGTTCAGTGGTGTCTCTTCCCTTTGTTAGTCCCTGTAGCTCCAGTGTTAAAGGGGGCAGAGTTGCCAATTGTGATAACACAAAAAGAAGAAATATTTGTTTATTATTCATGTTAGGTACTTGTAAAGAAATGGAACGTGCTTATTTCACAGGGAAGAAGGAATACTTTCTACCTCATCAGTAGTAATGGAGGATGTAAGCAGCCATTACAGCAATGCACAGCAGTAGTACCAGAAAATTTGAGGCTAAGAATATTGAAAGAAGTGTCTGAGGAGTGTCCTGAAGCACTGACAGTGATTTGTAGAACATATTGAAAGACAGGGGAAGCTACAAAGGACCGGAACAGTGACTGTTGATTGAACAGCACGAACCAGGGTTGTCCCCAGAGATGGTTATGTACTGGGCACCAGTGCCCTGCATGTACAGAAGGCTTGGTTGCAAATCTGTCTGGTCCCCCTTGCAGGCAGACTGGGCATCTGGGCAGCTGGTACTGCAAGCCTGGTGCCATGCTGAGCATGTGCCTGCCAGCAGCATGCCAGCCCCTTCACACTCCGAGTCCATACCTGGATTTCCCAAGTCCAATTGGTCTGACATGAGTCCCGGGCAAAATTATTGCTAAGCAGCTATGGGAGGAGAAGTGTTAATGAATGGGAGCATACTCAATGCCAGCAAGTGCTGAAACCTATTTTCTTAAAAGCAATCAATGAAACCTCTTATAAAAATGAGATTTCTAATTTATCTGATTAAAGTTATCTTCATAGATTGCTGGACATAAGAGATGTCTATTTGACAGTTGCACGTGTCCTTCTCATCTAAAAAAAGGGGAAAAAAAAGACAATAAAAAATTCAGCGTAGCCAGTACTACACTGGAGAAATTAAACACTGGCTCATAGACGTCCAAGTAATTGTCAAAAAAAAGAGCTCAGTCAGTAGTTTTCATGACAAGCTCAAGTTCGGTCCAGAGAAGATCAAGAACTGACTTTGGTTGTGATCTATAAATACACGCAAGGGCAGCACTTTCTGGCAGTAGATGGATCTGTACTTTAGCTAAGCTAGATCTGAAAAATAGTGTAGCTAAGAACAATGACACTCAAGTTCCAGGTAGGAAGAAGAAAAGACTTTGAACAGGGAACAGCTGATTATTACACCAGCTCATGAGGCAAGTAGTGGATTTTCACCTGTTTGAAACCTTGGGCTGGTATTTGCCCAGACAAACTCTATGCAGGCAGCCCCAGCGAGTGCTCGTGGCCACCAAGTGTGACCTGGGGCAACTCCCTGTCCCTTGCCATTTCGGATGGTGGTGTTGCAGAGTGCCTGTCACTGCATCAGGCTTTGTCTCTCTTTTCTTGGGGGTGTGCAGGGCAGCCACTGAACCCAGAGCAGACAGAACAACACACATCCCCCACACCTCTTGCAACAGCAATCATCCGATTGTTGCCTGTGTGTGCTGTTTCCAAACGGCTGCCTGGGCTGTTTTCAAGCAGCTGCTTGCAAACACTGCAGACAGACACATGCATTTCCTGATCCCCTGTTGCACAGGAATCACTCCCATATTTGAGGTCATATCACATTACTTCTGGCACTGCAATGTCTGTGAAATTACCTTGGGAAGGGAGGGCATTTGCATGATCACCTCCCTAAGCATCTGATCTCAGTAAAAGACCACTACTGGGGCAACCAGTAGCACAAAATGATGGGTCAAAGATTAATTAACTAAGACAGACTTGTCTGACCAGCAGTGCCCATAGGATTCCCAAATGAGAACAAACACTTTCCTCATAGGAAGATCATCTTTGTCTGACAGAGACATCAGTGCTGTCTGGGACCTCGCTGTGCCACACGGTTGCTGCTCAGTGGATAAACAGAGCTCTGCTTTTAAAGCAAAAGATGAACAAAGGGCGAACTTGGAGTAGTTGTGGTAATGGTATCTCAGGCACTTTTCCATAAACAAGAGGTGAAGCAGCATCAGAGCAGGCCTGTGCAGTGAAACAGTTTGGGGTGGGGAGGCTGGTTCAGACCAGCTCTGGTTTGGACCCATGGACTGGAGTATGTTAGGAGTGTTTCTGTGGCATGTCTTTGGCTTCCATTTCACATGTCAGGAATCTGCTTGCTTGCTTCAAGGCTGCTCCACTCTGCAAGCCAAAGCAGGAGATGGGGCACAACCAGGAAAGTCTCATCAAAACCACTCACATAATCTAAACTGAAATGCTGATGCCAAGACACCTCCAGGTGCTAACACTGCAGTATGCAGGGAGTAATGGAGATGGATATTGGCACATCTTTTACTTATGAAGAAGTTGCTTAACAGGGAAAGCTTTTTCTCCCTTCAAGTCATCACAGGCGGTCATCTGACTTTGTGCAGGTGCCAGACTCTCGTGTCTGCTGTTACAGTAATGGCTCTTCTGTTCCTCATCACACCATGCCTGATAATGACATGGGAAGGACAACTTTGTTTATTCTCTTTTGTTCCCTCACTTAAATGGGTACCTTGAACAAAATTCATATATGTACTACCTGGCATTTTCATATGTCATTGGAAGAAAATATAAATTCTTCCTTGTGTAGCTGACCCTCTCTGAAAATGCTGAATCTCAGCATATAGAAGTGATAGCTTTTAATGCAAAATCAGTGTTGAGCCTTCTGCAGAATCTGACCCAAAGCCTGAGGAAGTCTATGAAAACTTTTTTTATCTGTGACAGGGCCCTGAACAGACTCACAGAGCTGTTTCCCACAAAGTGAAGCAGACTGGCTTAGATGTACCGTGACAGTAGATTTCTCTACAACGTCCACCAAACTGAGGCATTCAGAGTGAGAGACAGACAGCATGTAGGAGAGATCTACCTACCTGTCCTAAATGTTTCAGCAAAACAAATCAAAACATCTGTCAAGAAATGCGAGGTTGAATCTACACAGCTCTAAGCACTCTTTAAGGTGATGCTCTTGCCTCCCATTAACCCCTCTGGAGAACCAAGAACAATAAGTGTCAAATCCCAAGGTTTAGTGAAGCAGGAAGTTTTTTTTTTTCCACTTTTGTCCTCTGGACATCACTGGCTTTGTTGTGCTTTCCTCTGTTCTGGTTTTCTGAGCAGACTGTTGCAGGCAGGGAAGGTGAATGACTGAAGCCTGCATGCCCAGACAT
Source organism: Climacteris rufus (assembly GCA_013398175.1). Lineage (NCBI taxonomy): Eukaryota > Metazoa > Chordata > Aves > Passeriformes > Climacteridae > Climacteris > Climacteris rufus. The sequence continues at coordinate 274,704 of VZRZ01006353.1, read as the reverse complement.
TTTCAGTTGGCTTATGACATGGCATGAATATGCTGTAAAGGCAGGAGTTTGTATTCATCTTCAGAGTTTCATTTCAATTCTCGTTCTTTATCTGCCTCTCCTAATATTCACGAGATACAAGGAATTGACATTGCCATAGCCAATTATATTTTAGGTAGGGGATGGTTACGGATGATCAAAGGCTGACACACTTCTCTTCACATGGATGAAAAGACATTTTAGTTATTCAGAAGCAGCACTGAAAAATCTACATCCCAATTAAGGTGTAAACTGTGTGATTTGCAAGGTGCAGGGAAATGGTTACAAGTCCCTTCTGCAGAGATTGCTTTAGAAATGGCAGCAATGGGCACTGTAACAGCAAAAGAGGGAGAAAACACAAGCAATGTGAATGGGATGGGACTAAGTGATACCATCACCACCCATCTGTGTGGATTTGTCTGTGGCTGTAGGGGTAGCAGTAGTAAAAACCTCTGAGATTTTTGGTGCCTGTGAGCAGGGATTGCTGCTAACCATCTATAGGCACCTGGGGTAGCATGACTCTGACCCCTTGTTGCATCTGTCTCCCCTGTGGGGTACAAAGCAATGATCCCTCTTCCCACTATAAGGTTTTTTTTCCCCTTACCTAACATCAGCGAGCACGTTTGTGGGCCTTCTTGTCCAGTGGTCAGTCACAAGTGTCCGTCTGCCCCTCCATTTTTTTCTAATATCAGCTGAAAACATCACTGGTTTTCCTGTCCTGCAGCTTCTCAACATCCTTCACTTGTACGCTACTATTTATTATTTAAACAGTGCCTGTATTATTTAACTCACTGAGCATTTTTGGGATACTTTTTCAATGAAAGAGGCTGTGCAGCATCACTCTGGTGAACTGTGAAATAGCAACACCAAGGGTACCTCCCTTCTCTGTTGGAACAAACACCACCCATAGTTGTTCTCAGGTGATTCTGAAGCCCACAAACATACACAGAAATGCATAGCATGCATAGATTTGTGTCTGTGCACATACCTTCATGAGTCTGTGGTGCCAGGAGAATGCAAGAACCTGCCAGATATCCTGTAAAGCCTTTGCTCAGCTGCAGCTTTCTGCACTCTGTGCTGTTTATCCTGCATCCTTGGCTATTCCATCACCACACTAGATTATTTTCCAAAGAGCTTTTGTCTGTGGTGCTGTGTCTCAGATCCCAGCCATGGCTTTTCTCACCCTCCGCCCCCAAACTGACCACTTTCTCCTAAGCTACAGGTTTTTAATAGCAAACGTGCCCAAAGGATGAAACAATCTAGTAACCAGTTCACAAGCACTGACTCTCTTCTTCAGCCCCAAAGACATTTGGTTTTCATTATTTTATTTTTATATGTAAAAATACCAGAATTTCTAATTTGGAGTAAGACTGGGTCTGTTATTTCTCCATGCCTACTGTTCTTTCTGTTGATCCACCACAAGACACATTCCAGCTGAAATTTCAGTCTCGGGGATCACGGGCTGTTGTATGGTTTATTTTTTTTGCCTGTGATTTGTTAGTCTCTCTCTGACTTCTCCCCACACCACTCCTCTTCCTCTCATTCAGCCATGGGTGTGCAGAGCCCTGGGCTATCTGTGCTCTGAGGATCTGTTTTAGTTCCCTGTCAATTATTCCTCCCTGTTTACGGTAACAGCTCATATCACATTTTATTACTGTGGCTCATGTGCCTTTCACATCATTGCTTTTGAAACACTGAATTTATTCTGAAATGTGTCTGGTTTTTAGTCTAACTCCTCACTGTTTCCTAATCCCAGGGGGATTTTGTTGTTGGTTTAGCATCTTTTTTGCCAGCTGCAGCTGTGTCCGTGTTCCAGTATTATTGCTCAAGTTTCTGTGAGAAACGTGGAAATGCTTTTCCTTCTCTTCTCTGACCTTCCAAGCCTTTTAGCTACTTCTGCCCCTACCTGCTCTCCCTTCTGAGCCTTAAGTGCTGTGCTCCCTTGCCAGCCATTGTGTGGGACACAAAGATGGAATGACCGGGGCGTGTGAAAGCGCTTGACAACGCTTCAATATTATCTCCTCCTGCAGGATATCACAGTTAACCTTGGGTCTCCACTTCTCTTTACAACTGCCTGATTTTCATTTTGAGGCAACTCAGCACTTGCAGCAGCACAGAATTAATATCTCAGCTGCTGCAATGCACAGGCAGAGAGCCAGCTTCCTCTCCCAGCGCGTCGCCCAAGTGTCTCGCACTTGACCACCTGTATCCCTGTATGATTAAGGGCAGCTCGGAGCTGTTCGTCCCTCTTGCTGTTCCTCCACGTCACTATCCCCTTCTGTCAGGGCCTGAGTCCACCTGTGAAGCTGAATTTTCTAGAGGGCAAACTGGATCATTTCAGAGAAGATCTTGCTACCCCCGAAGGAGGGGAGCTCGTGTTTCTGATAGGCACTTTTAAAAAACCCACTATAGGTGATCTGGAGTGGGGAATGGGAGCAATGTACTCTGTTTATAATGTAAACAGGATTTAAAACTTCCCCAGGCACTTATACTTTTGCCAGCTTCAAATGATATAAAAGCATGCGTCAGGTCTCAAAGCACAAGATTGTCTTTAAAATTCATTACATTTAAGAATATAAATTTTGAATGTTTATTCACTCTTCCCACTCCAGGCTCAGAATTGTATTTTATAGAACCTTCCTTCTTTGAGAAAGGAAGGTTTTACCTCAGACACTGGAGCATGGAAAATGGGAAATGCACAAAGAGGTTATAGCTCAGGAACAGCTCAATGCTCCAGTGACTTTGGAAAAACTGAATTTTCCTATTCCAGGACTTAGGGTTTTGGGAAAAGCAAGGAGAAAAGAAGATAGGTCTGGATGGAAGAAGGTGGAGAAACCCCTGAGGGACCAATGCTGAGAAGAGAGGGTGGCTATTTCTACCTGTAAGACTTGCTGTCCCCCACCAATTCTAAAAACTCAGGCTCTTCTTTTATCAGCACCATGTAACTTGTCTGCCCATGGCTTAGGTGAACCAGACTGAAAAGGTATGATGATTTTGCCACTCTAAGGGTCTACTGTCCTTGGTGACAAGGTCTTCTCTTCATCTAGAGCCCCGTCCTTCCTATCTCCCAGCAGAAGTGTCTCTGGAAAAGGATTTTACAGAGATCAGGATACAGGCTGCATCCATAAGGTGGGGGAGGCTGCCAGACTCACCCTTTTTTCCTGTGAGTGGCAAAAACAACTAGGAGAAATTTGGGGAACATTTCACCCTAAGTGCATATCTGGCTATTGCAAGAGGGAGCATCCAGGAAAGTGAGGGCTCCATTGAGTTATCAGTGCCTTGCCCAGCTGGGGAAGCTGGTTTCTGGGTTTTTGTACTACACATATGCCAGTGTAGCCATTTAAGGCAGGCATCAGAGATTTCAGCCACGGGTTGTGGCTCTAAATGAGCCTGGAACAATCCTACACCCTTTCTGTGCCCCAGTTTGCCTTTTCTAAGAGATAGCAAGAAGGATATTCTTTTACTACAGACAAGCCATTGAGAACATACTAGTTCATGTTAATAAAGCAGTTGGATACCCTTCAGTTACTACAGGAAAGACATGCAGAGTATTTTGATTTATTGTGGTTGTATGAAGATTGAACACTTGCCCATTTCCTAATACCTTTAGAAAGTCTTTCCTAATTGCAGGTAGGAAGCAACAAGCCAGATCACAAAACAAAATCTCTGAAGCTGCTAGTTCAACATGAAGACACAGAAAACTTAAATATAGGCTATTACTCAATGTAGCACCACTAAGTGCAAGCTGGGTACCCAGCTGAATAATCACAACTGCTGATGAATACTTATGAGCACTCCTGAAAGCAAAGTGTGACCCTAAATGTTATCTGCTGGGAAAGAGTATAAGCCAAGTTTTCCTTCCAAGAAATGAGACAGCTCCCAATCTGTACAGGTAATGGGGGACAGGGAACTGGAACACAAAGAACACTACATCAATAGCTAACAAATAGGTAAGGAATTAATAAAAAAGTTGTGTGAGCAGCTACAGTAAACTAAGGTGATAAATAGCAGACAACTGGGGCTTATAATGCATCTGAGAAGCCAATTTAATTATAGTCTTTGACAGGATAACAAGCCTAGTGGACAAAAAATACTCCACAGTAGCTATCTCTGTAGTTCCCTGAGATGACCTAATATGTGGATTACTGAAATCTGAATGGTACTTCTCAAACTCCAGCTCTCCCAGTGTGTGCCAAATGCAGGGAAGTGTGTCACACCATGCAGTGACACACTGTTTTGCAGCCAACTGTTTTGCAGTCACTGTTTTGCAGCCAACACACACTCATTTTAAACTACACGGCTGTTTGAAGCATGTTTTCTCAACCTCCAGATCTATGAAAGCCACTGAATGAAAAGTGAATTACATCACATCCCTTTTCATAAGGAGGATCTGAATCCTAAACCTGTAACTACCAGAGGGGCTCAAGACCTCAGCTATGCAGATGTTTTGCTATTAGACCAGGCAGTAGAGGCAATGCACATAATTTTGGTTTATTTTGCCATCAGATGGTAGTCAGCAGGTTGCTGGAAGTGGAAAAATTGTTGGAACTGTGAACAAACACCTTCTTCCAAATTCATCAGGAAGGCTGTTGCTCAAAGGTGCATCTTCCCCCCTCCTTACCACTCACTCACCTGCCTGACCTTCCAGCTTGGGAAGTGGCATTGTTCAAGCACCCTTACTTGTTTCAGCCAGCATGGGAGGAGATCCTTCCCCGTCTGTCTCTATAACAAATTTCCAGGCAACTAAAAAGGGCACCAGGAGAGGTGTAGAATGTTATAAATCTAAGTAGTGCCATTACATGTCAGACACTCTCTGCAGAGGAGCTCCATTTGGAACACCAGCCATGGTCAGTCTATTGGCATTCCTGCAGCAAAAGGTGTTTGTTCCCTGTCTCCTGGTTTGGGGCCTGTAAACACCATGGGTTCCAGTGGTTAAAAACTGCATAGCTAGCACAAGGACTCTGTTAGTGTCACTGCTAAGGAGCTTAAAACATGAGCCAAGTGTGGCATGGATAACATGGGTAAGATCTGCTAACACAGAGGTATTAGAAAATTCATGAACCTCACATGGTTTTACTACTGGAGGAGGACAAAAATCCATCTTCTCATGAGAAGTCACACAAGAACACAGTTTGGTCCATTTCTCCTGAGAAAATCTAGACCAAGTATTTGACTTCTCTATCTCCTACTCATTTTTGCTGTCAGTTGCATTCTACCTGACTTTGTGTTCCATGGGTCTGGTGGGGGGCATCCTTGCTGTGGTGGGGGAGTTGAAACTAGATGACATTTAAGGTCCCTTCCAACCCAAACCTTCCTATGATTTTATGAGTCCTCCCTTATCTGTGTTGAATGACAAGGAAACAAGAAAAGCTATTTCTTTGTGAAATTGCAAACAAGTCTCTGCTATAGGAATGTCAGGTGGAGTGCAAAACTGATGATACCTCTGCCTTGTACAAAACCTGATGAAAAAAAAAACAAACACCCAGGACAAATATCAGTGGTGGAGAATTAATCAAGGAGGTCTCCTGTCATGCCCAAGCAACCCCTCTCAGCCTGAGAACAGGCAGTGCAGAGCCTACCCATACCTGAAGAATAGAAAGATGGAAGCATGAACATAACTTTGGAAGGTGAGAATACACAAAGTGCAAGCTAGAAGAATGAGCTGAAATCAATTAATTGACGTTCAACCCCAACAAATATAAAGGGAAGGATGAATAAACATGAGTACAGAGAAATGAAGAGAACAGAGAAAAAAGTCCTAGGGTTAATGAGAACACAGTCAAGAGGGAATTGCTAGATGAGGCTGGCACAAATGCACAAAATGTATCATCAGATGGATATTGGGATTAATAGGTGTCATGACTTTAGGCAAGTAATGTAGCTGGAGAGTACTGAAGCATATTTTGATCAGCACAATTCAAAAAATACCTAAGCTAAATTGATAGAAATGAGATGAAAGAATGCAAGAATCAGCAAATCTGGACCCATTTTGTTTGTTAAAAACTCTCAACACTCAGTGTAAAGCTTTCTTAATGCTGATGTGAGTTAGTCTCCTAACTGTGGAGCTTAGAAGAACAGGACCTTGGTTCCCATCGTGAGGGAAAGTGGAATTGGCCATTTCTAATTAGCCACGTTCTCAGGAATTACAGTTTTGTTTACTCGTGGCTTCACGTGCTGTGTTTTTCTGCTTTATTTCTGAACAGAACAACCCCTTAAATAATAATATATTATTGCTGTGACTGTGCCCATTGAAAGGCACAGGGAACATACCTAGAGGCTTTAGAGAGGATGAGCTGCAGCTATGCAGTAACTTTCTGGACTGGGGACAGGGATGCGAAACAAAGGGAAGAGAGCTCTGCCTACAAGTCTCTAAATCATTGTCAGGAAGCCCACATTTTCCAGACTCAGACCAGGCCCTGGATGATCCTTGTGCCTCCCAAGGCTGGCCTGGAGATTGTAAGGTGACTCCACAGCAAAGACCAAGTCAGACCATTTGCAAAGGTGCACAGGTGAAGTGTGATACCTGACTGAACCAGCAGCAGTGATGTGAGATTTTATACAGGTGTTGCCAAACTTGGGAGGGCAGACCAAGCCAAAGGAGATGAGCCACAGCAGAAGGCACAGATTTAACTGAATTGGAGAAGGCAGAGAAAAGTCTACCCATAACTGTGAGTAAGTGGCAACAGTGGTCTGTTCTCTACTTAAAGAGCAGCAGCTGCTATACAATGTCAAGATATCCAGTACAGGTTCAGTTTAGGATGGAGGTGAGCATGGACTACCACCTTGCAAAGGAACAGAATGGGATGGCACAGGAAAGAAAAAAAAATCCCAAGAGACAAATAAAAATTATATAAATTTAAAGATAAAACACAACCAGGATATCTTACAGGTAAGGATGGACACTGTAACTATGATGGAGAATTTTTCATCTTTATTTATTTTAAAATTAGCTCGTTACATTGGTCACTGCAGAAAAACCGTTTGAACACAAGCTGAACGCAAACCACTGGCTTCTCACTCTGGAACAGATGTAACAGCAACAGCCCAAAGCAAAGTTGACTCTGGAAAAAATTACAACTGGGCTTTGGCTGACCTTAGCTCTTGGGAACTTGTTAACTGTTTCACTGATGGTGGTTAGTGGAGACACCCCCAGTTACCACAGCTACATCTCCACTGCTAAAGGCCATCCACCTTATGAGATGCTTACTCTGATTTCCAAGCCAAGTATGTAGTGGAGCAGTGCCCCTGGCTGGTGCTACATCCCTCTAGAAAAGGGCTGCATGCTCGCCCTGGGCATCCTCTGAACTCCCCATAGAGCTCCCAGGGCCCAGGGACAAAACCTTTTCTGCTTTTTTTCTTTCTTTCTCAGTGTGTTAAAACAAAAGCCCCATGCTGCAGCCCTAGCTGTTTTTAAGTGGGTACATGCCACAAAGCTTAGTGGAGGTATTTAATTCTCCAGTCCCAGCCCTGTTTGACTGGATAGTGACTCACCTCACATGCTTCAGATCAGCTTCTTTTGAGGAGAGGAGGTGTGATACAGGTCCCACAGCCGTGCAGAAGATGAGACTTTGTTATGCTTGCAAGACAGGTCTTAATTACAAAGTTAAAATTGTTATTTCATGTTAAAGTGGTGGGAGAAGATAAATGAAAGCAGAGGAAATATTCAGTAACTGCTGAATAGGACACACAGCACCCAGACACAAGGAGATGTCTCATTAATTACTTGCTTTAGTCCCCTTTGGGCTCAGAACACAGCAGCAACAGAATTACTTTTGTTAGTAGCTGTGGGTTCTGTTTTGACTGAGATAGGTGTTTTCTATTTATACATTAATGGTTTTTGACATGTTTCTTTTTGGTGTGGGAATTAATTACCTACAATTTACCTAGAGACTGTACTTAATCCACATGTCAATCATTCATGTTTCATAGTGTTCCACAGACAGCAGCAGAAATAAGGACTACTAAGAACAGAGCAATCTTGCCAGCGTACGTGGAGTCATTCAGGACCACAGCTGTTAATTACCAGCCCAAGAAGGTATGTGATATTCAACAATTGAATTTCACCCACCAAAAAAGGTACAATGAATCAGTAGCTGTGACTAGACTGAATTCCAGAGAAAATCTCTTCTCCTAGAGATCAGCTTTGCCATTATCCAGTATTTTCTATTGCAAGTCTTGAAGAAATCTCAGAGAAATAATAGGAGTTAGTGAAGGACTAAGTTACTAAGATGTTGTAAAGTAAACCAGTATCTTTCCCACAAATAAAGCATAGCTACTTCAGATTGGCAAGAGACCCTAACTTGTGATGCCATCTCCTAACGCCAGTCCAAATGCATGACCAGAGCTGCCAGGTGCTGCCTTATGAGGGCAGGAAAACTCTGAAGTTTGAGCTTAGGTTTGAGATTCCTGAAATTTGAAAGATAGTGTGGTCCAAGGGATTTCTGTCAGAACTGCTCCTTGTTAAATGGAGTTTGTTACTCTCCTGAAGACAGCTTAGCCCTAAGAATCATCCACATCCAAAACTATTTGCCAGGGAGGGAAGGTTGGAAGAGAGCATCAGTAATTGCAGCTGCTCTGTAGCTAGGACCTAGAATGGAGGTCTGGCTGTGCTATCCGCTTGCTCCTTCCCACCTCATTCCCAAAAATAATGGAACACGAGGCAGAGTCATTTGGTCACCTCTCCATTGTGCCTTGTCACTGCTACCCATGATCTTGGTAGTTTATATTTATCCAGGGAGAGAGGAGGCGAAACAAAAAAACAGAAGGAAAGATGGAGGAGTGGATGAGAAACTAACAATTTCTAAAGCAGTAAAGCCTGGCAGACTTTGGTTTTATGGCATCATGGTGGATGGCTGCACAATGAAGAGCTGGCTTCTGTTGATAGCAATACTATCAGCAATTTCCCATCCAGCTGGGAAAGATTTTTTGTTAATACACATCATGATTTTAATAGCATGTGTGTAGGTGGTGAAGAATTGGATTTTTAAAAAACTTTATAATCAAGGTGAGAGGAGGCAGGCACAGTGCATGAGAAAGAAACATGCAGTGTCAAAATACTCTTATCTATTATCCTTCAGGTCACACTGGCAGATCTGTCCCACCTCCCACCCACTGACTGGTCTTAAAAGTTGAGAAATGTACCCTGCTCTGAGCACTTGGCTGTTTTGATTTATTTATTGTAAAAACTGAGCTAAAGGTGGTGAAGAAGTACCACTGAGTGTATCTGTTAAACTCAGAGGTTAAAAATGATTGCTCACGCTTTGTATCCAAAAAAATGTCCATGCACAGACCTCAGTGTGAAGTGTGCCTATGGAAAGGAATCTGAACAGTGTTTGCTTAGTACAAGACAAAGAGGAATGTACAATAAAGCAAAACCCAGCAAGACAAGACAAATAGTAGTTTTACTGTTAAGACATGTAATGCAACAGAAAACTTGAGCTTTGCACTCTGGTGACTTGGGTTTAAAGCACAGTCTGCTTCATCTTCACAAGAATGTTTTCTGTCTAGCCCAATGACAGGGACAGCTCAGTGATGCTTTTTGTAGCACCTTCCCTGCCCCAGCCATGTACTCCTGAGACTCCCCTGCATTAGCTCTAAGCTCTAGAGGTTCTGCAAGGGTGGGGTGAGCTGAGTGAACAAGCTGATCTGTCAGAAAACTGCCACAGCCAAAAAGTGAATAGTTTCAGCACGTTGATCTGACTTACACGTGTAACCTCACAAGATCTGATACAAGAGATGGAGCACAAGGCAAGGGAGAGAAAGCTGGTGTAAGGACAGAGGGAGTCAGACCAGGACTGACCTGTTGTCATCAACACAGAGCCCAACTGAGTGGTCACACATGACAACTTTGAGACACTCAGTAGTCTTGTTGTTCGGGGTTCTTTTCCTCTGTATAAAGAAAAGGGAAGATTAATTGAAAACTTGTGTGATTGGCCTGATGCCACTCCCATAAATACTATAAAAACAGCCCTGTACTAAGCTTGCTGGCCCACCATTGGGAAGGACAGAGAGCCACTTATCCTGCTGATAATCCATGGTACTTCAAATCCAGTACGGCATATGCTGTCTCCAATGATGGCACAGTATCCTGTTTCTGTGCTTCTATATCAGCCACTCTTGGCTAGGATGACATAAACTTTCCAACCCCTCCAATGTGGCTTTTATGTCTGAAATGTTTTGTGGTGGTTCCATATCCTTGGCCCTAAAACTCTTTTTCCCTCTGCACATTGCCTGAGGGTAATTTCATCCACACAGTTTCAACAAGCATCACGATCCTGACAAACACAGTAGTGACTGGTGTCACTCTCCTGTCCAAACTAACATCTCAGCTTTCATGTGACATAATTTTAGGGCTAAAGAGCTGTCAACTTCAATTCAGAATGGCCAAAACAGAAAGCTGATTTTGATCTTTCCCCTTGTCCCCTGCTTTATATTTTTTCCCCTCCTTCTCTATTAGCTCCTCTTCTCTTCCCAAAAACATTCAAAGCCTATGGCCTTCTCCTAACATCAGTACCTAGTCTGAATCAGCTTTCTTCCAAGTCTCTCACCCCATTTTTTGAAGCCTTGCTGCCTCCCAATGCATATGGTTCTAAAATCCACCCTGTCCTCTTCATTGACTCAACTACATCTGTCAAATGCAATCAGTTTGTCAGCCCCTCTTTCTAATAAGGCAGTGAGAGCAGAGACTTTACTACATTATTACCACAGCAGTATCTTTCTACTTATAAGCCAGAGCAGGTTGTATGGCAAAAGCAGAAAGTGTGGCCCAAACAAGACATTTCCAAAAGCATTTGTGATGCAGCCAGAAAAAAAAAAGGCACAAGAACATCTTGCTTCATGAATTCTGTATCTCTGACTTTATGTCAGGCAAAAACTGGGACTCAGTACATTTTTATGCTTGAAGTTGTCAAAGCTGACTTCAAATTAATACAATATTTCTCTCTCAGCATGATAGCAGGGCTTGTAAGTATGGTGTTTTGTGTTCAGAAGTGATTTTAATGCAGTACCAAAAAGCTTGTGGTATAGGGCCTTACCTATCTCCAGGTATTTTATGTGTAATTGTTCCTAGAAGTTGGAAAAACTTCAAAAGCAAGTTGAGGTCACCTTAATTTGGCTACCTTTCCTGAGGTAAACGAGCATATAAATAAAACATAATGACCCCTTTCTTCCAGAAATGATTTTGTGAGGTAGGATTCTCCCAGAGCTCAGCAAAGAGTCTTTGGGGATTTCCTTGTTGGATGAGTCTAGTGTGGAGGCTGTGTGAGCAAATGCCTTAGAGGAAGTGAGAACAGAATAGCTGCTTAAGAAGATTAATGACTGGATTCCTTAAAGCTACTTATGGGAAAGGTGATCTCTTATGTGTGAGCCAAAGACAATTAATTAAAATGGGTCAATTACCCTGTCAAATACAACCTGTATCCAGAGTTCAACCTTTTATGTATTCACACCAGAACCAAAATCGAGGGAGAGGGAAGACCTTCCTGAATCATACAGGGCAGAAGGTGACTATGAGTTGGTGAAGAGGTAGAATACTTCCCTCAGCTTCCACAAGCCCCACACTTGTGAGCAGGTTAATGCTGATGTGTTAAGCCCTGTCACTGGTGTACAGGACACTGTTTGCCTGCATCTGCAGCGTTCCTCAGTGTCACAGAGCCAGAACCAACTGCAGAGCCAGAAAAATGTGCAATTTAACACTTGTAGTGTTTTGACCCCGGCTGGATGCCAATGCCCACCAAAACCATTCTATCACTCCCCATCTCAACTGGAGAGAGCAAATACAATGAAAGCTCCTGAGTTGAGGTAAGGATGGGGAGAGATCACTCACCAATTACTGTCATGGCCAAAAGAGACTCAATTTGGAGAAAGTAATTGAATTTATTAACAATCAAGTCAGAGGAGGATAATAAGAAATGAAACAACTCTTAAAAACACCTTCCCCACACTCCTTCCTCTTTCCCAAGATGAACTTAATTCCTGAATCTCTACCTCCTCCCCTCTAGCAGCACAGGGAGAGGGGAATGGGGCTTATGATGAGTTCATCACATGTTGGTTTTGTTGCTGCTTTCTCCTCACGCAGAGGAGTTCTTACCCTGCTCCAGTGTTGGTCCCTCCCACAGGAGATAGTTCTCCATGAACTTCTCCAACATGAGTCCTTCCCATGGGCTGCAGCTCTTCACAAACTGCTCCAGTGCAGGTCCCCCATGGGGTCACAAATCCTGCCAGCAAACCTGCTCCAGCAGGGGCCCACAGCTCCTGCCAGGAGTCTGCTCCAGCGTGGGCTTCCCACGGGGTCACAGCCTCTTTCAGGCATCCACCTGCTTCATCGTGAGGTCTTTCATAGGCTGCAGCAAAATCTCTGCTCCACCATGGACCTCCATGGGCTTCAGGGGCACAGCCTGCCTCCCACAAGGCTGCAGGGGCATCCCTACTCCAGAATCTGGAGCACCTCCTTCCCCTCCTCCTGCACTGACCTTGGTGCCCGCAGGTCTGTTTCCCTCACATATTCTCACTCCTCTTTTCTCTGGCTGCAATTATTCCTGTCCAATATTTTTTTCCCTTCTTCAGTAAGTTATCACAGAGGCCTGGTGGGCCTCTGGGATAACTTATCAGCCTTGGCCAGTGGCAGACCCATCTTGTAGCCAGCTGGCTTTGGCTCAGTTGGACCTGACAGCTTCTCAAAGAAGCCTCTCCTGTAGCCACCACCCAGTTACCAAACTCTTGCCATGCAAACCCAATACAACACTGAAGCAAAGCCATTTCTTAAGTGGAGGAGTTGAATCCCAACTATGTAAGCAAAGAGGGAACTGTAAGGAACTAAAGCCTTTTTTTTCTTCTAAGTAAACATAGTGGCATCAGTAGCATCAAAATAGAAAAACCCTAAAACATTGAGGATGCAGAACAGATTAGATTTTGCCACAAAAGACAAGCCCACCTTGACAGAATGAGTCTTGGTGAGCCTAAACTAAATTCAGTGATCAAAATACCAAGTCAGTCAGTTATGTGATATATTTTAAAGAATAGTCTGATGAGAACTAGAAACATTCTTTGTTCCATCAGTCACTCGAAATGCATTTCCTTCCAAATGTGTCTAGAATCTGTCCAAGCATCAGTGTATGTAAATTCAGAGATGAAAGCAATAATTCATACTGGTAGAAAAGCATAAGGCATTTCTAGTATGAATGCCAATCATCCTCCATAGGTTATGTTGCTGAGCAATGAATTGGATGTGAATGTGCACCTGATCAAAACTGAGCATTTCAGAAGGCACACAATCCATAAAATGTCTGGGGATCTTAATATTCAAAATGAGTGAGAACTTCAGTTTTACAACTCGTCTGTGAGCACACAGCAGATGCAAAGCAAGGGCTGGGATGTTGTGTTCATGTTAACCAAGAATGGAAAGCTTAGACATGCCTCTTCCTTGTTTTTCAGAAAATGCTGGGCTTGTAATGAAACAGTCAAAATCTGTGCTGACTGGGGGACAAGAGCCCTTGATGAATCACCCCAACTCCTACAGCCCAGGCACCACTATGCAAATAAATTACTGTTTGTATTCGTTATACCTATTCACCTTCAAACCTGCCAGCAGGTGAAACAAATGAGTAAAATATGTGACAAACGAGTTAAAGGTGCAATACTTCGTTTTGGCTGCATGTTATTTAATAACTGCCAGATTCCTGGTGTTATCCTTTAGACCAGGATTTATAGTCTTATTTGTTTTACAGAGACGAGAAAATAATTCTCAAAAATACAGAAAACTGAATTCTATTAGAAAGAAACTATCAAAATGTTCCATATGATTTATCACTTTGAACACTTTCCTAGTGCTGGAGCCAAAGATTAAAAGTGATTTTCCTTGTGGATAGAGATGAGCGTGATGTGACGTACATGAGTGGGCTATGCAGTTATTTGCCAGGCACTTAGTAGAACAATAGAGAGAATGATTTTTTAATTCTTTTTCTGGATATGGGTAATAAAGCATGGTTTGATGACACAGATGGAATAAGTAATCACATCAGTCTGGTGTATTTCACCTAGAAGGTGGTGGCACTGCCGGAGAGAGACTTGAATTTGTAACGGGGGACCATGGTCTCTACCAAATATTTCAGAAAACTCCTCCTGCAGCCTTTTGGGAAACTGCTTTGATTCAATGGCCATCACACAAAACTTGAGATGTAGGACTGCTGTGCCTAATTCTGCACTGATAAATGCATCAAGCCTCTATAAAGGACAGAAGTGGAAGTCAGTGACAGCTATTTTGGACCAGTTTGAGTCAATGGGAAGACTGAACAAGTATGCCAGGTTTAGAAGATTATTCTAATAGAAATAAAATGCAAGCAACATTTGGAAAAAATAATTCTGATATTTTCAAAGCAGACATTTCCTATTTTAATTTACATTTGAGTATTTGTTTCAATATATTTGAAATATATACTTTTGAGCTTCTGAACTAGAAAACAAATTATTCCTGTCACCCTAAATAGAATATACTGATTATACACTGAAGAGTTAAGCTCAGATCTGGCCTGAGGTGGATAGTGGGCATTCTCATTTCCTCCAGGCTTGAAGAAATGGCCATTTATAAGATTGCACACACACAAACTGCAGAGGGACAGACTTTTTGTTCAGCATTGTGTTGCAGATCAGCACTGCACTAACTCTGTAGCTGGAAAAGCACTCCGCAAATATCCACTACCTGAAGGATGTAGATGGGACGGCAAGGATTCCAACCCTTGAGACAACTCAATCCAATCCAATATAGGTACTACACACCAAATTTCTATTTGATATATCACATTGGCATAAAGAAAATCCCTGACTACAACACGGGGCTCAAGAATAATACAGCTGTCATTTCTGGCATGAAGAAACATTTTTTAAACTTTTAGGACTGATTGGGTTTTCACTGCTAGCATTTCTGCCAGACTTCCTTTCAACAAAGTATTGAGACTAGGATGGAATATTTAATAGAATACTTGCAGAAATACAGAATGGTCAGATCTGCCTTCACTTTGCTCTTAAATTAAGATTGAAGGGGGGAAAACGAAGGCTTAAGAGCCATTTCAGTGACCAAATTCACTCATGGACTAGCTCAGCATGACATTAATTCTCAGACAGCTGATTAGGTGGTTTGCAGTGTGTGCTGAAGGACCTGGCTGTGGTCGGGAAGTGGTCCAGGTTTGGGGGGAGGGGGTGATTCTATAGAGTATCAGCAAGGTGTTTTCATACACTTCATAAGAGGGTTGGAAGTCAGACTGCAGGTAGCATTTGTTCCCTGGAGTCTTCTGGTTAAGCTGTTTATTGTGAAGTATTGTTTAGTCAGAAGAGACAAGGGCAGTGGTCTTGCAGGTCAACAGTAATGTATTTGCAGAACATATCAATGGTTAAAAATGAAAGATGCAGACATAAAACCGAGTGCTCTTAATGACAAAAGGACTGAAATACTGGAATGGGGGCTCCATTTTACCTTTGCTCTTCTTTTCTGTCTCTGCTTTCATCTTTCCAACTAATTTTTTATTCAAATATCTACACTATTAAGGGCCATCCATATGAAATGCAGTCACCTGCTTTTGGACCAAGGCTTTTACATGACCATTTCTTGCACACAGGCTAAAGATGTGATATGTGATGCTTTGTGAACTGACATGTTATATTTTTGCTTCCTATGATTCATCAAGCTAGTTTGAGTGAATGGACCTTTTTACCCTATAATTTAAACTGAAGGATATTGAAGGGCAGCTGAAATTTTCCCCAACTAATAAAGTCTCTTTTCTGTGAGCATTGGAAGAAACCTCTCAAAAAATTCAAACTGTGTTGATGGCTTTTCAATAGAGCAAGTACAGACTCACTAAATGTATTTTTTTTTTCCTTTCTAACTCCTTATGCTTTTATTTTATACTATCCTGTAAGTGGAATATGAATTCAAAGATTATGTTTCAAAATTGCAAGACTGTGTGGGTTTGAAAGCAACCAAGAGAAGTAGCCCAGTCCTAACTGGGACCTTTGTTAATGCAGAATCTAGTAAAGTGAGCTAACAATTTGCAATACATTGGCTGTCACTTCAAATGTCAGTGATAATTTGCAAAACACTCAGAGCAATAATGGAAAAAGGCATAAAACGTCAAATTTGTAGCAAAGCTGACAACAAAAAGAATATTCACTGTGAATTACAGTCTTCCTGACTTGGTAAAGCTCTAACTGATTCTGCTTTAATAAAGGATATTCTCCTCTCAAGGGGTTTAAATACAGTAGATTATCTAACGTGCTTAATTGATGCTTGAAGTTCCCTATCTGAAAGCTTATCCTTGATGAACTGGAAAGCTGTGATCTCTTGCTAATATGTTTGGGAGGGTTGATTGGTCAGTTTGGTGACTTGACTATGGATTACCTGGATAGGTACATCTTTGCTTAAGGACCCCAGCATTCCCTTGTATTGAAAAGCCAGTGGCTATCCCATTTTCATATATGTCTTTTTTTGGAAAGCTGTTCTGAGAATGATTAACAACTGACTTTGAAAAGGCATCAGCTCCTGCTGTTTTGCAGCTACTAGAGAAGATGAAAATGTTCAGAATGGAAAATATCCACAAAAACAGTCAGAAATGTGTATATTGATCAAAAGTCAGACATATGCTTGGAGGAAATTAAAACTTCAGAGTAAGAAAATAACAGCTCTGCTTTCTGAAAACCTGTGTCAGTTGCTAAAAATATTTTAATGAACCATTACACCTTCAGATACATCGGATGTGCACAGGCTGGATTGCAAGCCTGGGTCATTAGGAGTTCAAATAGCCTGGCTCACAGCAGGACCTGAGAAAGCCAGACAGTTTTGTCTAATCCTCACTGAAGGGGTAAGAGGGGAAAGAGGTAGCTAAGCTATGTGACAGACAGGGATCTATAAAATGAAGTGTTAGGAAAAGGGATTAAGAGGAAGAACTAGGAAACTGTGCATGGAATACGATGCGAGATGGACGCAGAGAGAATACCAAAAAGTCAGTCTGAGAACTACAGTTAAGGTGGATAAGAAATCTGTGGCAACGTGGTACAATGCATATATTAATTACCCTAGTATTTACCAAGCCTCCTAGACCAGTTTTGTCTCCCAGGCAAGGCCCCACATTGTCTTGACTAGAACCCATTTGCCATCCCAGAGATTCACACACTTGCTATAGTAAAAACCCAGCAAGTTCCTGCTGTGCAGAGAGCAATCACTGAGGCTTTGGCTCCTCTGTGGCTTCGGTTACAGCTTGTACCCCACAACCTGTTAGAAAAAGATCCCTGATTCCAGAACAACCAAACCTAGGTTGAGCGCCAGAGCCTTGGGAGAAGCCTCTGCAGAAACCACATCGATCTAAGGCAGCAGGGCAGTCTCTTTGCCCCCAGCTGCTGTTCAGGTGGCTTGTGACAGCTTTTCACTGAGACATGCAGCCCTTCCTGAGCAGGGCATAGATTTGGAATACAACTCAATAGGCCACCATCACAATGGATTTATATTGTACACCTGAGCCCAATCAGATTTAACAAAAGCAAGGGTACCTTCATCTTTCTGTCCAGGTCTATGGCTCTGCCTTTTTTTGCACTGGCTCTAGGGCTTGTCTGACCCTGTGCAGAGCTAACCCAGCTCATTAACCCAAAATAAAAACTATTGACTTTCCTAACAAATTAATGCATTGCTGTAGGGACAAAAAAACCCCCAAGGGCTCAAATGGATGCAGGACCTTCCTTTTCAACAGCAATGAGAACAGATCACTTCAAGTTGAGATGATTTACCCATGGGGATTCTACCCATGGGCTAATTTACACCTGTACTTTGCCTACTGTGCAAAATGGAGTCCTTGTTACAAAATTACATTTTCAGTTTTGTACACACATTCCACAGCTTCTTCATTAAGAAATCCAGTCTCTGAGCATGCATAAAAGATCTCATTTTTATGGTAAATATTTCCATCCTGTACTTGTGAAGAGAGAGAAAAACGAAAATGTATTAATATTACATGAGGATGATGAATTATCTTTCTATCCATTGACACCTCTGTAGGATGGGAATGGCACTCCTGTTTTTCAATCAGCAGTCTCTATGGCACCTGAGTATCCAAAGATCCTGAAAGAGTAGGAGACTTTCAGCCTCCTTATGTTAATTTTTAACAGCTCCCTTTACAGCTAATATTCAAAGAGCCAAAGGAAACCTGCTGTTATTCCAAGAATCAAGCAGAATGACCGAGGTAATAATAGTCCTGGCATCCTAGGTAATCCTAGACAAAACAGTGATGTTATGTGAATTAAAGCAGTCATGCTATGTGTGATTAAATCAATAAGGAGTTAAAGGTAGGAATGTAATGAAAGCAAGTCCACATGGCTTTATGGAAACAAGACTTGACAAGCAGGCCTGACTTCAATTTTTGATGAGATTACAGGTTTGTTTGATCAAGGTAACCACATGGATGTGATAGACTTGGACCTTCCTAATGAATCTGATTTAGTACTGCTTGACATTTTGATTAAAACATTAGCATTATATAGCCTTAATAAAACACATTAAATAGATTAAGATCTGGCTAATTGATAGAGTTCAGCAAGCTGTTCTAACCAGATATTCAGCACTGACTGGGGATATTTTTAGTGGAGCTCTGCAGGCAGGAACACTATGCCTGCTGCCATTCGATGTTCTGGAATTACACAGAAACATGGGTAATATTGGCAAATGTCCCGCAGTGTAACAGGGAATGGGTAGCTGTGGAAAGTCACAGTTTTGCCTGCTTTGGCATAAATGTGTTTCTGGTATTTAATCACGTCCTTTTCCTTTGGTTCTGTACAAGCACAGAAGTTCTTTGGCAGGGTGTGTGGTCTAGTCAGCTGCTGGTGGGCATCCAGTGATTTCTCTCAGGGGTCATTGCTTTTAACTATTAATACATGGATTATCAAAAGGAGTTGTATGAATCATTTAAAAAGTGCCAACTGTGAAACCATCACTTATTGCACATTTCTGCATGTCTTTTTTTTTTTAAACTACCAAAAATATAACCTGAGATTAAAATATGTTTGCAGCTTTGAAAGGTCAGGAAATTCTAGTCCATGGGCTGAAGTAGGATTTGCCATTAAAAAAAACAAACAAGACAGCCGGATGAGGTAAGCAAAACAAAAACAAAAACAAAGAGAACTGACCAGAACATTAATGATCAGTCATATACAAAACATATACAATCTCTATTATTATCATTTTCTGGTCAGCTGATCTAAGCATATCTTCCCTGAGTCTTCATTTTCTTGGTCAGTTCTTGAATCAGACTGAGAGAACACTGAATTAATATTATTCACCTTTGCTAGGTTTGATTCCGATCAATCTTTTTATATTACTACACATTATCACGAGCTTACTTAAGCAAAAATCAAAATGAAAGTTCATATGAATTTTGATGGTGTAGAATGTTAAAGATGCTCTTTCTCAGCGAAATCTTTGTAGCTGTTATCCTTTTAACATTTGGTTTTCTGTTTGACCTTGCAGAACAAGATGACGGATTAATGTAAAAGATCCTATACAGAAGAAAACACCGAAGTATATACTCTCTCATTACTAAAATACAGATTCAGATACATATTTCTCATAATGCATTGGCATGTCTGATTTAATTTGGTTTATATATCAATTTAACATCTAAAATCTTTCCACTTTTTCCTAATTTTAGCAACTTCTATTAAAACTCCTGGTGGCAAGCTCTGAAGTGTCCTACAAAACATCAATACCATCTGAACCAGTACAAGCCAGCAACAGAATGCCTCTGTTTCCTTTGTCTACAGCTTGTTTCTCCAATTAAAGAAAAGCAGATTTTTTTTTACTGTGTCAAAACCAAATAGATCTTTTTGGTTGGTTGGTTGGGTTTTAAGAGTTTTTTGGGTTTGGTTTTTTGGTTTTGTTATACAACAAAACTTCTCACCAGCTGGGTCATTCAATGGGGCTCCTTTCTGTGTCTGTCATCACTTCTACTGAGTTTCTTTGTCCTACACTGACGTGTCTCCCTCTGCATCATCCCACAACTCTCATTCCATAATTCTCTCTCTACTTCTGGATTTGTGTCCAGCTTAGAGAAAAATTTTCAAAAGGGACAAAGATGCCTTATATACACCAGTAGTGAGTCACAGTATTTTTCTCAGGTGTTGCTTTCAAACAGGACTGATTATGTTTTATTGTTCAGTTTGGTTTGGTTTTGTACTACAAGTCAGTTTTCCTTACAGCATATTGGCAGTGCGAGGATCCTTGCTTGCTCTTTTGGATACTCTGAGGTAATATCTAATCATCAATACCCAGCTCTCCATAGTGATTCTCTGAAAAAGAAATGTTGTTGGTATTCATAAAATGTCTGCACCTTATTCCACTTCCAAAGTTATCATTGATTTTTCTAATTTTCATCCTTCCTTCTCTTGACTTAAAACAAACTGTCTTATCTCTGTGCTCCCCAGAACTGTGGAATTATTGTTATCGGATTTTCTTCCTCTAGTACCCCCTGACACCCAGACAGACTTTTTGCAAGTCTGTGTGTGACATTTTCTTCATCCTAATTATTTCATTTTTAACCTTATCTTTCCTTTCCTATTTACAGTTCAAGTTGTTATCTTTCTTTTGGGTTTTGTTAGCCATTTTTTTAAAACTTGCATTGCCTGTGGTGAACATAGTATCAGTAGGACATGACTTTCTTCAAATAGCTTCAGCTGGGTTTTGACTTTTCCTTATTCTCCAAAACTCTGTACTTATATCTTTAGAGATTCACTTACTCAGTTCCATGCCCTTTTTCATTTCTGTCTCCTTGCCACAGTCCTCATATATTTTGTTTCCCACACAAAGTTATGTTCCTTTTTTTTTTTCCTGGCTAGGGAAAGCTATCAAGCTTTCCAGTTTAATCAGCAATGTATCTTCTATTTTTCATGAGGGCGTAACTGAAGATAGTTATTCTTTGAACTTTACTGCAATCTTTTTATCATTCCAATGAGGAGTACCTGAGAACACAAGGGGATGAGCTACAATGGCAAAAAAGTATGGACCTCGGTGTAAGAAGCCGAAATAGACACTTATCTTGCTTCACAGAACTGTGAGATTCACAGAACACAAATTAGGTATTAGAGTGGGTACCAGAACTGCACTAAGCATCCCTGGAGCACCTGAAAAATAAGGCGACCCACGTGCATCTCATTGGTCAGGTCAAGCATGAGGGATGTGCAACACTTTGGTGAGGTGTTATGTATTTATTCCTATAGAGGAGAGGTGTTAGCAGTTTATTCCCGTACAGAGCAAGTTCCTTAACACCATTTTATTCAGCTCTCGGCTTCCAACCACGGTGACAGTGCTGTGCCATGAGTCACGATTAATCGCTGCCTCATTTGGTCCTGACCTGAATAACCTTTTTATAGAGGCTTGTGTACAGTGTAACACCTCCTGTGCTGGATCGCACTTCGGAGGCCACAGAGGAGTCCCACGCAACTTCCACGGCTTCGGAGCGACCCTCAGGAAGGGCAGCCCCGGGTCCTTGTGTTCCTCCTGGGAAGAGGAGAGGGCTGTGCCCCCGCGGAGGCGATGTCAGTGCGCGGGCTGAGCCCCGACCCGCGCGGACCCCTCTGTGCCACGGCGAGAAATGGAGGCTCCTCACCTCAGGACCCCTCTCTGCCACCGCCAAGACCGTCACCTCCCGTGACATTTTCACAGAATCACAGAATATCCTGGGCTGGAAGCAACCCACAGGGATCATCCGGTCCAATGCCTGCCCTGCACAGGACCATCCCCAAGAGTCACGCCATGTGCTCAAGAGCGCTGTCCAAACACTTCCCGAACTCTGTCAGGCTTGGTGCTGTGACCATTTCCCTGAGGAGCCTGTTCCAGTGCCCAGCCACCCTCTGGGGGGAAGAACCTTTTCCTTATACCCAACCCAAACCTCCCGACACAACCCCTCGGCGAATTTTGGGTCGGCTCGACCTCCCGCACGCAACTCAGGCTGCGAAGACAAATGCAGCTCTCGCCGCCAACCCCGCTCCCCGCGGCGGCTGCTCCCCCTCAGCCGCGCCGGGGCTGCCGCCGCTCTCGCCGCAGTGGGGCGGGGCCGCCCTGGCACCGCCCACCCTGCTGGGCTGAGGGCGGGGCGTGGCGGAGTTGGGCTCCCGTTGGTGGCGGCGCCTGCCCATCTTCGCAGCGCCCCAGTGAGGGGCACGGATGGCAGCGGCGGTCAGACATCGCCTGGCCCCTGCCTGGCGC
>VZRZ01006353.1:217576-251881 GCA_013398175.1 Climacteris rufus | reverse complement strand
GCCGTCGCTCCTCGCGGAGCGGCAGCCGGGGCGGCGAGGAGAGCGAGGGGCTCGCAGCCCGCATCCCGCATCCCGCCGTGGAGCCCGAGGGGAGAGCGGAGCGCCGAGTGCGGCAGCGGCTGCCGGCATTTGCTGGGGTGGGCAGGGAACCAGAAACAGGAGTCGCTCCAGCGGCTGGGATCGGGGAATCCGCTCCTCGGAAACCTCGAGGGCTGAGATACCCCTGGCTGAAAGGGGCTTTGAGGGAAAGGGGTGTTGAATGTAGACGAATTCTGTTAGTTTTGCTGAAATAATCAAGTGCCGAAGGCAAATCTTAGGCAGATAAGATAGCGGGATGGATCCCACTGTTTTGGATGCCGGCTTGAATTTTTTATTTACTTTTCTGTTTTGACCACTGCTAAATGTGGATTTTGTGAGCGAACCCGATGGCGGTTGTTCCATTGTTCCTTTATTGAACATAAATCTTAGTCCTGCTGCTTGTGGATTTTTAAATTATTTATTTATTTATTTATTTATTTATTTATTTATTTTTGAAAAGGACCTTTCCAGGTAGCTTTTGCGCCTAACAAAATGAAGCCGTTGTATTTTTCAATCAATTATACCTAATATTGACATTCTGTGGGGTGCAAGAGACTTAAAGTGCTGCCTCACTCAGAGGACCATTAAAGACTTTCTCGGTCGCTACATGTAGCTGAATGTGTTACGACACATCCTTTCTCCCCCCTCAAATCTTCCGAAAGATTTTTCCAAAATGAAGAAATTTAATTTTCGCAAAGTTTTGGATGGTTTAACTGCCTCATCCCCTGTTGGAAGCAGTGGTGGTGGCAGTGGAAGTGGGGCTGGTGGTGGCTCCGTGCACCCAGGAGGGACTGCGGGAGCTGCAGGGACACCCAGAGAGGAGATCCAAGAGACGCTCACTTCAGATTATTTCCAGATTTGTAAGGTAAAGGCTGTATTTTTATTTTCTATGGAAATAATAAAAGCTCCGTAGGGTTGGGGGGGGGACGGTAATATGATACCAATAAGCGTTTTACTTGAGAACTGCAGTGGTTGTATAAGGACTTTGGAATGAAAAGACAGAGATCTAGTGGATGCTTTTTTCTTCCTACTGCAGAGTTGGGGTGGTCACTAAATTCGTAGAAAGCTTGATTTCAGCACTCAGGGCCAAATTCCAAGTTCACACTTAGACCCCAAACTACTAACAGGATTTGGGGCAGGAAAGCAAATCAATTGGTTCTAGTACAGATAACATTTACAAGTCATTAGAAATTGAAAATGGTTTATCCCCTCCTCACTCCTCTAATCCTCCCTGCCTTTCCTTCTCTAGTTTAAGAAGAAGGCACAAGCTAGAAATAAAAGACAGTGCAATGATTACTGAACCCAGGACTTCAGTTATTTGTGAGGAACTGGATGTAGATTTAGGGTGGCTGTTTACCATTAGTACTGAAGTTTAGGATTGCATGATAGTAAACTTAGTAGAACACCATAAATACCAAAAGTTGCCGAATTTCTTTGGCATTGGTTTTTATGTGTTGGTCAGGTCCTTAATTGGGACTTTTCTATGAGTAGAAAGCATAAGATAGCCCTGGATGTATTTGATATTGTATCTGTTTTCTGAAACAAAGCTTTCAGTCGTGTTCTTAAATATTTGCACCTGTAAAGAGTAAAAACTATTTGGTACTTCTGACCTACTCTGGTAGAGGAAAATCATACTTTTATACTGGAGACAGAAAAATGAACGGAGTTTATGGTGGTCTGCTGTTACCTTTTAACTTTTATGTGAATTCTGGTGGCTTTACTAGAAGTTTTGTTTGTTTACTTGTTTTGATTAGAAGCTTCAAACACGGATTTTTTAATTAGTGTAATTTGCATTATTAGGAGTAAATGGACTTCACCTATTAAGTATACTTTCCTTTTATTAACCAGATACAAATTGATTGGAAATTTAGATTATGGCCAACTCCAGCACATTCTCATTTCTTTTTGTGTTTTGGAAAGAAGGAAGAAATAAAAACAACAAAGACAAGCCTATAAGACATTTTGTGTGCAGATCTGGTCCTTGTGAAACACACAGCTTCCCTGATCTCAGATACCATGTTTCTAATTCTGTTTGGCTTTCAGCTGCAGCTAGTGTCAAAACTCTGGCAGAGTTCAAGGGGAGGACGATGAGCCCCCATAACTTAAAGACTCAGAGATGTTTAGATAGGTTCTACAAAATTCTAAGTTCCTTTTTTTTTTTTTATCAGTTCTTTGCCATCCTGAACTACAACAGGTTCAAGCCTTTTGACACAAATTATTCTGTAGTTCAATAGAGTGTCAGTGATGAGTGCATTAGAATCATAGCTGCTTCCCGGGCTTGGCTTTGACTGCTTTTGCTTATGTACACAGTAATTTAGCATTTTGTGAAACTCCAGACATTCAGTACAGTGATTTCCCATTTTTGTCACTTCAGTAAAAAGATAATGCAATCAAGATATATTAAAATATCATTAGAAAGCCTGACATTCAATTTCTTCTAAGTAAGGCTAAAACTCCAGATGGTTCTTCATGTTTAAGTCATGTGATAGGGCTGAAGATATGTATTTATTGTGCTATATTCTTATTTTGTCTGGCATAGTTGTGAAAGTAAGCAACACAAGATGAAATGATTTTTCCTAAGCTCCATTATTTCCTTTCTTTGGCTTGATATTACTTGAAAACAGCTAGTGTTGTGTTCTGATAGATCTACTTGGAATATGTCTAAAGGAATATGTCATTTGAAGAAGATTTCAGTAGGCAATATTTGCCTGTCTTAGCTCTCATGTTAAAATGTTCTCAACAAAGTAAATATTTGTATAGGAAACCTTTTGGCTGCTCACAGCAGCCCTTGCTTATGAATGCATGTTACTGCACAAGTCTATTGTACACACAGTACCAGCTTCCTTTTTTTGCAAGATACAAAGGTATGTCCAAAGCAAACTTCCAAAATACTCAGTGATTATGTCCTTCTGACACATAATTTCAGTGTTTATTCCACGGGCTTCACTTCAAGAGCTCTGCAGCACTTCAGTGGCACCTGGAGCATGTTGGAAGGAACCCCAGGAGCTGTGAGGGCCGGGTCCTGCGTTCTGCACTGTGCCAAGGGAGCCGAAGGCAGCGGGGCCTGACGCAGGCGCAGCTTCCCCCTGCCTGCTCCAGGGTGCCAGAGCCGAGCCACAATTTGTACCTCAGTTAGTCTGAACTGAGTTAAAAATACACTGACATGCACAGAACACGAGTTCTGTCGTCCTCAAGCTTTTCTTGTGCATAACTTCTGGTGTTTCAATTGTGTATTTTCATGTTTTGTTACGTAAGTTGTACAGGCTGCATATTGAGGGATCCATGATCTGTGATCCTGCTGCACACAGAGCTGAGGAAAGCTAATGGCAGTTTTGGGTTGTTATGATCTGCAGGAACAAGGCTTCTGGGCTAACAGCCTAAGTAGCGCCTCAAATTGCTTTTCCTTTCTTTGCTGATTATAAAAATCTTCATTTAGATGTGAAACATAAAAGCTGACTCATACTTAAGAATTAAAGGGCCTTTCCCTGCAGTTTTTTATGTAAATAAATTGCCTTTCTGAAGTTTGTGGGAGGTCTGCTTGACTGAAAAGACAGATCCAATCCTCTAGCAGAACACTGTTTTGATTGGTAATGCACCTGATTTCATTTGTAACACACCCGAAAGCCACCTCTCCATTTTGTGGCATTTTTAGGATGCTTATTACCACAGTGTCTTTTTGAGATACATATACAGGATTTAATAGAAGTAAACTGAGTATTTCATTTTACACCGAGATGTTCTCTCAATGAGTTACTTTTGGCTTTTATATTGAAAACATTAACATGACCTTCTGTAATGAAAGAATGAAATATTCTTGAAACTATTACATATGAAATAGCTTCATCCTCTTTTAAGCATGATAAATTTATATGTTAGCAGCTGTGCTAATGAATTGGTGGCATCATTTTCAAAGTACTCAAGCGATGTGAAATTTTGCCATACCTATTATGTGACAACAGGAAGCTGAGGTACAGTTTATCTTGTATCTAGGGGCTGCTCTTGGGATTTGGGTATCCAAGTGGAAATCATGGAAATATTGATTATAGTTCACATTAGTTGAACTGAATGTGTGAGGTAGCAGCATCATCCTAAAACTAGGTGTGATCCAGTAGAATATGCTAGTAAAGTCTATGTTAATTTTAATTGGGATAGACCTAATTTCCTTGGCTTTGCTTCTTCCTATTTTACCTCTGTAAATGTGTTGTTTTGTTCCCCCTGGCAAGGATTTTTAGGCTCACCTGTGTTTGTCCGGAGCATTTAAAAACGAAAATACAGCACTGGGGAGAGATCTGCTATTAATAGAGGAAGATGACAGTTAGGATGTTTTAAATCATTTGAGCAGAACTTCGGGCAGAAGGGACATAAAAAGAGGAAAGAGTGATTTTTATTACTTCTTCAGAAGGTTGCTTGTTAGGGGATGACAGTTGAGAAAAACTCAGTAAGAATGAAGATGTAAATTTTTTATTCATGGAGTACTTGCTCTTTGTGAAAATAAGTCTCCCATATAGAACTGCTTGAGCTTTTCTTCGAGAACAATCACAGGGTTGAATTTGTAGAGCATGAGGTTAGTAACTTTGAAATCAGGACCTCAGCTAAGAGCACAGCAACAGTTGCACTTTACCAGGTACAAAATTAATCTACTCCAGAGTGTTTTCTTTAACTGTGGGCAACAACTGGATACCCATGAAATGGTCCAAGAACTGATGATTTAATCTTCTCAAAGAATGACTCCCCAAATGCTCATGAGTTATGGACTGCCTTTAAACCCCAAAGCATGAGATTTCTGTTCTTTTCCAAACTGGTCTTCTGTCTTATTACTGGGTAATCTCACAACCCAATAAATATCTATCCCTTTGAATCTTGCTGTGTTATTCATATTGATTATATAGTCATAGTTTCAGTATGCAGATTACCCAAGCTTTGTGCAAAACCCATGGAGGCCAGAATAGTTTTAGGCTTTTGTTAAAACTGGTATGAAATCCCATGGCCAACTGCAATTGTGCCTTCCTAATCCTACTTATGTTTGACAAAAACAGGCCTTCAAGATACAGTCAGTCAGTAGCCAATTTAAATACCTTAATTATCTGGATTTCTTATCAGGTGGACTTAAATCATAATTCTCAGGGTTTATAGATGGTAATACCTTAGTTTGGCAACCTATGAAGATAAACATTTAATGCTTCTGACAGCAGTCAAGTAGGAATTTTAACTGCAAATGCAACATGACACTACAGTTCAGTGATAACAGAAGATGAATTTTGGAATGGCAATTTAAGCGCAATGCTGCAGGAGCACATTTTTAGTTATGAAAAATTCAAAACAAAAATTCTTTATAAGCCATCCACAGTGTTTTAGTTAGCTTGAGCTGTTTGGTTAAATCTGTCTTGTTTCCTTACTAAGGTCATGCAGGGAACAAAAAACTAAAATGTGAAGTGCTACATTTGAGAGAAAACCCATTTTAAAATTAGTATAAACCCTTACTTGTAAGTTCTCAGAGTTCATTCAATACTTAAATGGTAAATAAGATAATATTGGGAAACATTTTTTCTATATACCGAGGTTTGGATATAAAGTTAGGTGCAAAACCCTATTCTGTTTAAAACTCCAGTCATAAATGATACTTCTAAATTAGATTATAGTGGTTCCATGAAATTTGTAATAAGCATAATATATTTTTAAGTGTTTGTATTAATTAGAAATAGGCCTTATCCATGGGAAAGAGCATAGCACATTAAAAACTTCTTTTAAAAGAACTTTGAAGATTTTAAAGTACCTGTAGTAGAATAACTGGATTAACTCGTTTTGTGGTTTTTTTTGCAAATATCTATCTTTTTGCATTATTAATCCTAAATGAAGTAATGCAGACCCTTCTTGGCCAACACATGCAATTACGTCTTTAAAATTATTTTAAGACTTTTAAGGTTGCTGAACAAAGCACTCAAAAAGTTCCACATTTCTTCAGTAACTTTGTTTGAGCAGACAACTTTTAATTACATGATCCCACATTTCTTCTACAGATTTAAGTTAGCAGAACAAATAGTGTTTGCTTATTGGAAAGCACTTCAATATTTCTTTGCATACTTAAAACTCAGAGCATGCCTGAATATTAAGTTCCCCATGGACTTTTCCAACAGAAGTGCTCACCACTGTAGTTCTGAAAGCTTTATAAACATTAATGAATTGACCTTCATAATATTTCTGTGAGATGGGGATGATATTATTCCTGCACTATAGATGCCACAGAAAATTCAAAATGCCAACATGATTAGTGTCCACTGTTTTGAGATTTCAGCTTGACCTGCTTTGCATCTGTTTTTCTTTGAACATATTTAACTTATCCCACATGTCTTCCCATTGCACCTGCCATTGTTTTCCCATTCTGCTGCACATATTCTGCACACCTGCAGGGTGATCTTTAGGTTGGTGGCTCATACTGTCTATTTGTATGTCCACCTAAGTTAGCCAGAATGACTCTGGATTTCCTTTCTGTCTCAAATGACCACAGTTGGATTTCTGGCTCCACTTTGGACTTGTGAACTGTATGTAAGATATATGAATATCATCAACCCCCATTATCTCCAGTTGGTCAATCACAAAATTGAGAAATGACTAGCAGCCACGTGTCAAAATCTTAATTAAAGGCCCTTGGCTTGCTTATTTTTAAAATAAAGTGATAACAGCATTGATAGAATTTCTTTTCTCCAATTTTCTATCTGAATTGTACCTTACACATTCCTATTTTGTACCAAATAGACAAGTTTCACAGAAAACAGCTCTTAAATTGATTACTTTGGTTTGCCCATAGGACAGGCCAGACTGTACTATGGCAGAAAAATATAATTAATCCCCACAAGAAGAGAACAAATTTGTGCTGCATAGATTATCTTAATTCATGTATGTTCTAATTGTTTTTCTTGTTATGGTTGACCTTGCATTTTTAACAATATAAGCATCATAGAAAGACCTGCTTTGGAAGGGTCCTTTGAGAATCACTGAGTTCAACTCCTGACTTCACACAGGGAAACCTAAGGGTTAAGCTATTTGCTCTAATTCTGTGTGACATTTCTAGTGGGTTTTAATTTTTTGGGTTGGGTTTTTTTAAAAGATCCATGGAATCATACATGTTGGAAGAGACCTTAAAGATCTTCTAGTTCCAGCCCTCTTGCCATGGCCTAGAGTGGTGTGATTGAAGAGCTGTCACATAAAATGTTGGTTGCATAAGCAATTTTTCCCCCAACTTATTTCTGAAAGAAAAAGACTTACACTTCATTTTTTAAAGACATGACTAAGAAATTGCTTAGAGGTTCACAGATAAAAATATGAAGTTAATTTTTTTTCTAAATAGAAATACATATTCTATGTGAAGCATGCAGCTGTCCTCAGTGGAGCTGGACTACATCCAAGACATTCTCACTTAGTTTAGATGAATATCCATTCATATCTGATAATCCCTGGTGTATGATGTATGTCCAAATTACTTTTTGAAGTCTGTGTGAAAATACTGTAAAAAGTTAGTGTCCTCACTTTATAAACAGAAAAGAAAGCAGTAGAGAAGTGAACAAATAACACCTTGTTAAACTGCATGAATATGGTGGTCTATTGGCTATTCTAAGACAAAGTCCTTATAAAAGTAGCTTATGGGGTATATTAATTTGTCAAAATGTGTGCTAGAATCATTGTAGGGGAAAATTGGAGGACTGTGGGATTAGAAGTACAAGTAATGTGCATCTGTGGAGAGGAGAGAAAGCAATACTGTTAGGTACAGATGGCTGGCAAGTATGTTCAAATGTAATAAGATGTTATCTTTGTGCAGTGCTGTGTCTATTCCTGACAGATCACCAGCAAAGACTATGAATAATAAAAAGTACTAGAGACAATCTGTCACCTGTAGCTAGGGTCAAAGTCTGAGGAGGTACAGTCTTTATGGTTCCTTTGAAGTTAAGTTGTGTATGGTATTGAAAAAAAACCCAACCTCAATATTTAGGGCTTTGAGTTGATGAATGCATGCACTCAGAACGAGCTTTACTGAATTCTGTGGTATATATGTAGATGCATGTGTAGATGTTAGCATGTCTTTTTGCACAATTTGAATCCAATAAATCAGAAATAGTTGCTTTTATTTAATTTAAATATCTGTTATGTAAGAATGCTGTGAGGTCAGACATTTAGAAGTCAGGTCCCTTATTCAGCTAGAATCCAGTTATGTTTATATGGCAATCTAGTCTTTATTCCATCTTTTTATTTTCTTGAAGTGTCTGCTTATATTTTGTTCTTGTCTTCCATCACATTTGTTTTGAACAGTACACAACATGTGGGGAGGATGGATGCTATTGTGTGTGTGTTCTTTGCAACAGTTCCTGTGAGAAGATCTCTGTGTTACCCACTGGACATCACAAAAACTATAAATAATCATAAATTAATGAATGCTTATCTCTGCTTTGTTCATCCTGTTCCATCTATTGTATCCCTCAAGGGTGGAGATGTGCTCTCAGTTAGAGCTGTCCATCGTCCCTTGTGTTACAAATACATTCCGCTGTAGGTGAGGATGAAACTTAATTGTAATAAGTCCAGAGATCCCTAGTTTATTCATTGTTTGTCCCTATATGTATTTTTAAATGCTCCTTGAATGAGGCAAAGGCAGGAAAAGTGGCCTGTGGTTATGTAAACGGAGATCACAGAGATCTGATTCTCACAATCCTTGGCTGTGCTGTCTTCATTTGTGTCTGTGAGCTGTGTCCTTGGTAGCATTTACAGGCAGTGCAGAGGGGGATAGTGGTGTCCAAGATCTGCTGAATTTCACTGCTGGCAGAGGGTAAAAAGCTGCCACAAAATATCTCCATTTCATTTGGAATAGATCTTCACTGTATGTGAGATGAGATGAGATGCTGGCCATTATCTTCAGATTAAGTGCTCAAATCAACATGAGAGCAAAAAATCTTCAAATTGCGTACAGCATGTATACAGAAAGAAAGTAGAAGATTAATTATGAATTAGTATTAAATAGTAAACAAGGTTATAAATGCTAGTAATAAAATCTGGTAATAGCATTTGTATACAAGAATGCCAAATTACATTGCAAAACGGATTTTCACAGGAATAAACCAATAATACAGATTATATCAAAGCAGAGTTTTAGCATTGTGTTTCTATAGCTTCCTCCCCTGTCATTTCCCCCCCTGGACTCCCCACCCTTCAAGAACTTTATCACAGTAGCAAAATCTTTTAAATCCCCCAATATGGCTGATTAAAAATAAAACAAAAAAAACCAACTAAAATATTCTGAAAACAGCAACCAAAACATTTGCTTCAGAACAGTAACCACAATCAGCCATAACAGAACAGAACATAGTCAGCCTAATGTAGCAAAGTTTCAGAAAATCCAAAAATGGGAAGTCATGCAAAATTAATTAGTTATTGCTGTGTTGGTTTAATGTAAATTTAATAAAAACAGTTTGGTTTTTTTAAATTTCTCTTTAAAGTTATGAAATTGTTATTCTCTGAATCCATAATCATAGTGAAGACAAAAATATTTTCCTTTCAGAGCTATCAGATAAGTTGAATGATTTTACAGTTCTTACAAAAACCCATAAAACAGATCTCCATCAGAGAGGTGATATTCTGAATCAAACTGTTTCAAGTTCTAAAGTAATATGGTTAAATAATGCAGTGACAAAATCTGTATGAACTGCTATTTGAATTACTTTGATTATGAAGATTCTCCATTTGGACAGAAGTCTTACGTAGGTAGGCTAAAATGAACTTTGCCATCAGTGGTTTAGGGTTGGGGGTGGTTTCTAATTTTACATTAAAGCCAAGGCCAAATATAAATTTTATGATCATCCAAGGCATTTCTCTATAGGTTGATGCTCTATTTCTTCTTGCCAGTTTAAATGGCGATAGTGGGAAATACATTATAGCGTCTTTACTGTACAATGGATGCAATTTCTTCATTGTGGTCTCGATTTTGCTTCCCTTCTTGTATGTTTGTCTGGGTTTGTTTGTTTGTTTTTGTTTTTAAACTTGGTAGAGTTCTTTTGGAAAGAATAGGAAGGGAAAAGGTGAAATAATTTTGCATGCATCATCCTCCCTTGAACTTGGGATTTCTCCAAAGGGCATAATGCCTCCCTTGGGATGGTTATAGCCATGTATTATTACCCTATAACTTATTAACTTATTATGCTGGAACTCAGTGCTGTGGTAGATGTAGCAAGATGGTGCAGTTGTCAAGCAGTTGCTTGGCCACAGCTACACCAATTTAAATAAATCAAGAAAGTGATATTAGACTTCAGCTGCTTTGCTTTGGGCAGGAGGGGTTGGACTATCCAGCCTCACCTGAGCTGTGAACTGGGAATAATGCAGCTCAAGGATCAATGTAAATTTATTTATTTGTGGATTTTCCTGTCTAAATTATATCAGTTTTATACTTTTGATACACTACAGCGTATTTCAAATAACAAGCATGAGGAGAATGCTTTTTGAAATTCAGAAGGCCTTATTTTTCCCCTGTGGTTTATTTAACTTGGCTCTTTGTATCTCTATGAATCACTTGTAAATAGGACCACCCTTATTTAATAGTCTTTAACATCCAGCTTGCAAAACTGGAAGTGACAGTGGAAAAATACATCTCCAAAGTATCTGCAGAGATCTTTGTCATGGAATAAAAAAATCCTGTGTTTGTTTTGCAAAAACCACATAATATTCAAGTCAGTTAATTTCAAATACTCTCAAATCTCTCTTATTTTTCATATAATTATCATTGTATAATATTTGTGAAACTAAACTTATAAAATTCAGGCTGTATTTGAAGTCTGCTTTTTGTCCAGGACTGCTATTTTCTCAAAATTCTGCCATAGCTAATTAAGTGACCTTTTTATAACAAAGTACGTTTTGTAATTTAACATTCAGCCAACAAACCAAATTTGCCTATTGCTAAAAGCATTACTCTTCTATGCCAAAAGGTGTGCATGAAAATTTTATGAAATTCTGTTTTTTCCCTGTGTGTATCTTTTCTTCCTGCCCCTGTATTCCTGTTTCAGTAACACTTCTCTTCTGTACCCACATTTTCCATGTTTTTTTCTCTGCTGGAATTTTTATCTGCCAATACTGATCTTCTTTTTCTTCCTCTCTGTTTCACTGCTACTGGTGAGGATAATAAGCTCATAAGAAATAGCCTGCTGAGACAAACCTATGGTCCATATCTGCAGCAGTCTCTGGCAGTGGCAGCAGATTGTGTCACTTAGGGAGAGGAATAAGTTCCATGACTTTTCTGCAGTCCCTTCCCTTTCCAGTCTCCCATCATTCACCATCAGTGCATTGGAGATGTCAGAGGGCATATCTTTAGCTGGGCCTTTTCAAATCCATTTATCAATAATGTCAATGAGTTTGTCTAATGCCTTTTTCAACCTTCTGATACTGTCAGCCTTCAAAACCTCCTATGGCAGCAAATTTCAGAACTCCATTATGTATTGTGTAAAGTTTTTGGTTTTTTTTTTTTTTCTGTTTTAAACTGATCTTTCATTTCTTTTGAATGCCTCCATGGCTTTGCCAAATCTGTTTAGCTTACCCACTCACTTGTTTATGTAAGTCTTAGTCATATCCCCCCACATACAGCTCTCAAGTAATGGGCTCACACAGGTTTTCTATAGCAGCAAAATGATGCCCTCTGTATTATTCTTTATGTTCTTCCTGGTGATGTCCAACATTGGCTTTTTGGCTTGCTGTTGAACTTTGAAGCAAATATTTAATGCCCAAAAATTACTTTGCTGAGTTCTAAATGCTAGTTCCAAATTCAGCATTGTGCAGGTCTAGTTAAGATTTACTTTTTCTTCTGGATGTCTTATCTTAAATCTGTCCACACTGGAGCTCATTTATCAACTTCTTGACCACTCAAGTCAGTCTAATGAGTCTTTCAGTAGCTGGTCACCGTGAGTACTGAATTTCACTATCCAGAGGAGCTTACTATTAGCTTTGAACTCAGAGATTTCACTGTTCATTACCTTTTATAGGTCACTAAAGAAAATGAATAAATTTGGTCCAAGCACTCCTCCATGGAGAACTCTACTTGTGAAATTTTTTCATGGTAAAAAATCTGTAAAACTCCGTGCTTTGTTTTCTGTTATCTAACCAGCTTTCAGTCCACAAATAAATGTCTTCAATCCCAGGACACTTTTGTTTCTTTAATAACATTACTGTGGAATGTTATTGTAAGGTTTTTGGAAAACTTAATGTATATTCATATCCCCTTTATTTACATGCATGCTGACAGCTTCACAGAATTAGGGAGAATTAGTCAGACAGGATTTCTCATTGTAGAAAATCTGATGACTTCTGCAACAATCTATATCTGTGTGCTCTGTTAGTCTTTATTTTACCATCTTGTCAGGGGCAGCAGTCAGCCTTCCCAGTCCACAAGTCCAGAGTCCCTTTTGTAAATGGCTTTTTCCAGATGACTGTTTCTAGCTTTACACCAGGGAAAAGAACTATCTATGGGGATCTATATCTAAGAAAAAAAAAAAAAAAAAAGGTTTTTAGAATATTCTATGAACATGCTCAGAAGCCCTGGTTCCTAATATAGGTTAAGAGCTAGATGGAATCTATGACTTGGATTTGAAAAGTTTTAGCTAAGCTGTGATTTTTACAAAAAATATTACTTTGAAAAATGAAAATTTAACTAATAAAAAAATTATCTCTCCTGTATTGTTTACTTAGGTTGGAAGCCTGCTAACATCTTGTCCTCTTTACATTTTTCACGAGAAGGGGTCAGTCTTACCAATCAGAGATTACAGACACAGAGGCCCATAAATGAGGGATGTCATGATTGTAATGATATAATACATGGCAGCTCATCTGTATAAGCACTCATTTTACCACTGCTTGGAGTAGCACAGTACTAAAAATAGTACTGTAGTGCTGAAAATGCTGTAATCATTGGCATTTTTTAATTTCCTACGTAGCTGAGTAAGAGGCTGGAGAGGATTCAAGGCAACACTTCATCTTCTGTTTTGTAAACCAATCAGTTACTTCTTCAATGAGATTTGTGCATGTGGCATGTTGGTCACAATTTGGAAGTAGACTTTACATGCTGAGTCACAGATTTAGACAACATTGTTAAATATTAACAAATATACATATTCTCAAAAATTATTTACCTGCGTAAATGTAATTTTTGCTGTCAAATGTTAAATGAAACAGGGTATCTATAAAACATTAATAAAAAAGTTACAAATTTGTAAGTTAATGCAAATTGACAGAAACACTTTTGACTATAAACCCTATTAGTTAGTTGATACAGTTTAAAAGTTGATTTAGTTCTGTATTTTCTGGAACTATTTAGAGAATCTTATAATCACTTCTATAAAAAAAGTGTCTTTGAAGTCTAATTTAAAGTACCACAGAACAAAAGTTAAGAAAAACTCTCTTACCGAAGAATTGCATTATGCACCATGTGAACAATTGCACTGGATAGTACATATTAGTACTAGTACAATTTTTTTTCTAGCTAATGAAATATATCATGGTATCTTAGACAGAAAAAGACCATTATGTTCTGTACAGGATATTAAAATGTTCATTGGTAGATTACTAGCAAGCCCAAATAATCAATTTCCTATATTAATATAGGTTAATTTGTTGTTTAAAGATTACTTTAATGATATATATATGCAATTCACTGCTTAAAATGATTTAAAAGAGAATTTGAAAGAGAATAACTAAGCTGAACAAAGATTTATGCTGAAATTGTATCTGCCTTTGTAATTGTTCTGTTTCAAGTAAATTATTTTGCATATTGCACAGAAACTGTATGTCCTAGGGAGCAGAGACTGCCTCTAGAGACAGCATGCCCAAATAGGAGGCATAAAAGGAAGCTGGATAATGTGGAGAAAAGCAGTCCTGGCTCCATCTGCTGTCTGGTTTTTTTTCTCTCTTTTTTTTTTTTCTCTTTTTTTGACAGCTTATTTCTTGGGATATTGGGAGTACTTAGGCCCTGTATTTCTCTGAACACAGGCTGAGTTTTAAACATGCTTTTCCTGCTTCTGGCTGCTATTGAGATGGTTTAATTTTGGGGAAAAAATCCCCAACTGCTTTGTTTGTGTATCTGAGCACTGCTGATGGTTTTGTTCTGTGTTGTTCCTACTAGATGCAACTCAGATTAAGAATGTAATTTTTTCTTTTTGTCAGCCTAGGATCAAGTTAATTTTGTGGTCTTCTCTTCTTTTTATCTGTATTAGTAAATGCTGAAAGGAAGCCCAAGCACAGTTCTAGAATTGTTCTTCATCCTTACACATGTTCACATGAGCTCTATCAATGCACAATTGAAAAGTCAACTTCCAGTGCTATCTTTCCATGTCAGTTTTTCTCACAGTCCTTGGAAACAGAATGGTTGTTTGACCAAAGCTGAGGATGAGAATCTGGGAGTCTGGAGTGTTACAGCTTTTCCATGTTCTTTTGTTGAATAGGTTTGATCTTCAGAATAATTTTTGAGGCTGCTCTAATTTGTGCAGAAACCTCAGTCATAGAAACATCTTTTTCTGCCTTACTTGTGTACCTTATGACTTGGCTCTCCTTCCAAAATGGTTTTCTTCTTTTAGAGTCCTAATAAAAATAAACATTTTACTTGAAAATTGTAATTTACTTGGATGTTAAATAGATTTCAACTTTTTGAAAAAATATTTTACAAATGGCAGAATTTTGCATTCACAAAAACCTCCAAATTGGAATTAGCCTCAATACTCGAATTTGGAAAATGGTTGCAAAATACAAATAACACTTTTGAGTCAATCCTAGAGTTCAAAAAAGTTTACTGATCTATGATCTTGAAAAGATGTACATCACTGTGTTTCTAAAAGATAGTTCTATCTGAAATACAGGACCCAATTAAAATTTCCAAGTGACAAGTCTGACTCTAGATTGCAGAAATACTGAGAATATAATGCAGATGCTAAATATGTAGGCAAGGATGCAAATAAGTCTTTAAAAATATCTATCTTTGCATTCTTAGATCTTAAAAATAGTACTGAAAGCTCCAGTGATAGCTAAACAGCAGAAAAGATTACTGTGACTGGAACTGAGAGGAATTCAAATTTTATTATAGAGAGGCATTCTAAAATTAATAATTAAAAAAAGATAATGGGTGAGATATTTGAGGTTTTTCAGATGAGGAGAACAATTGTTTACCAGAACACAGAAATTTCAACCATAATAGCAAATTAGTGATGCAGTTAGGCTAAATATTCAACACACTAGACAATACTACAATATGATTCCTCATGGTTTTGTGACATGAGAGGTAAATCCATTTCTGTGGTGTATGTTTGGTCCGAGCTTAGATATCAGAATAAAAAGCTTTATATTTGAGTAATCCTAACACTTAAGAAAATGAGAAAGTTAAAGAAACGCAAAACACAAAGGAAACCAAACCAGAAACAGAATTGTGGAGAACTTTGATAAATGCTTACATTAACATAAAAAGTGAGTTACTTTTCTAGAGCTTACTGAAGAAGCATATGCTTCTGGGTTTTTTCAGCTTAGAAACTAATAATTAGACATTCTTTAAACAACCTCACTTATCAGCAATAATTAAGATACGAGACAAGTAAGATCTCTTTTAAGGAAGTGGTTATTTGCTGAAAAACATACATTTGGTTGTTCCCTAACTGCTTGTGAGTATCAGTTCAAGTGTTTGCAGCTGCACTGGAGGAGTTGGTGCGATACAGCTGTGGAATCATCAGCTGCCTTTTACTCAACAGGTCTGTAATTAAGGAGTCCCTTTTGTTGAAGTTGGTCCATAGGGACTGCTGAATGCTTCAGCAGACATAGTTATTGAACAAGATCATTTCAAGGAAGAAGAAAGTATC
Organism: Climacteris rufus; assembly: GCA_013398175.1. Taxonomy (NCBI): domain Eukaryota; kingdom Metazoa; phylum Chordata; class Aves; order Passeriformes; family Climacteridae; genus Climacteris; species Climacteris rufus. The sequence continues at coordinate 235,949 of VZRZ01006353.1, read as the reverse complement.
TGAAAAAGTTAAATTTCGTTCAGTTCGAAGTACTTCCTCTCTAATCCCAACCGGATACTAAAAAGAGAGTTAATCCTAGGGCTCAAGGTTTTATTGTGTCAAATAACATTAAAAAAATTATACTAAAAAAAACCCAAACCAACAAACCATTTTTAAGTAGTCACACACACAAATGTAATTACAGTTCATTTTTATGTGTATTTTTACAGTCTAGTCTTGTTATTTCCAATTTTAGCCTTATGTTAGTGTTCTCCCTCATCAGATTCTTCCTCATGAGAATTGGGCAAGTCATACTGGTCATAACCTCCAGGTTAAGATAACTTCAAATATTGAGACAGTCTTCAAGGATGTGTTGTATCATGCTCAGTTTATTTATTCCCAAAAGTATCTCTGCAAAAATTAGAATTAAAAGCGTAGTATACAAATAAATATTAAGAAAGGATGAGTGGTTCAGTTGCTCATTTCGAGAACATCTTCTCTAGCATCTTTGTTTTTTAAATTGATATTATGGGTTTTTACCTTGTAGACTCGATTCAGTTTATTGGTTTATTGGATCCCTTCCCCTGGACTTATTCCATGTCTTTATGCTGGAGCTGTTCTGTTGAAGCTGAGGTTGTTTCTGACAGTGTTTTGAAAGCATATTATTTGTCTTTTTTTTTCAGTTTACAGTTCAGCTGCCCTGCATATTAAGGTTATCTTTCAGTATACCACTTCAGCAATATATATCACTTGTATAATAACACACACTTTGCAATCTATCTTGTTGCAATAAAACCATTTGAAGTATTACTGAGTAAAAACTAGAAATAAGTAGAAATTCATGTGAGCAAAATTCACCTCTATATTGAAAATACTGTATCTTTTTAAATACTTTTCATGAAATGCATTGCAAGTGCTACTGTATAGAAAAATATAGGTTCTCTTCCTTATGTACATGTAACATAAAACATTCATGCTGTTGTCTGTGCTTGCAGTTCAGTCACTTTGCTCGTTTGCTCTGTTTCAGACGGTTCGCCATGGTTTCCCTTACCTACCCACTGCCTTAGCTTTTGACCCAGTTCAGAAAATTCTGGCAATTGGAACAAGAACAGGAGCCATAAGAATGTATCCTTTCTCATGCAGAATTTGCACCATTTCTATGTATTTGTAATACAGTGATGTGAATTATCTTCCACAAACGCTCAGGTAAGGTTACAGTTGTTATGTTCTACTTCGTTTTGCTTTATGAGATGGACTGGAAAAGGATGTGCTGTTGAGGAATTAACCAGGTCCTTAAGGGCTTCAAAGACAAATTTCTGACTGAATTTTTAGCACATGGTTTTGGCTTGTATTGGTTAGTATAAAACAGAATTGATCTTTTCCAGCCTGAAAAGTAAAAGTGGACAGCAAAGTGGTAATGAGCAAGTTGTGAATGTTGTGCTAGCAATAAATAAATTCATTGCTGCAATGCAGTTAGCCAGCTGTAGACATCTTCACTGTAGAAATTTGTGTGTGAAATTCTTTAGACTCTTTCAAGTGAATGGTGGGAAATAAGTGATTTTAGGGCAGAATTCACCTCTTCCCAGAGGAGAAGGTGAAGTACTGTAAAAGTGCCTATTTATTGTCATTAATTACAAAGTTACTTCAGTGCCAGCAATTTATATTTTTTTTTAATACAGTAGGATTTTTAAGTTTTAAGAATATGTTTAATTACAAAGTAATTAAAATTTGAAGACTTTAATTAAAAAAATGTAAGAATATTTAAATGTGATATATTTCAAAATGTTTCTCTGCATCCTTTTCTTAGTTTGACATGGTTCCAATGTATTCCAGTTTGATGGAAATACATATGAAGTAAGGAAAAAAGGAGAAAGGATATTACAGGGAGGTTTAAAAGGTATGGGATACAGAATTAATAAACCAATGTTTTTTACAAACTTTTTGTAGCCAAATAAATATGGGTTTAAAGTAGGGGACAATGCTTTATGAAATACCAATTTATTTTCTGGTTTTTTTGCTATCCTTGTTTCCAAGGTATCTAGACATAATGAAGCCAAAGGCAGGTTACAAAATAAAGAAAAAACTCCTCCTGGAAGACCAGCCTGTGCTTCATGTAACATAACTAAAACTTTGTTTCCTCCATTTTTGGGTACTCTTGGTCTGAACAGTTGTATTTTCATAAGACTCAATTTCTATCTGATCCAGAATTTCCCACAAGACTCAACTAAACCTCTAGTTATGTGACAAGCTTGACTTTGATAGTTCTACTCTTTATTTCTTACCTATGTGAAGTAGGTTGAATACATTCTGTTCAAATGCAAAGAAGAAAATTCCCTTGAATTTATGCACTTCTGGGAAGTGCAAGTCTAGTAGTCATGGGGTTTTTTTTAGAGGTATGCAAGGTTAGAAAGATGGAGCTTTGTCTCTGGAAACTTCACTAGTATCTTCAGAGTGAGGATATTGGGAATTTAATGGTAGAAATAGGAAAAGGACTTTACAGAAGATTGACTCCTGAGCCCACCTGTTCTTTCCATCTCAGCAATCTTTCTTTTTTAGGAGCAGTGCTGCCACTGGCTAGGCATCCTGTATCTTTATAAATCCTTCCTTTGAGAAAAATTCAGGTACAGAGCCTGAATTAATACAAGTTCACATAGAATTAACTTAAACCTGCATGTCTCCTGCCACAGGAATGGAACATGAAGTGGAAAACCACTAGCTATATCCCTAAGCTTATATAAAATTATGTCTATATCTTCTATAAAATGGATTATAAAGAGTTAGCAGAAGAAGGGAAAAGATTGTTTTTTAAAGCATCCTTCCTTTTAACATCTCTGCTCTAGTTTTGCTAGCAAACTCCTATCTCATTCATGGAAAAATTTTTAACAGTTCTAGTATCTGAATCAAACAAGATTACCAGGAAATTTGATTTTTTTTTTTTAAAGATACGTCATAACATGAATGTTTTTCAGCTTAGTGACACAGAGCTTGTTTTGCTTAAATGAGCCCTGAGTTAATGGAAACTGTGCTTTGAAGACAGAGTGCCATAAAAAGAATTACTTATTTATTCATTTTAACTGAGGCTTCTCCACGGGGCTGTAAGTTTCATAGAACATATTACATTAAAAAACCAACTTTTTGGTGGACTAATAACTTTTGTAGTGAAACAGGGCCTAGGGCTACACACACAAGCCACTCTTGTTGCAGATGATTGTAATTATTGAAATCAGTCAATAAAATTCGAGTCAAGATGTAACAGATTAAGTATTACATCTGAAAGTGCAATTCGCAATGGATATTTTTTAGCAAATGAAGGAAAATATTGGTTTTAATGGCTCTAAGTCTTCCACAGTATCCTGTAAAAATACTTTTTAACAGCACCACACAATTTCATTCTGCCAGGAATATGTTAGGTAATAAAAAGAGAATTCTTTCCCTGCATACATTTTGTTTGGCTGCTGTTTCTAAAGTACTGCGGATGGAGTGAAAGGACACACCATTTGGCTACCATCATAGAAATTCACCCAATTATTTATTTGTTTGTTTACTGGTAGCACCAAAGAGACCTGGTTTGGATCAGACTCTGTTGTTTAGGGCACCACAAAGGGATAGGAAGACTGAATTTATGTTTAGTATTTGTGTAATGATGTAGAACAAGTTTTCCTGTGATGAGTGCAAGTCTCATAATGGTAGTGTTGCTTCCTTGTCTTTCTAAAAGATTCACAAAGTATTGGTATTTCTACTGGTTACAGGTTAACAGGTCTCAGAAGACCAGCTGTTTTTAAAAAAAAATGAAGCCTGTAGTTCTGTGTTGTGAATTAATGTTTACCATCAGGCCTTCAGGTGATCATTTTGAGTGATCCAGCAGCAGTACTGAAGTTGACTATGTTAAATTGTCCTGAAATAGAGCATATTATTCATAAGCTGCCATTAGAATACAGAGATAAATGAAAGTTCATTTTGGTATGGCAGTCAATTTGTCTTCTCCTAGAATTCTTTTCAGGGTGCTTAGATGCAGCTGCTCTACTGTAGCACTGGGAATTGCTTTTGCTGTGCTCCCCTGTTTGTAGCAGTTTCTGTGGGATTCTCAAGGAACTTCAAAGAACAATAATGTAGGTTTTACCTCCAGTGGTGGCTGCTGGGTGCTGGATCCTCATAGGCCCAGCCCACAGAATAAGACTGCACTGCAAATCATCAGTAAAGGAATGTCTTCCTATTACCAACACAAACTAACCAAATGTGAAAATAAAAGGCCAAAATCCTACTCCTGAAGCAGTTGCCATGACATCTGGTCATTCTTTTCCTTTGTCCTAGACACAACAAATTTATTTCCCCTCTGAGGTCTTCTTTTCTGTTTGAAGCCTATTCCCCGCTCCTATGCCTTTGGTCATTGCTCAGATCATTGCTTGATACCACTCTACCTGGAATGTCCTTGCTTCAGGAAAACACATTCAGTTGAAGAGGGGTTATGAAATTGAATTCCTTTTCTTATTGTCTCCATACTTCTTCTCTAGTCCCAGTCTGGAGAACCTTCTGACACTACACACAATAAAATCAAGTGTGTAGTTGTGGTTACTATCAGAAAAGGTTCTATATCACTGTACAAGGAGATGATAAATTAAGATACTTGGTCAGACTTCAGTCTCTTCTTCATTGCAGAGGAAAAAGAGCACTCTGGGGGTTTGTCACATTCTCAGTCTGAATAAATAGATTAAAATCAGTGTTGTTAACAATGATTATTCCAGTAACAGATCTGAAGAAGTGGCATGTTGCGCTCAGATTTCAGGGTGCGCATTTCTATATTGTCATTTATTCAGCTGACAGATGCTTGCTAAAATGCATTGTAAGTACTTTCTGGAGTCACTGAGTCCTTTCCTTTGGAATTCTTTCATTGCATCAAAGATGTGTTTAACCATTACAGCCCCCTATTTCAAACACGTAGAATACTTTTTTTTTTTTTTAAACCGGGCTGCTGATTATTTAGTGGTCAATTGCAGTAAGAAATTCTGAAAGAAATTATTTTATAGCTCTTATCACCTTTGCTTATTATGAAATGAGAGAAAGTTTGTCTTAAATCTAGTGCAATGAAAACAACCTACTGGGTCCAGAATGGCTTCCACACCACTGGAAAATTGTTTAGCATCAAACAGGCTTAAATTATTAATATATTTTTGCACTTGTTGTAGCGTTGTCTATTGTTATTAATACATATTCTTTAGGCTTATGGGCTCTGTATTGTCATTGATGCAGATTATGGGGCATGAAAATCTTCACTTTCACTGTTAGTTTCTTGAGCAGAAATGCAAGCCATCTGCAACCCATGAAAGGCCTTTCCAATAGGTATAGCAGCCTGCTGTTTTCAGTGTTATCAGGCAATATAGTGGCTGTTTTGTACCTAAGCAAACAAAAAATTATTCTGACTGACTAACACATGAAAGTGGAAATGTTGCTCTGTCGCCACCTTCCATTCAGCTGCACAGTCCTGACACTTTCTTTGCTCCAGTTCTGGTACTTACCAGATATATTACTGTGAGCAATCCAGTGCACTAACCTGGCGAAATACCAGTTCTTTTTTGCTGTGCTGCTTTTTTTTGCCAGATTAGTGAACTGATTTAGCTGTGCTTACCTACAATTTTAGTAGAATGATGCATAAAGAAAGTGGAAGGAGTGCAGTTGACTGGACAGAGAGGGAAATGAGAGGTGGGGGGGGGAATGAAATTTTGGCGCTAAGGAGCAAGTTATTAAATTGACTTGTTTTATTGTGTGAATTTGCATCTGATAAATCCAGCTGTGTCAAATTGCAGCTTTCTACAAAATTTGCTACAAAATGTAAAAATAACCTTTCAGTTTTGAGTGGTATGGAAGGTAGCATCTCTTTTTCTTATGTTTAAAAAATCTTCATGTAAAGCCATTTGCAAATCACAAAAATTCTGTAGGTTTTACTCAAGGGAGATTTTGCTTTAGGATCATATTTAGAAATTTTTCTATTTTGCATGTTTATGTGTTTCTTCTGATTCTTTAATAGCAAGAGCGATTTTTAATGTCAAAAAAGGTACAGAAACATTTATGTTAACAGATATGTTTTGTGGACAAACAAACATGGCTTCAAGAAGGCCAATGACATCCTGGGCTGTATCAGCAATGGTGTGGCCAGCAGGAGCAGTGCAGTGATTGTCCCCCTGTACATGGCACTGGTGAGGCCACACCTTGAGTCCTGTGTTCAGTTCTGGGTCATTCATGACAAGAAAGACATTGAGGTGCTGGAGTGTGTCCAGAGAAGGGCAGTGGAGCTGGAGAAGGGTCTGGAGCACAAGTCTGATGAGGAGCATCTGAGGGAGCTGGGGTTGTTTAGCCTGGAGAAAAGGAGGCTCAGAGGGTCCTTCTCACACTCTCAAGAACCTGAAAGGACAAGAGGAAATGGCCTCAGATTGTGCCAGGGGAAGTTTAGATTGGATCTTAGGAAAAATTGTGTCAGTGAAAGGGTTGTCAAACCCTGGAACAGCCTACTCAGGGAAGTGGTGGAGTCACCATCCCTGGTGGTGTTCAAGAGTCACGTAGAGGTAGTGCTTAGGGACATGGTTTAGTGGTGGACTTTTTAGTGCTGGGTTAATGGTTAGACTTGATGGTCTTGGAGGTCTTTTCCAGCCTAAGTGATTTAATAAGATTATCTTGTTTCTTTCTATGAAACAGCCAGTAAACATATCTTTGATTCCAGAGTTACTGTGCAAAGGAAAGGGGAAGGTGAAATCTAAACCCAGGATAGCTCTGTTGAACATCATGGATTCTCAGCAGCTGGTGTACACAGAGAGACTGTGTTCCTGGGAGGTAAAACTGAGGCTGTTTGTGCACTCTAGAAAAACAGAAATCTGGCAAAGAAAATAAATAGCACTAATTAAATCATTGCTTGCAGAGTTCTGAGTAGGCATGGAATTTTACAGTAACTAGAGGAAATGTGGTAAAGAATGTCTGGTACATCAGGTTGGATGTACTTTAAAAGAAAAGTGGAGAATATAACTTGAGGTTTTGGTCTGTGAGAAGGATGGCATAAAAGCTAAATATAAAGTGTGACAGATTTACTCTCCCTGGAACTGCTGTCTTTTCATCTAAACAAAGTTTCAGTAGATCTTTATCCTTAAAATAAGCCAACTGTGTTCTGTGCTGTTTACTCTATGTGATTTATTGGGCAGATGGAATGGGGGTAGCACAGACAAGATCATAAACCCAAAGTTCTGTTGTTTGACTTGGAGGAATCATTGATACATTTCATCTTTTATCTCATTGTGCAATATATGTGAGATTTTTCTAGAGAATTTGAGTGATTCAGGAATATAGACTTCACTGAGAGTAAGTTCTTTTTAAAATTCCCCTGGAAATCAACACATACAACACAGATATGTATTTTTGTGTGTATAGATACCTGAATAGGTTATTACAGAAATAAATTTATTGTCAATCTACAAGAATAAAAAATCATTGTAAAAGATAGCAAAATAATCAAATTGACCTGTATTACTAAATCTAACAGAACCAGAGTTTGGAGAATTTTTCTGTTGGAAGACTCCTATCCATCTGGTTATGTGTGCATTTGTCTATGTATACATATTAGGTTTCTGCATACCTGCATAAATTTGGGTCCATTTGTTTCCCAAGCCTCTTCCATGCTTTTTAAATAAGCAGGTTGAATATGTTACAGTTAAATCTACTTTACTTCCCTCACTTTCAATTGGTGTTTATCCAGGAGATAAAAATGGGATCTGACATCTGCAAACAAATCTATTATGAAAATATAGATTTTCATACATTTACAGATGCACATAAAACTGACATACAGATGGATGAATGTGGCAGCATTTTAATTGGAGCTGATGGCTGCATTTATGAACACTATCTGAAAAACAATGCTTTCTGGATGTCTGTTGTAAGACTTGTTTTTTTAGTATAATTAAAAAGAACCCCAACTTAACTCTGATATTGAATAGAATATTACTGGTGATAGTCAACTATTTCAAAGAAGTGATGTGTCTTAATTAGACCTTGCGTGAGCTTTAGAGTTTTCCCTACCTTTTTTATTCCAAACTTGTCATCAACAGAAATGCTGACATGCATAGGAAATAATACACATCAATTTACCCTCCTTTCCAGTCTACTAATTATCTTGTGTAGACAAATATCCATGACCTAAATTTGGCAAGCATCCTTAAACCACAGAAATTTGTAGTCATACTACACAGTTATTTATTTTGACTCCTTTCTTCTTTTGCTTTTATCTGGCAGATACTGTTGATGGTAGAGTGAACTGATATTTCTCCAAATAACTTAAGAAAGCTAATATCTAGCAAAAAGTACAGACACATACATACACTGGGAGCATTTTAGTGTTGTGAAGAGACCTATTTTTGTCTAGCTGCAGGCACTCATTCAATTTAAACTCTTGATGACTTCTTGAAGTTACATGCTTTTCTTGCACATATGTTGTTTATGAAGGGAGACCAGGGATGAAAGGGAACTGTGGAGGGTTGAGTGTCCATCATAAGGTAGAAAGGCTGCAATGACTCTGAATAATTGTCTCTGCATTGGAAATACCTGAGTAGGAGAAGTTGTTTCTGGAACCAAAGAGATCCACCTATGAGCATCTTCTGCAGCAAGGAACATGAGCCATGTGATGGTAGTTCAGTAGGAGATGGGACAGGCATAGTTGCACATTATTTCAGCCTGAACCTCAAGTACAGGTATAGGATAAAAGCACAGTTTTTCCTGAGGTCTGAGAAATGGGGAGATGAACAAAACAGACTATGACCTCATTCAGGAGAGAGGGAGGGAAAGTTTTCCTTGAAGAAGTTCCCTTCCCTCATCCATGTTCAGCTCACTCCCTCTTTCCCTAACTGACCTAATTTCACCCTAGTTCTTACAGTTCTTAGATTTCTATTCCTCAGCCCTGAGCTGTCTTTTCTTAGTGGCATTAAGCAAGCAATATTCTTTCCATCTCCATCTTTCACCTGACCTCTGCAAAGCAGTCTCTAACATATTTTTCGAAGGAAGCTGTTCAAATCAAGAACCAAGATGTTTCCTGGGTGCTTCAGATACAGCTTTCAAAGCCAAACATGAGTACAAAAGGAAGAATTAAAAAAGCATCATGGGAGCAACCAAGTTTGTCCAAAAGAGACTGTGGATCAAGAGCTGTCAGGAAATGAATAGCTGAAGTAGCCAAGCCTTAGAGGGCATTAAAGAATGTAAGTGTGGCATCAATCTCCTCATCCAGAGAGAGCACAGGGAGGGGAAATGACCCAGAAATTTTGTGAATCTACTCCTTTTTAGTGTTGTTATGAAGGAGATCAAAGGTAGTTTCCAAATGTATATGTGGAAGTTATTATTACTGAAACATGTTTCTGCCAACCCACTCAATTCTCTGCCCTGAGTCCTTTCAGAGGTGTCAGAAGGCACAGAAGGCACCAGTGATGTGGAGAGAAACTTTCACATAGCTCATTGCACTCAGACAAACACTTCTCATAAACTGCTTCCTATCAGTGTGCAGCTGTCCAGCCACTTCCTGGCAAGCAGGGCCTCAGCACATGGGACATTGAGTCACTTGGGAAGAGAAATGCTGTATCCACAAATGCCCTCACTTCCTCCTCCTTTCCCTCAGCATCACAGTGAGTGTGATGTCTTAGGGGATGGAATATCCCTTAGGTCACATGGGGTCAGCTGTCCTGGCTGTGTCTCCTCCCAAACTCTCGTGTGTCCCAGCCTACTCACTGCAGGTGCAGCGTGGGCAAAGTAGAAAAACCCAACACTCTGTAAGCACTTCTCCACAACAGTGAAAACTCTGGTGTGTTATCAACACTGTTTTAGTCTTGTATCCAAAACACATCACCCTGCAGGTTTCCATGAAGAAAATCAGCTCCATTCCAGCCAGACACAGCACACTAGTCAAAAATTTTGCAGTACTGTTTGTTTGAACAGTTGTGGTTTTCAGACAATGATGAGTGGAAATCCAGTGATCTTACCCTGCTTAAATTGTAAAGCTGATAATTTTAGCAGAAAAAGGATTTCACTATCTCCCCTCTAATTATTGACAATAACTACACTTCCCAATAAAGAGTTTCTGGGATTTTTTCATTTTATTGAATGAATACTAGTGTATCTCTGGGTATATTTATATGTTGATATTCAACATTAGCTCTAAAAATGCTCACAGATAGCATAGGAAGGAAATATTAGGATATGATTCTTTTGTACTATAGTTGGTTTCTGGTTGGGTTTTTTGTGTGATTGCTCCAACAAAGCTAAAGCCCCAATCACCAAATACACTAGATTTTAAGGAGCTACAGCAAGTGCATTTTAAATGGTGAGACTTTTAGAGGAGTTTGACTTTCTGTTTTGTTATTTACCTGTATTTTCTACAATGCAGACTTGATAGCTCTATGACATATTTACATATTTCAGTTGCTTCAGTAAATAAGGATTACTGAATTATGTGGACTGGTCTGAGACACACCAATTTCAAATGCACCATGCCTTTATTATGAGATGAATCAATGTGCTGTGTGGTAGGATGAGTACATTCATGTAGTAGGCATGCACATGCATGACTTTAGTCAATATTCTCTTGGAAACCTGTGGTTAGAATTTACCAACTTAGGCTTTTGAAATATTTATTTTTATTTTTCCTTATTACTTGCAACACATAAGTTCACATGTTCAAATAATTTCTTAATTTCAGATGTGGGTAGATGTTTGCCCCAGTTGCCATTAGATTGTAACTATAGTGCTTTCTTTTTCACAGCAGTTTCATTAATCTTAATTTGTAAAGTTTGAGAAATTCCACTTAAATGCTTAGAACTAAGGAGAGGCTAATGTACATCAATGTTGATCTGTCTGTTGAAGAATTGGATTACAAATTTGTGATTTGATTAGGGAAAGTGTCATGTATTCCTTCTGCAGACACCATACATTCTATTTAGTAGATTATTTGCATAGTTCTAATACCAGTTCATTTTATCTAACTCTCAAAACTCATGAGAGCGGCATCATTTTGAAATGCAAGAATACAGTCTCTTTTATATAAAACTGAAGTTAAAAGTTAACTTTGTCTCATAATAGAGCACTAATAGGATTGATCAGTCTTCTCCAGCAACCTCTGTTAAACGATTAAGATCTGGCAGACCTTCTCAGAGCAAATGTACAGGGTCAGACTGAATATCAAATGCAGTAGTAGGTGCTGCTTTTGAGGGTTTGTACTCATCCACTGACTTGTACTGTGCATGTACTGACTTGAGATGTGGAACTGTCAGTTCAATTTTCTTAGGCAAATGTTTAAACCTCCACATACTACACACGACGTTTTTCCTACCAGACCGTACCCGTGAGGTGTTTGTCGCCTTAAAGTATTCCACTTCATAGGAAAAGCAAGTGCAACCCAGTCTTTGTAGGTTAATGATTTAGTCACATAATTTAAAGTAGGAATCTTGCATTCCAGTCTATGCTCAAGGACTGTTAGTAAATTTTACTTGGAACTGTGATTAGATGCAATAGTTACAACTGAAGTTCTTCTCATTTTTGTACATCATGTTATCTTAGCAAGACAGATGGAATCTCTAGTTCATAATAGCTTCATATGTTTGTTTTACAAAAGTTGTTCATAAAATATTCGTTTGTAGTGGAAGATTGAATGGTACCCAGTAGACTTGGTGATTTCAAAGTAGCATTTACATTCAGAGCTGCCTGTCTGTGCCCATAGCTCTTGTCTTTGGTAAATGCATTTATTTTATAGGAACAGATCATTGGATAGCAAACACAGATTGTAATAGGGGCTGGAACCTAAGACCTCTCCATCCTAGGTGAAAACCTGCTAGACCTGATTTCTTGTTCCATCTCTCTTAATTAATGAGGATTGCCCTTTCCCTCAAATCTCCACATTGTGTGCCCTCCTGGACTGAATGAGTCAAGAGTTACTGTAGTTCCAAGGAGAGTCTGGTTCAGGGCACTGTACTTATAGTACTTTTATTTTAAGGAGGATAACTCTTCTTTTTTTGTTCCTTGTTATTTTGAGACACAAAAAAATGTTGAACTGTTAATGGGGAAGTTTTTTTCATTCTTTATAAGTACATCATTAATACAAGAAGGTGTCTGGTGGATAGAGGCACTTGCAGTTTTAGAATTGGTTACATGGATTTTTTTTGAGATAAAAGTTTTCATCTTCAGCAAGACCCAAGACTTACCTTTTCAACTCCTTTGGCCTTTAATGAAAAGAGCTTTTAACTTGATTCCTGCTGTTCGTATCTGTAAAATCGTGAAGTATCTACCAGTGTCAAGAAGTCATTACATTTAATAAATGTAATGCATGGTTTTAAAATTCTTTTAAGATGAAGAGTACCACAGTCACAATTTGCAGAACAACATACAAAGGAAATCTTTAAATACATTCACAACAGAGTGATGAGTGCTGTTAAAAGCATCTGTGAATTATCAGGTGTGTTTTAATCATGCCTCCACAGTGTGTGATTTGTATAAAGTGAATGAATTACCATTCTTGAACATTTTCGTATTTCTCAATGAAAATTAATTTTCTTATAAAAATGAACCTTAAATTAGTTTAAAGATAACTTACCTAAATTAAAACCATCATCCAGATCATAAGCTTTTCAAGCTATTAACTTCCTCAAGTAGGATGTCCCAGCTAAAAAGAAAACAAAGCTAGAAACCCCAGTCTTTTCTGAAACAAGGGGAGAAGCAAATTCTCCTGTGAAAATCATCCCTAAGGATGTTTTTAAGGATGTTGCATATTCCTGAACTCTGTGTCTTAGGGTCTCTAGCACTGCAACTCTCAAATGAAAGGAAGTATTAATGAAAAACTGGTTCATTTAATAAGTTCCTTCAGTTTTAATTGATGGATCATTATTTTGGACCTGAAAGTACAAGAATCAGTTAATTAGGCTGACAGTTTTACTACAGCACAGAAGCTTTCTCAGTTTTTTAAGGGTAAATTAAATTACAGGGAAATCAATATCTGCAAAAAGAAAACAGTGTAATTTTCATGGCTGCTGAGCAACTTAAAGATATTTTCCAGTTGTTTAAAAAAAAAAAAAGTTTAACAATTTTTAAAGGAGTTTCTATAATGCTACCTGCTACATATTCCTTGAAGTAGACTAAAACTTCTGTTACAGGAGAGGTCAGAAGAACACTGAGAGTCCCTATTAGTTTGTTTAAAGGAGTGATTCTCTTCTGACTTGAAATCCATTAGTTAATTTAATTCTGAGCAGGCAGGTAGAATGTTGTGCCTTACTTGTCTATTTTAGCTAACCAGTGCCAGGGCTTGCCTATTCTAGCTGCCATAGCCCTTTCGAGGGCTTCACAGAAAAGATACTAAAAGACATTGTATTAAGACTGAATTCTTTCCTTCTACATTCATACCCTAACCAAAGCAACTCTGAAACAGAGAGTTTGTAGAAATATGGTACAATTAGGTCTACATTTTCAGTTCATTCATTTTTCATCAGTCCTTCATCTGTTCTATCCTCACACTTCTCCAGCTTTGCTGTTGTCAGGATTCTTCACCAACATTATGCTTCTGGGCCTGACAAGGAAGAGCTGTGTCAGGGTCCTTGTCTACTTTGCCATACTGTGAGCTGTAGAGAAAGGAAGAAGCACAGATATTACATTTGGAGGAAATGAGGATGAAAAGATGAAATGCTGCTTTTCTGAACCACTACATTCCTCTGTAGTTGCCTTTCTGTCTGCTCTCCTGTGAGACTCGTGTTATATCATAAGGAGAAAAAGAGACAATTTTGGTGGTTTCATGAAACAGTCTAGTTGGTTTCCTGCTCCCAAAGTACAGCAATCAAAGTGTCTGCCCTGGTTCCCCTGGCATGTTTCAAACTTACTAGAGGGACTGAAAGCTTTTCTGTTGTTCCTAGAGGGGCATCAGATACAGCTAAATTTATTCATCTGGACAAAAGCCACCAAAACTGCTGCTGCTGAATAGTTTAGAGATTTCTTCTCCTTCCCTGTGAAGATGGAGACAGTCAGAAAAAATGTTTGCAGTCTGTGTGCTTAGTGTTGTCTTTGCTGTCCAGAAACAAAACTTCCACTGGGGCCTAATGGTTGTCTGGCTACTGGTTTGTCTCTAAGCATCACTAGATGAGGTTCATGCTATTGACCTGTATAAACAGATCTCTGAGTTTGCCAAGAGCAAGAATCAGTAGTTAAGTAAGGTTATGTTATCTGTCCTTGCTTCTGATATTTCCCATGTTTAGAACATCACCTGTGTGATCATCAGCTCTTAGTTTTACAAGGTCTGTGCATTGACAGAGAACAGGCAATGACAATTACCTTTGGTTTTAGGGCTTCAGCCCAGGATAGATATATTGGCTTCTGGACTCTGGTACGATATTGGCATCAGGATCTTAACACACAATGGAATCGCAAATCAAGGTTGCACGTGCAGATTTAACTCTTGCAGTTGATCATATTTCTGCATTTCTTGCTTTAATTTACATCCTTTATCATTCCTTTATGACTTCAGTGTGATCATATAGTAATTCTTCAAGATCTGGGTCCGTTTTGCATTAGTGTAGGAATCACAACTTATTTTCTTGTAAATGTATTTAAATGTATTTAAAACATGAGTGCTAATACTGAGTTAATAATTATGTAAAATCAGCTGAATTTCTGAAAAAAAGCCCCAGATTGTATAAAGTATCTCTCAAAATCTGAATTAGAAATAGCCNAATTATGTAAAATCAGCTTAATTTCTGAAAAAAAAAACCCAGATTGTATAAAGTATCTCTCAAAATCTGAATTAGAAATCTATTAATAGCCAAATCTATCAAAACCATTGGTTTATTTGCCTTTTAATTAGCAGCTTTATGTTCCTAATTAAAGCTATAATTGGTTATCATCCTGCTTGCTGGAGATACCTTTAGAATCCAAGTTCCAATTCAGTATTTTTCATTTTTGCTTTCTCTTCTTTTTCCTTAGTAGGGATTGGAAATAACTAATATTGTCTATAATTCCAGTAATGATAAAAAGGGAAAGTCTGTCAGCATTCCATGAGGCTGTGAATGGCTGTTATGAATGAAGTTAAGCCTGATATCACAGACACAGAAGATCGAGTTTAATCTGCCCATGTTGCTGCTTATGAAATAGTGAAGTATCTTGGATGATAGCAAAAGAAGCTGCCCCAAACTAGATAGTTTGAGAATGTCATAGGAAGTATTTTCAAACTGCCTGAAAAATCAACAGAACCTTTTGGGAAGAACAGACTCATGCAAGAATCCTTCATTTAAAAAAAAAAAAAATCAAATCTATTTCTCATCAATTTTCTCAAATTCATATTTAGAAAATTTCTTGTTCATCAGCCAACTACAAGACCAATGACATCATTATCAGGTGTTATTTAAGTGAGTATTTTTATACTGTCCATGGAAACAGTGCTGTCTTTTTGTTTTTTTTTTTCAGTTCTACTCAATCTATGGTTACATAATCATAGTACGTATGCCCTGGAGCCTTGTTGTCACTGCTCATTGCAGTCATTCTTCAGACATGATTCTGGAAATTTAGGCAGGGTATTTTTATCAACAGAATCTTGTAAAGTTATCTTTTAAAGAGAAACTGAGCTGTGAATCTCCATGTCAGATTGAAGCTCCTAAGCATATAGGATCTCTCATGGGGCTTTTTTATTGCAATAATTGTATTCATCAACACTCCATATAGAGTTAGTTGTAGAAATTCACACATCTCTTCCTTGAATTCTTGCTTTAGGTTTAGATTCTCCTGATGTGCATAAGCAACTAAAACGATTTTTTCTTCTAGTGAAAATTATATTGAATTTGTCAGTTTTGCACATAGCCATCATTTTGCTCTTTCACCAAGTTGTTTAGATCTGTTTAAAGATTCATACTTAACTTGCTAAACCAAATGAGTTTTTCACGTTTCACTCTTTAGGTCTTTAGATTAAGAAATATAACAAACTTTATAAGATGTATACTGTTATACTCTGGCTTCAGCCTAAGTGCCATTGCTTTTGGTGACACTGTCTTCAGAATGTCAAAATTGCTGCTGAAAGTGTGCTCCCCTATCTCCCATCCATTTAAAAAATGCTCTTTAGTTACTGGAAGATCCTACTGGGAATTTTTGAAGCCCATTAGAACTCAGATTTTTAGTTCATTGGCAGTTAATCATACCCTTTGTTTCCTACCATAATTTTTATTCAATGAAGGTATTTTCTCTTATTCTGTGTGTGTTCAGTTGGCTTGTTTCCTGTTTAAGGAGATTTTTTGTAGCCTTTTGACAAGTCAGGAAGTTTTTGTCCAATTTCGTGACTTTTTATAGGGCCAAGCAGTGCCAAGAGATCGATATCATATGAACATTTTGGGAGGAAATATTGTTAGGTTTTAGAGAATAATTTTTAGACTAAATTCTTTGGTTTTATGTCCCTATTTTAATTTAAAGACGCTTGCAAAGTGCCCGTGCAAGACTTACTGTTTGTAATTTTCCAGATAATCTCAAGTATATTTTAGAAGTATATGTTATTATCCATGCAGTTTGGGGGTGGGGGTGGGGAATGCTAACAACCATTCTGCTGCATTGCTATGCACCTTCCAAATCATGACATAAATATTGTTAAAACTACTAGTAATTTAATTAGGACTTTAGCTAATGGTTTCTGAACCTACATTTCTGATTTCTGCATCTTTAATAGTCTTACTTAACAAACACACACATCACAAATGAAAGGAGTGTTCATAAAGGAACCTTTGCCAATATACTGTGTTAAAAGCTGAGTCAAAGAAATAATCAAATTTTTTAATATTCTTGTTTGGCTGCTTCCTGTAGCCCTGGGTAACCCAGGAGATTCATCAGGTTTTGTTGTAGTTATTATTGTTCTGTAAGCTTGCCATTTCCAGTGTGATCCAAATATTTCACATTTGGGCTTTTTTTACCTTTATCTCTCTGTTAATACTCTGGACACTAGTGTAAATCTAGAGCAACTCTTCTGAGCTGAGTGTGGTTATTCCAGATGGATATTGTACTTTCCACCTCCACATAGCCTGACAGCACTTTCCCTCAGGTTTTATTCTCCTTATTAAAATAAAATAAAATGCTTGAACAAGAACATATATTTGCTTTTTACAGAAACGGGAAAGGAGTTGTACTAAAAATTGGTTTTACATAAAGAAGTTTGGACTGTTAGCTCAGCTACTGTTCTTATAATCATAAAATCTCCATTGTAAAAGTTTTCTTCTGCCTTTTCAAGAAAAATGGTATCCATATTGGTTCCATAATATTTAATAGGTAACATAGTATTTACTTGAAGTGAATTTAGGCTTCCAGGGATTTTTAAAACTAAGAAAATCTCTCTTATTAACCAATACCTATGGGTGGAACACCAAGCAAAGTTCAGGAAATTAAATAGTTCTGATGGATCTCAGTCAGTTTCTTTAAAAAGGGAGTTTAATCACTCTTGGGAAGCATTTAATATGAAGGAAGATAGAATTAATTTGGTTTTAATGCTTCAATTTTGCTTTTGCATGTTTGAACTGACTTGCAAATAGAACAGTTCTAGATCAGTGTTTTAAAATCTGTACCTATATGAATTAAAACTACAGAAAGCAACACTATAGAATGGGGGGAAAGCAGTACTTTTAAGGGAAACCTTTAATCACCAAGTATCAAAATTAATAAAATGGGTATTGATAGAGCTATCTCAGTTTTAGGGATGTGAGGAAACTGAGTGATTTAACTAAAGTGATTTAACCCAGTCTTTAATACGAGATGCTTGAAGAGCATAGGTTCTTTGATTTTTAGGCTGGCACTTCAACCACAAGCTGTTTAATTCAGTGGCATTTAGCCTGAAAGCTTGTGTGCATGTTTCTGCTGGTGCTCTTAGATGTTGTTTTCTAGATCAGAAGGAATTCAGGATTGATCCCTTTACCCTTTTGCATTGTGGTGCTGTAATAGCAACTCACCAGCATTATGTATCAAGGAGAAGTCAACTACATCCTGTATCTTATTTTCCTCCTATACTTTACCGTTGTTGAAGCTTGTTCAGTAGGTTTTAGATTGCCTATTACAATCTTTGAGTGGCATATATATATATATATCTCATACATGGAAATCATTCTCAGAGTCAGGTTTTGAGCACTCTGATGCATACACAGGCATTTGTTTAATGTGTTGCCATGTACAGAAATGCCATGTAAAATCATGAAATAAATAGATTCAGTATGCACATTCCTCAAATGTAAGAAGAGGTTATAGTAGTTTCATTGCCTAAATGTGTGTCTCTGTATGTTATTTTAGTTCCTTTCTGAAGTGAGGAAAAATGAGAGTATATGCACAAAAAGAAAAGAAGATACTTTTGGCAATTGCATCCTTCCAGATTGCATTTGCATTGGGG
>VZRZ01006353.1:177738-217558 GCA_013398175.1 Climacteris rufus | reverse complement strand
GGAAAATGCTGTGCAATGTGGCCACCTGTCAGGAAAATTACCACCTGTCTCCAGTCTTGATTTCAGTGGTTCATAAAATTAACAGAACAGATAAATAGTGGTATCCCAATAAGTGAAAACAGTTGAGGGATTGATCTTTTTTTTATAGGGTTACAAACTATTTATTACCCAGGTAATAAAAGGCTAAATAAATTCTTTGTACTGTGTATCAGAATATCAAAGTCTAAGGCAGATAGAACTGGATCTTGAAATCTATCTGTATGCTAGTTTTTGGGTTCTGTAAGGCTACATATTAAAAGCCTCTGTTTAAATTTCTCTTTCATCTCACTAATCCTGCTTCAGTTTCAGTCACAGTGGCAAATTATAATCACTATTGCTTAGGAGTTCAAACAACCACCAACAATATAATCCATATTGTAGAATTCCTTTGTTGTTTTCTCTTACCACCTTTCTCACAAAAAGGAATGGGGAAGATTCCAGGTTCTCCTTTGTCCCTCCTTCCCTGTCTTTTCTCTCTGAAGGATGAGGCAGGGTTAACTGTTCAACATTCACTGAAATGATAAGTGCCTACATGAAGACCTCATCCTTCAGTAGCACAGTGCTGCTACTACCATAGCCAGTCCTCAAGCTGCTCAGTGTGAATCACATCTTAAAGGAAAAACTTTCATAGGCAAGTACTATTCCTTTTTCTTTTCTCCAGGTGTGTGTTTTATTAATTTCAATTACTTGTCCAACCTCCCTTGCCACTAAATCATAAAGCTCCCAGGTACTCCACATCTTGCACCCTGAAATAGCTTTGTTCTGCTGCACTCCAGTGCTCTGCAAAACTTTAGGAAACCAGCTCTTCACATGGGTGTTTGTCATAGATCCTGAACTGAAAGCCTAGTATTGTCCATAGGGCTATTCCACTGAGATCTTAACAAGAGAAGATAACCAGGACAGAGGGAAGCTGACACATCATCACCTCAGGGAGAGGATACAGTCTTCTCAAAATCATCTTCTGTAGAATGCTGTCCTGATATTGCAGAAAACTAATATTCAGTTCCACCATCTTCAGACTACTTACTCTTCATGTTCTGATCCAGTTCCAGCATCCTCAGATTACTTATTCTTCATGTACCGTGGCATTTCTGCTATTTCACAAATCTGCACCCACTTTTCTGCATTCTCTCAGTATCAGCAGATACCCACATTAAAGCTGTCTTAGCAAAGGCAGGAGTCTCCTTCACTCCTACCTGCCTAGCACTCCTCTGCATGTTACTGTGCCTCTGCACGTTTCTCAGGTCTGGCACTTGCCTTTCCTTCTGCAGTGTCTCACAGCCTCTCAGCACACCCAGCCAGCCTTACCCCAGTTGTTCGTCTGGAAGATCTGTCAGGTTTTGCAGAGATCTGGCCTTCTGCTCCTGTTGTTGCATCAGGATATATGGACCAGATACACTGATATTTGTAGCTGAACACAAAGCATTTGCAGGTTTCTTCTCCTACTTGCAGTTGGAGAATATTCTAGTGACAGCTATAACAATTGCTAAGAATGGAACACAAAAAAAAAACCCCAACCTAGTACTGTTTTAAACTTCTTTTAATGCAATTGGGTCAGTTGAAAGGAGAAGGAGAATAAATATCATCTGACTTGGACAGTTCTCTGAATTAATCAGCAAGTCTCCAGAGATTGTTCAAATACTCTTGCATTTTAAAGTATGTTTTTTTTCCAATCTTTATTAAAGCTTAAAGCTTCTTGGGGTGTCACACCACTGCAGGCTTCACCTAAACTGGTTGTCTGGATTACAGCTGTGGTAGGAAAGAACTTGGTGAGCTCACATTCTGCCTGGGAAAGTGAATACATGTTGGGAGGTCAGCCCATAATGACCTTTGTGCTGCTGCAGAGAACTTTATTACAGTACTGGAACTTTGTGAGCTCATTGGGAATTACCTTCCTGAACTGTAGTCACATCTTTGCTGGCTGTATGGTTGTCTTTTTGTAACTAGAGGCTCTACTCTTTTCATATTTTACAGTAACTCATAAATGTTTAAGGCAGCTTTTGAGCAATTAGTGCTGCTTCTGCTCTAGAAGTTATGAATTTGTTATGTGCAATGATTTTCGTAATGTGTCACCTTAATTTATTTCAGTCAGTTTGGCAAAGAAAAGCAGTAAAACTGAAAACACGTAAGATTGCAGTTTTCTAGTTGCATGAATAATGTGCAGTATGAATTCCAATCTATTTTAATGAAAAAAATAACAAATGGCTTCTTCCAGTCTATTCTTAGTCTGGAAATATGCTGACACATCTAATGCATCATAAAAAGTACTTTACACGTGAGTTACCTTGGTTAGCGGCTCACTGGGTCCCCACACTTGTGTTTCCTATTTATGAAGTGACTTTACACATGAATGCAATTTGTTTCACGAGGCTTAAAGACAAATAACTCATTACAGTTATTAGCATGTAAAAAAAATCTGTTGGGCTAAAAATCTCTTTTTCTACAAGAGGGTTAGGGATTTTTTTCTTTCCCTCAAAAATGTACCCATAGAATATTTCTTACTCATCCTTTGTGTGTGACCTATGAGTCTGAACTGGTTTGTGGAGAGGAAGAGCAGTCCCAAGATAAAATACTAGGAGCAACACTAAAAGGATTTTGATGCAGGTTTATTTTTAAAAATCCACATCAGAAAGCCCTTTAAGGCAATGATTTTTTGACTTCTGACCACGGACAAACATTTTTTCAGAATAAGTTGGAAAATACATCTGCTTGTTTATCTGTAATCATTTCCTTCTCAGAATGGGATCATATGTACTTGACATACTTCCTAGAAATCGTGAGGATTCATGCCTTTGTGAGTTCTTGGGTTGCAGCTGAGGCTGGTTATTTGACCTTCCTTGAGGAGGTTTCCTGCCCAGGCTGGGAACCACCTGGGTGTATGGAAATGGTGGAGCTGTGCTGTGTACTTGAAAGAAATTTTTTTTTTTACCCCTGTGTGTTTGGGGGGAAGGTTAGGAATGGTCTCTTTCTAGCACCTCCACAGGGAAGGTCAGAAAAACAATATGAAAATTAGGAAATTGTTTCACTTTAGTAAGTTCCGAAGCATGCACATCCAGTTCTTTTGTCCTGTAATTGGATTCCCCTTTACAATGCCTATTTCATAATCCAGGATGAAAATAATTTAAGCAATTTTGAAATGTAATCTAGCACATGCTATATGATACAGGAAGTTATTAACATTTAAAATGTTCTTCTAGATATCTACTTGAGAAACCTGATACAAATTTGTAATTCCATTTGTTTGTTTTAACTTAAACTGAAAGCTGCAGAAGGAACCAAAACCTTGCAGCAAAATATGTGTTCCCCTCTTTGCTGTTTTAAAGTGTTCACAGTCAACTCACACATTAAATAAAGTTGGGGTTTTTTTCTGATTTCAGAAGGCTGTCTATACAAGCAGTACAAAATTCCAGATAGCTTTCTGCCATCATCTTCAAAATAGTGATGTCTGCACTAGTTAATTAGTTTTAAATGATACTATAGTTGTAAGCTTTAACTTTCCTATTCACATCTTATAGGAAAATTTGACTGTGCTCTTCCTAACTTTGAAAGTATATAAAAATACAAATATTTGTAATCACATTTTTGCTTTATAATCTTGTTAGATAATACAGGTGGTCCAAAACCACCCACGTAACTCTTAATCCATAATTTTAATATTTGTCTGGGTCTCTGATTTCCATTCTTTACCTCTTTACCCTTTCATTTCCCAGTGCTTTGAGGGGTTGTCATGGACATTGAACCACCAACATTTTGCAGTCTGCTATCAGAAGTGACGTACTGGTGACATCATTCCCGAATCCATTAAAAGCAGGTTCCCACAGGGCAAATATTGCATGTGTACAAATTGTTTACAGCTTTTGTGTGGTCAGTGATGATAATTATAGTAGAAAAAAGGTCCTGGGAATTAAGCCATGCTGAGATTTGCTGTTTAATTTTGACAGTGTATTGGCTGCTGCAGGATATCTTCATGCACACTAGAAATATAAAGGGCAGTTCTTATCAAGAATGATTATCGGTGGCTGAGACAGATGCTTTTTAGAATGAAATTTAATGATATGTAGGATTCAAGTAGTGAAACTGGTTTTTCACATGCCAACCTTTTCCTTATTCTATTGTCAGATCTTACTGTAATACTAACTGATAGCTTGTCATGGAAGAGTGAAGAGTGTTATGACTCTGTCTTTGCTCTGTCCCTTTTTCTTTTCTTTCAGTGCAGTCTGTCTCTAAGTGAATGCTTCTCTCTTCTAAGCATGATGTTATGCATAACAATTGGTTCTTCACTGAGTGACTGAGTTTTAAAATGTTTTAGAACATGTCCTTTCATCTTCTGTTCCTTTTTTTTAATGTTGCAATTTAATTATTGCTGGTGGAAATCTTTTACATATATCTGTATGTGTTGAATTCTCAATCAAAATAGTTTTTTGGATTTATATAAACCAGGTATTTAATCAATCAGGCATAATTTTAGTTTAACAAAGATTAGAAATAAATGTGCATGTAACAGCTGTACAATATACATGTACATTAAGCAAAACAATATACATGGAAAAATACACATGGAATGAAGCAAATACTATGAGACCTTTAACTTCAAAATTGGCTTAAATTCAAAAATGCTGTGTCTTGAAGCAATATTCCAGTCTTGTTTCATAAGCACTAAAAGGTTCCTGAACTCAAATAGTCAAAAGGTATTAAATTACCTAAGTTATGCATCTGTTTTATGCTTCAAGTAACTGTGCCAGGGAGTTCTCTGAGTACTTGCCTGGTATCCTCAGAATGTTGGATTTTTTTTGTTGCATTTTTTGTTGCACAATCAGGAAAGACCTGTACAGCCAATTTGTTTGCCGTATGTTGCCCTCTAGTCTGTTAAGATAAAAGAGATACAGGGGGGTGAATCAAAACATGTTCAGGATAGACATCTGTCATACTTCAGGATTTTCCTGGAGCCAGTGAGAATTTTGGCAATCTATACTTATTTTTTAAAAGCTCGTGGAAGCGACATAGGTCCCCCACTAACCTTTTGCAGACAGAAGAGAATTCCACAGTCCTCAGGTTCTTAAACAATTCTTTTTAACATTCATAGAAGTCAATCCTTCGGAATTTTTTTCTAACCTCTAGAGGCAAAGCATTCTTATCTTGCCATTTTTTTATTATAATTCATCTTACTTTTCATCATTCTATAGCCTTTAAGTAAAGCAAAGATTTAGTTAGCTGGACTAACTAAAAATCTAATGAAATCATGGTTCAAGATTTTATGAACAAGATTTTGCACCTGGTTATTTGTTGTCTTTTTTTTCCCTATTGCTACTTATAACAGAATCTCTTCACCTGTTTCAAATTTTCCTCCACTGATTTTTTTTCCACTTTTTATTTCTTTTAGTTGTGAGTAGTGTTGATTCAGAGGATGTCTGGGCAATTCAAAACCCATCTGAAAAAATGCTTGTTGAACTCCAAGGAATGGAGTGTGTTGCTTCAAAACTGCTCATGTCTGTTTTCTGAGATCTCATCCAGCACACCACTTGATTGGGGTCCCCTATGGGTCTATGATCTTTCTTTTTCCCTTTCTCTTTTCACCTCAAAGCCTCTGAAATAATGAGATCTGTGTTTCAGCCCTACAGCACAGTGTCTTTGTAACACATGACAAAGGATGTGTTTTAC
Organism: Climacteris rufus; assembly: GCA_013398175.1. Classification (NCBI taxonomy): domain Eukaryota; kingdom Metazoa; phylum Chordata; class Aves; order Passeriformes; family Climacteridae; genus Climacteris; species Climacteris rufus. The sequence goes on along the minus strand of VZRZ01006353.1, from coordinate 211,861 downwards.
AAAGTCCAGTGTATGGTAGGAATGTATGCAGTGATATCTGAGAATGAAAACCCTTTGGGGATAGAGCTGGAAGATTGTACAGGGAAGAAGAATCCAAACTAGGCACAACCTTTTCACATTGTATATGGAGAATGCTGCATGGAATATTCCTCCTTCTGCACAAATCCCTGCTTAGGTCTCAGACTGAACTAAATGCATCCCTTCAAAACAGAGCCTGGAACTAAGTAACAGTTGCATCACATGGATAATCAAGTAATCTGCTCCTCGCTTTGCTCCTGGGTATTATTTTACTTAGCAAAGTAGATGCAGTAATCTGCCTTCCAACTGCTCCTTACATTTTGGACTGCTTGCACATTCATCTATTGCATTTCTGTTCCCTTGGATTTAACCACTAGACAGTTGTCAAGTCAGGCAGTCTGGCTACTTAAAGGTACCTACTGAATTAACCAGGAGCTGTGTCAACTGTGGCAAAGCCACTGAGGTCTTTTCCTGGAACCAGGCACCTTAATTAAAGACTTTGTTTCTGGCTTGTCAGCCAGCTGCTGTTGTCCAGCATGATTTTTTTTATTTTTCAATCATTAAAATACTAAAGGCACCAATACATTAGCATGAAGCATACATTAACACACAAGATATGTTATGTGTACATTTTGTGATCTTTGCTACTCTTCTTATCTTCTCATGTTGTCAGTGAAGTATCACAGTAGTAAATGAATATATGATCTTTCTTTCTTTCTTTCTTATTACCTTGTAAGTCAGGCATAAGGCTTGACGTGAAGAATAAAGTGTACAATTCACCCTTTTTCAGTAGTTTCTTCATCATTAAAAAAAAAAATAGCTTCTTTTTTGGGTTCAAGGAACTCAGGAATAGCCTGAGGAGTTTCAGGAATTGCCTATTATTATGGCTTTCTCAGATTAAAGAAGTCTTTAGTAGTTTTTATTTTATTTTCTTGAAGCAGATTTATAGATAATAAGCAAATCATCTCAGTCTTCTTTTTGATTCATCCAGTAGTAATCTCATTCATTTTTAACTATAATCTATCCCAAAAAACACCTATTTATCATGTGGAATACTGTTGGCAAGTTTTCCGTACATAAAAATGGAGGGAAACCTCCAGTAGGAAATAAGTAGTTTGATTGTAGGTGTTTTCTGTATGAGGAAGGCTTTATGTTTACATAGCTTTTCACCTTCCATGTCAGTGTTTTGTGTGACCATGGAATCTGTGTTTTGGGGAGTGGAATGAGGCAGTAGGAAGCGTGTATTTCTCTGTATCAAGTAAGAGGATGGTTCCATCTTCATGCAAGGCTCTTGTCTGAATGTACTTATGTGTGGCTCAGTGCAAGAAGGGAGAATGTACAGTCTGCACTGTGGTACAGTTCTTAGTGTTGACATCTTTAAAGCAGTATTCATCTTTTTCTAACCTACATGTGCCTGTTGAAACAGAATCACAATAATGCAGGAACCACATAACAAAAACCTGTGACCTGCATTATGTGAAAGATAAAATGATCCCCTTTTTCCCTTAATAGCTTGTTATGAATCAGTTTATTTTTAATGTAATCATTAACAAATCATCACTCACAAAATAGGAAGGCTATTCCATTTTCCAGTAATTTGTTCATAGGCCTTTTGAAGATACTCCAAAGGTCCTGCTAGCATGTAATTTAATTAGGTGAAACTATTTCCTTTGCTGTTTCTGAGCAAGATATTATCCAATTTAATAGCACCAAAAATATACTCCATAACTTGATATATATAAATTACCATGCTCCACACTGAAGCTGGATTATTTTTACTTCTGGTTTCAGAATGGCTTTTTGAGATTCTGTTTAGACCTTTTGTTTTTCTGTAGCTCAGAAAGTTCAGCGTTTAAAACTAGTATAATTCCTCGAGGTTCTTAGATTTTAAGAGTGAAAGCTATCACACAATTGCTGAGTGCAAACTTGTAGGCAAGCTGCAATAAATCAGGGCATTATTGAGAATTATCCTGACTCAAGGGAACATTTAAAGTTTTTCTCAATGACTTTATGTACAATGAATTGACCATTGTCCATATACTTGTTACCTAATGGAAATATTATATCCAGTAAAGGATTTATTTTAACTTAGAGAGACTCGCATAATACATTTTATTCCAATAGTAAAAACAGAACGTAATTTAGGAAGCGATGTGTTTAGAATAAAAGATTGTCATGCTTATATCTGCCATTGTAGTTTCAACTCTTTCTTTTGAAAATATTCTAGAGGTGATCTTTAATTACCTGGATACTCAGTATTTTTTCAACAGGATCTGTAACACCATCAAACTTAACTAATGGATTAGTTTGGGATAAGCTCTATATTCAGTAGTTTTGGGTGCTTGCCTCTATTATAGTTATTGTCGTGTTCAGTTGTGAAGAATACAGTGGTGGGGGTTTTTTGCATTTCTTTTTAAAGAATTTGTTGCTGTTAGAACAAGTTTGCTGCTATTGTAGTGCTAAAAAATGGCTTTCAAGATACGGATATGACATGCATATGGTCCTGCAGCCAAATCTTGGAGGAGTTACTGCTGTTTTCTTTCTGGGTAGTCTTAACTAACAGTGTGTTCTGGATGACGTTTGGACATCTTAAAAGAGAAAAGAAGGGCATTTGGGATATCTGTTAAAGAATAGAGTGCAGCAATCAGCTCATGTTCAAACCAGCATCAGGACAGTAGCCTCCTACCCACCTGGGAGCAAGGGAAGCTTCAAACTTCACTTGCATACCCTTCATGACCCAGTTTAATCTCACAAGCAATTGCACTCCATGGTGCCAGCAGAGAGAATGAGGTGAGGGTTAATGCAGAGAAGCACAGCAGCAATAATTTAGATTGGTAGCCACACACAGCTATAAAAGAAACTCTGACCTGGACTTTTGACAGCATTATTTTGTGAGAGTGGTAATCTTAATTTCTCAAGTATCCCTGAGTCCTTGTGCTGTTCTGTTTGTTTTTTTAATTCAATAGGTATTGTTTGCTTAAATATCTTTGATTGCTGCTTTCCCACCCTGCCACCTCCAGTGAGTGGGGAACATTGCTCCCATTCATAAACAGTTTCTGGCCAGGACATGACACTAATTTAACTAACGTGAGAAAATAGAATTAAAAAATGGTTGATCACTGCATATTTGTATAGTTTGAGGCATATTCTTAGAAGCTCTGGTAGCACAGCTCCTGCATCACTGCCTTGCCCAGGACCTAAGGGGAAGGCACTATCAGGGTTTGTACATCAATGAATATTCTTGACTCAAGCAATCTCAGAGATCAGTGTTTGTAAGTATAGGACATATGGCACCATGTGCTGTGTATCCTTCAACCTGTTCCATGCAACAACACCATAAATTCAAACTTCTGCAATTTGAATTTCAAAGTGTGCAGTTACATGTGCAAAAGGTAACCTGGTATAATATTCTACTCTAAGGCTGGCCTTAACATTTAGATACCCATTTATTGAAAGTCATATACTAAAAGAATGAGAGGGGAAAAAAAAACCTTATTCAAATGGAAACAATAAAAGAATAGAACTAGCAAAGCTATTTAGAAGTATCTTCACCTCACTGTGAGGATAAATCATTGTTTTGGAAAGGTATGTGGATGAAATTTAAAATGGATAGTTACAGTTTTACAAAAGGTAGAGGCAGCATTGCATGTTTCTTTTCAAAGCATGAAATTGTTATCGCTGGTCTTTCTCCTCAAAGTGGTGAAATAAGAAAGGGCAATGACAGTTCCAAAGATAGGCAACATGATTAAAAACCACTGACTTACGCTTTATATAAATGCAGAAATGGCAAATGGGCATTTTTTGACTGCAATATACTGCCTGAATTATTAAATAGCTGAGGAATGAAAATGAGCAGAATTTTGGCAGGCTGTTTAAAATCTCATGCAGAGTTTGCCTTTTACTTAATTGCAGCTGCTTCTGAGGGAAAAAATGCATAGATTTTATTAGTTTGTTTCATCTTTTTAGGTTATTGATATTATTAAAATGAGTGCTCAAAACACAACATTCCAGGAATTCCAAAATCTGTAGATTAGCCTGCCCTTTGCTGCTTTTCTTAATAACCTAGAGATGAAGAAGGCACAAATTCTCATCTCACTTCTTCCTTTGATTTGTTCTTACCATTTTTTTATGCTTCACAGTCATAGATTGTTTTACAAAGACTATCTTGGATGCATGCAATTTGAAAAATTACGTACAATATATTCACCTATAACCGTGCATATAAATATGTATTACTTTTTTATTCTATGTAGCCATTTATAATAAAAATCTTTATGTGTGTGGTTTTACTACTTTAATACATTAATTAATTGGTACACGCTTCAATGCGTTTTTCTCTCCTACATGCATGGCATATGCAATTAGACATTAGAAACTTGTGTCTTGAATCAGAATAATCAGCTTTGTTCATATCTTTGCTTTCCAAGTTAAAAAAAAAATAAAATTCCATTTTGCTAAACTTTGGACAATTTACTTGAACAAGAATTTTGCACACTTTCTGTGTGCCTCAATAAAATGACCAGTAATAAATGTGGATTAGGATTAAATTCAGGAAACTTGGATTCCTGTTTCCATGCATACACTTAAAATGAAAGTTATATCAGTGTGTCATTTAGAGGTATTTGGTCTATAAGCCAATATTGCTACAAAAACTGAGTTCACACTGTTTCTGACTACAGAAATTCTTCGATCAGTATGCAAAATTGACCTTACTTAACTCTAAAAAAGTTAGATTGCTTTTTAAATTGTCTAGGAAAATAACTTGAGGTGTACCATTTTAGGCTTATAATTTGAGAGTTGGGTCAATTCTTTTTTTTTTTTTTTGGCTTAACAAAAGGCAAAAAAGAAATAAATGCTTCCACAAGGTTTAGTTCATGTTGATACTATTGATCTGGTTCCTCTTGTGACCGAAGGTCATGCTGACTGTTAAAAAGAGAAAGTGGTTGAGCAAAAGACAACTGACTTAGAGGGAGGTTGTTAGTAGAGGTGGCTCAGTAAATATTGTCCTTTTAGCTGCAAGCTGAGCTGCCATTTCTGCAGAAATTGTTGCTTCTGTTTTATTTCACTGAGTTCAAAAGGCCAATTCTGACTGCTGAACCAAATTGGGCGAATAATGTAAGGTTAGGAAACCATCCCAGCAGACCGGGACAAGCTGGAGGAGTGGGCCCATGAGAACCTCACACAGTCCAACAAGTCCAAGTGGAAGGTGCTGTGCCCGGGTCAGGGCAATCCCAGATGTGAGCACAGACTGGGAGATGAACCCACTGAGAGCAGCACTGCTGAGAAGGACTTGGGGGTTCTGGTGGATGTTAAAAGGGGTTCAGAGGAGGCACAAAGATGATCAGGGAACTGAAATACCTCTCCTATCAAAACAGGCTGAGGGAGCTGTGGTTGTTCAGCCTGGAGAAGTCTCTGGGGAGACCTTGTAGCATCCTCCACTACCCTAAAGGGGCTTATAAAATAGAGGGAGAGTGACTTTGTATAGAGATAGATCTTGATAGGACAAGGGGAAACAGTTTTAAATTAAACCAGAAGAGCTTTAGATTAGATAATAGGAAGAAATTCTTAACTGTGAGGGTGGTGAGGCACAGGAACAGGTTGCCTGGAGAAGTTGTGGATGCCCCATCCCTGGAGGTGTTCAAGGCCAGGTTGGATATGACTTTGAGCAACCTGCCTAGTGGGAGGTGTCCCTGACCACGACAGGGGGCTTGGTACTACATGAGCTTTAAGGTCTCTTCCAACCCAAACCATTCTAGGACTGACTCTGTGATTTTTTGTATGTAAGTCTAAGGGCAAAAGTGTAGATATAGATATCTATCTATCTATCTTTCTATAATCTCAACAGGTGGGTTTTTTTATTCCAAGAATTTGGCAACAATTGAAAAGGGATTAAGAAGGTATAAAGTGAGACTGCCTTCATTCAAAGCTTGTGTTAGTTTATGGGGTGGTATCTGAAAACCAGAACAAGGACAGTGATTGTCAGTTTTCTCCAGGCTTCCTACCCAGTTTCATTTTTTATGGTTATTGCCTCAAGTTATTTTGTAAGTTCACAAGTTGCAAGAGGGGAAAAAAAAACAAGACTAGACAATTCTTGCTGTTTTGATAAATAAAATACTGTGCATTCATGGATTTCCTAGAAGTGTTTGACATCCTTTATCCTCCTTTAGGATTTTCTGGTGTCTTCTCTTCGTACTTCCAAGAGTTTTCACTGTAAAATTCTTCTCTATGCTAGCAATATCTATGTATGTCTCAGTCTGACATGAAGGCTCAGTAGTTCAGACAGAATTTCATAGACCAGGTATTGTTTATTCCTGACTATTTTCCAGGTTGAAGACTATTCTTTTTTTTTTTTTAATTGCTTTTGTAGATTCTTTGGTCAGCATTCTGATCACTGTGCTTTTAGCTAGTTCAGGCAAATGCATACACGCTGATAATGACAAGTGCACACACACTGCAGTAATGTTCACATTACCCCTAATCGTTCAGATTTTTGGCTTACTCTTTTTTTTTTTAAAGTTTGTTGCATTTTTTTAATGTTTTGTCAAGTCCAGCCTTTACAAGAATTGATATTATTGGTTTCTCCACACATTTCTGAGATCTTAGTTCATGGTGGGAGGTTACCCTATCAGCACTGTAGAGCCAGTTTCATGTCAATTCTATTGGATAAATACTGAATCTCCAGAGCTATGAAGATGGTATCTGAAAAATCCAATGACTACTGCATCTGCAGAGAAGCAGCACTGAAAACTTACTGCAGGGTGAGTCAGATGAAACACAATGAAAGAACATTTTAGCGATTTCTGTCGTTTTGCAATTATTGAGAGTGACATTGACATTTTTCAAAGCAAACTTTGTGTCTCTGGAGATTGCTTATACAAGCATTATGCATCGTGCAGCCTCACTTTAGCTATCTGAAAGCTTTAAATGGTCCATGGTCTTTGTTTGTCCTCTGTAAAAGAATAAATGTGACTGAGGCTGTCTTCTTCACTTGCTGAGCAGGCATTGACTATGTGCCAAGTGCAGCAGTGAACAAGTTTTCCTACCTGGAGACTTTTTTCCAAGCTGTGTGGCTTTTAGTTTTGTTTTCTAGAACTTCAGAAGAAACATCTTCCAAACAGCAAACCATAAGAAAATGAAATGGGGGGATGCATTGGAAAATGGAATGGGTCTAGGGTTCACTACCTGTTTTGGAGGAGCGAGTTACGTGAGGGCTCAGCTTGACAGCTCTGTTTACATGTGGCTTGTACAGGGAGTCATGGTGCATGACTGACAAAACAGGACGAAAAATTGAGGAGTGTGCAGGAAGCGTACAAATTTTGGCAGAAGTGCAAGGGCTTACAGCTGAAGAATGGAGCGTGCAGGTGCTAAGGTTCATAAAATGAGTAGGAGAAAGGAAGAGTTGTCAGGATATGGTACCTGTTACAGTTAAATGGAGATCTTTGATGTGTGCCTCATAAAGAACAGAAGTATTGTGTATTTATTTTATCAGCACTGCATTCCTTAGATAGACTGATGTCCAGACCAGACACTGATGTCCTTAAGTGGGGTAAAGTGAAAGACATTTTTCATTAACAACTCAAAGATATCTGTGTAGTTCATTGATTCTAAATATTTTCAAAAATTGGTTTCTGTTTCTATATAATACTATTTGAACTTCGGAAAGTCACATTAGTATGTGACTTTTGGAGCTGGCTTAGGAATGGATCATGATCAGCAGTATTTCCTCAGACTTCAGCCTAGAACTGCAGAAAAGTGCTACAGATTGACATTTGCATAGTTAATCAGGTTAATGTTTTTAGGGAGGTCAGGCCTGAAGTGAAACTAAACTATTTTCTGTAGCTTTTCATTATGTTACCTTACTTTACTGTATGGAGTGCAAATGTCTGAATACTTTTGTTTTCCTCTTCTGTCTCCTGCGTTATTTCCACTTCCCTTTTAGAAATCCGTGGAATTTTTCACACAATTTAAGAATAGCTTCAGTTTAATTATCTCTTTTTCATTCTGAAGAAATAAGCACAGTGAACTACTTCACCAAAACTGAAATAAAAGAGAAGTACAAGTTGATAGTGAAAGTTAAATTACAGCCTTTGCTATTTTAATTAGTATTTATTCAGTTATAGAACCACATTAGTATTTTCTGATTATATAAATTACAAGATATCCCACATTTTAATGTACAAATATCAATGGTAGCAACCATTTAAAATTTACAACTAATTAAATTATAAATTATTACTGTAGACTGAACTATAAAAGATCGCAACTGTTATGTAGCAATAAACAACTATTTTTCTTCTGTAGATTTACATATATTTTAGTAAAGTTGTCTTGAATTTTCAAAATGTTGCTGTTTTTACTACTTTGTTTATGTAGCATATTATGTATAATTTTCATATGTCAGACATTGTTCTGCTGATTTTGGTACCTTACAGATACCTCAAAGGGAATAAGCCTTTCATATGAATCTGGCCACAAAACATTTGTCTCTGAAAACTGGAGTTTTTAACATATATACGTAGTATAGACACACAAGTGTATGTTTGTGTTTTATTTATACATATGTATTTTATGTATATTTGTGTGTGTAGATATATATGTGTATATAAGCTGTAATGACCTATAGTGTTTTGCAATTTGAGTAAGACAGATGGCTTGATAGATTGAAAGCTATATGTATGTAAGGACAATTCAAAATAAATAGTTGTCTGTAGAATTTGATGAAATCTCTTTGTTTACCTCCAGATACATCATTTGTGAAGGGTAGAAGATAACTTGCTGTAAAAAAATCAGCCAGTTGAAAAAAAAACCCTCAAAATGTGGAGGTCAGGAAAAAATCCTAGTTTTTAGTAATATAAAATAAGTATCTGAGGTCCTCTTTGAGGATAAGTATATTTAGTCAAACTGAGTATTTTTGAATCGATGAACTAAAATAAAGATATCAAAATAGTATATTAATTATGCATAGCATGCTTTTAAGCATATTTATGCATACCAGATATTGTACTGATATAAATATATAAAGATGTCTGCAGAGCTTTACTTCATCACTTTTTGTTTAAGCCAACAAAAATAATAAATTGCTATATATATATACATTTTTAAAAATAGCTTATTAATCATGGGAATAGTGCTATACCATAAAAATATCATGTGACAACAAAAATAACTGTTGGAAATACTTATTGCATGACATAACTGAAAATATAAAATATATCCCATATGCTTCCCCAAGTTTTTTCCAGATGCCCAATGACAAAAATTATGAATTATCTTGGACACTTAAAAGAGAGGTCTTCCATTTGCCTTATGGTGCCTCCATCTACATTCATTGCTGGCTGGATCCCTAGGGCCAAGGTTGTATCTCTCATTTGCTGAGGAATCCTTTCAGCCATGGGACGTTTCCTGCTGTGGAGGCGGGAAGAGTAAGGAGTTCAAAACAACACTCCTGGGAGCTTGGTGTACAGCTGGCTCTGGTGGAAGGCAAAAAAGAGACCTTTTGTAGGTGCCAAAGAGGGACTGTACAGGGGTAATGTGCCACTTGGCAGGTGCACAGCATGGAGGTTTCTTCTTGTAAACTCATTTTTGGAGTGACCGCACGCCCAGCGGGTCTGAGACTTCATCCTTCCCCGTGTTTTGGTTTGTGCCCTGACAAGAGCTCCTGTCAGTGACCCTGAGCCCTTGGGCAGCTCTGGAGGTCGCCCACTTGGGAGGAAAGGCATAGGTAGTTCTTCTGTAATGTGTGATCATGGCAGGTCCAAGGGGCAGTGTTTCTCCTGTGTTCAGGTTGGGAAATGTGCAGGAAGCACTGAGTCAAGGCTGTGTTGTGTTCTTTCCCCCCACTCTGGGGAAGTGTCTGAAGCAGTGCTTTGTGCTTTCCACAAATATAAGCCTTTCTTTACTGCTGTCTTAGGTAGCTTTGCATAATTCAATAGATCTCTTCCTACTCAGTGGCTACCTTCTTCTGCTTCCTTATCTTCTTGCTTCAGGCAAAAGTGGCCTGAAGGATTGGAAGAACTCCTGCTCTTCCTTATCTTTCATGATTACAAAATTCTCTTCAGGCTTGTCCTGAGTTCCCTGCAGCTTCAGACTTTTAAACAAATTAGTCTTAGTCTCACACTATTTCCTACCAAGCAGTCTTCACAGATTGTGTTGATTTTTGCATCAGTGACTTTTTTATTATGCACACCTGGAACAGGTTCTGGATCAGACTCTATATCAGACATCAGAGCTTGGGGAACTAATCTAAGTGCGAGATGACAAGATTTCCTACCTGTGTCGGTTCAAATTTAATTTTTCATAAGTTATTAAAAGGACTAGTTACTGGGTTGAGTGTTTTAGTCTGAAAAAGTGATCTTTCCTAATTACCATGGTCTTTTTTTTGTTTTTTTTTTAAACCAAGCAAGTGAAATGTGTGTTGTCAAAAATGTTTTTCACTCTCTTCTGACTTGTGTGTTTGTGCTGGGCAACAACCAAATGACATTAACTTGCAGAATACAAACATACTTTCATGCTGTATGACATGTGATGATAATTAGGATTACAAAAAAAAAATCAGACAATCTTGCATGGTGTTGCCTACCTGACATGACCTGTGGGATTTTTTGTCCACCTGAAATGTTCCTCAGTTTGGTTTTTTTTGTTAGTACAGTTTCTATAGGTAGAGAATCAAAAGTGTTTTGTCTGAAATCAAATAAATTCTCTATTACTTTATGTGTTACATTGTTAATGAAAGCCAGGGAATTAGCAACACTATGTGAGAGCTCCATATTTAGTGAAAAATCAATCACAGTTTTTAATGGTAACTACCGCATCACTTCAAGAAAAATTACATTTTTGTTCTTGGGAGATATGGTGGTTTTAGTGTATAGCAAAATGTTTATTTTTTAAATGGTTTCTTTGAAACAAAAAGAAATTTTCTGTAGTTTTCTAATGATACAATAATACTTGTGTGTTTTGTCTATTTCTTTCTCAGTAATCAGGAAAAATAAGAGAACTTCTAAACTATAATCACATTATGATCTTCATACAGTTTAACCCTCAAAATTAGAGGTTCTATTAGAGTTGAGGAAAACATTCCTCACCTTCTTCTTTGTGCTTGACTTCATAGTCAATCACATGCTGTTTTAGAAGGCAAGTCTGGGGAGAGGTGAAAGATACAGCAAAATAATTAACATTAAAAAAATCCATTGCTTGGACAGATTTTTGTCCCCAAAATGTCCTAAAATTTTATCTGTCAGTCTCCCTGCTGAAAGAATTGGTTAATTGCCCCACCAACAGGAGTGTGTGTTAATGGTACTGAAGTTTAACAGTTGACTGCTACATTACTAGTTTATTTCTGCACTGGTGATTGAGTTATTTTGTAGTGGAGATATAAATTACCAGTGTGTGAAATCTAGATAAGGGCTATATAACCAGAATTCCCTGCTTATTAGGGAAGCTTTCACCATTTTCTCTCTTTTTTGCTTGCCTTGTCTTTTTTTGGTTTTGTGAATGCGAAAGACAGCTGTAGAAATCTTGATAGATTTACAGGAGAGAAACAAAAATTACTTGGCTGGAAAAAGTATGTTATAATGAGAGACTTGAGGATCTCAGTCTGATTTAGTTTATTAAAAAGGAGAGTGAATGGTGGTTTAATTGCTTTCTAGGTGTTCTTCCACAGGAATAAAATGGCTACTTAAAAGATTTTCTAAAGTAATAGAGAAATATATTTAGTGGCTTGAAATTAAAGTCTGACAAATTGCCTTAATATTTTTAGCAATATATGTTCTTAGTCTTTGAAAAGAATTACCAGGGAAAAGTCATAGGGTCTTCATTTATTGAAATCTTAAACTTTATGGCCTTTCTGAAAGAAAGGCTTTTATTAAACAGTATTGTGTTCATTGAGGTAATACAAGAGGCTGGACTAGACATTTTCATACTCCAACAACCAAGAAAATTTGCTTTTTCTCCATTAATTATCATAGAATTTTAGGTAAAAAATTTATTTTCAGCCAGAGTAATTTTTTATAGTACTTTGTCTAGTGTCTTTATTGTTATTTTTATTGTTTGTTTTAATGCTACTTCAGCAATTCTAGCATATTTGTAAAATTGATAATAGAAAAGAGCTAACGCTGAAAGGATGTTATAGTAAGAACTTTGGTTGGTCAATCAATGATTGACTACTTTTACCTTTTAGAATACCATGATAGTCTACACAGTGATCTGAAATAGATTCAACACAGAAGAAGTGAGAGAGGATCTTGAAAAATTAAGAATGAATCTGGTTCAGGTTTCATAATCCATCTTGCAAGGAAGATGCCAAAACATACTTAAATTAATACAGGACACTTTGATATGCAAAGCACCTTAGTGCAGAGCTTGGAATTTGTGATATTTGACTCAAACAAGGTTTAAAACAAAGAAGGAGCTGCCCTGATTTATGTTTTTCCACCTGTATTTCTACCAGGCCTTTGCCAAGTAAACAATTACAGTTACTTTGCTCTTCACCATTTCCCTTGTTTGAAGAATTTCTTCTCTTCAGCAGGCTGCAGAGCAGTGAAACCAGGGTCCAGCTGTGGCATTTGCATTGTGCCAGAGGAACAGTATTGCTGGGGGTATCATTGAAGAACAACTATGGCCAGAATCTGAGTATTTTGTATCCAAAGATAATGTATTTACAGGAAACAGTTTAAAAACAGGGGTTTAAAACCATTACAGTAGAGTGCATTAAAGCTGTTGTCATAGTTCTGGACTCTGGTAGGTAAAGCAGGATGCATAATGCATTGGTCATCCACAAGCATGAATATCTTGAAGTTGAAAGAAATTTAGGGTATTGTCTGTATTGTTTTAAAACAATCTCTTCCCAAACCCATAAAGATTAGCAACAACAAAAATTGCCCTTAGAGATTCCCCTGAATCTCTAAGTATCAAAAAATCTGTTTTGCTCTTTTGCTCTTTCAGATGCCATAGACTCATTACCATATGGCAATAATTGGGTAGAGTAGCCAGAATAGAGGAAATATGAAATTTAGCATTGTAAATTAATTTCTTGTATTTTATTTCTGGATCAACAAATATAGCAGGGAAATAATGTGTAATGTATGTATTCAGTGAACAGAAGTCCTTGTACTTTCCAGATGAAATAAAATCACTGCAGTAGTTGGAGCAGCAGGTAGGTTGTTTGTACCCTTGTTGCAGAGATCTAATTCAGAAGAAATGAAAGAAAATTACAAGTATTTACTGTCATGAGGTAGTAAAGGAAAAGAATAGTTTGACTTGTAACTCTTAATTTTAATGTGCTGTGGATTGTCAGTGCCAAAGTTAATCCTCCTTAATCTGGTACACAACCTATTTTATTGACTTTGATGTATTGTCTTTGATGTGTTATTGATTCTTAAAATAAAAATGTGTAAAATCTGTAGTATATATTTGAGTTATTAGATAGATAAAACAGTCAGATACTTTAATTGCTTTTTGATAAGTATTGTTGAATATATTATTTTTTATGTCAGAGGGACCACTGAAAATTTGGTACTATCACTATCATTTTACAGCACCATTAATATTAAGTCTGACAGATGATTAGTGTGCAATGAATGTGAATGCTAAATATTAGAATAGGCTGTGGGAAGTATAAATGTCTGTGATTTGGATTTTAAATTGCATAATTAGGACAAATAACAAAAAAAAATCAATTTTTTTAATGGGATCATAGGAATTCATTGAGCATCCAATGCCATTTAACACTTAGTATCAGGGAAATGCAGATCTTAGTCCCAGAAAAAGCTTCGGCGTGGTGAATTTGCAGTTCTCTTTTTCCTGGCAAGATCAGTATGGGAAGTGTTTGTTGATAAGGAGAGCTAGAGCTCTCTCTCAAAAGTGATTGTTTTACACCAGACAAAACTGAAAGTAAGCCACAAGAAAAATGGAACACTGAATTGGACAGCAAAGGTCATTTTAGGAATTAACCTCTTTTATGTGTATAGAGCTGAACTCACGGGCAAATCCAATTGTGAAAAGAAAGCTTCACTTTAGGGTGCAACAGCAGAGGACAATCAGTGAGGTTTTCATGTTCTTGTGGAAAAATGTGTATAGATATTCAATATTCATGTTCTACATAATGATAGCTTAGCTTGCAGGAAAATAGCTGTTGTAGATATCTATCAGTTTCAAGTTCTGATGCCTGTCTTTGGCAGAGAGGAGCCAGGACACTCAGCAAGAATAAACATTTGCCTTTAAATGTGGTCAGTTTGACATCATCCCTTTCACAGGCATTTCTTCTCTTTCCATTTGCTTACTAATCATTCCGTTTTCATGCTACAAATTAGTACTAAGACGTAAAACATGTAAATCGTGTAACTTTACCCAAGCTATGGCCTTACATTTTTATCATGTATTAGGATATGAATAGATCTCATATTTAAGAGAGATCCATCAGCAAATTTGGACAAGAAAGCCTCCAAGCATTGTCAGTAGCTGTGAGTATATCTTGTCAATGCTTGTTCTAATAAATCAGTATTCTCAGAAGACCTTGTACAGCTCCTGCTTTATCTATACAGATACTGGCATTTCCTTGGGCAAACTTAGGTTCTAAATCTGTTTACCTACTCTTTGAAAATTCTGAATCCTTCCAAAGTATTAAAATCACAACATCAGAAGTCTCTGTTGAAGAAAACCTCTCTGTTGTGGAGGTGTTTAGGGTTGGTTCCCCCACCCTCTACTGCCCCTTGCTCCCCCCCGCCCCTTGCCTGGAGTATGTCAGACAGTAAACTTTGTTTCACTGCTGTTTCTTAATTTTTAAATCCTTCTTGCATTACAAAGTTCTGATTTTTCTATGCCAACTCAGTGACTTTCTGGTAGGAGTGATCTCATTTTGTCTGCCCCTTGCAAGCAATAATCAGTTACCTCCTTCTTTCCTTGTTATCTTCATATTTCTCCCTTCTTTTAAACATTTCTCTCTATCCCAGCGTATTTGTATGTGTGCATGCACTTTTCCAATCTGATTTTTGGGGACTTATTTAGCAAATATATTGCGGTCACACAAAGCATTTCTTAATAAATATATATTCATTTGGAAAGTTGATAGGCTCTTGAGCTTCAGGTATTGGAAAATTCCTGCTTCTTTTGCTAAATTAAACCATAGGGTGAGATGCAACAACTGAAAAGGGGCAGTCCAATTTCCAAATTTAGAATCACACTTGTGTTTTCCTAGACATCCCAAGCAATGTGATGTTTATGTGCATTGAAGTTAAACAGAGATAAATATCTCTCTTCTCCAGTTGCTCCTTAACAACCTTTTGTACTTATATTCTTTTATCTACCTCAAAACTAATCTAGATCATAGTTTTTGTGCTGAATTTGGAAGAACAGTGCTTGCAAAAAAGAAACCTCTTTCCCCCCTCATTTAGATGAGTGAATTTGCATTAGTGAAAAAAAAAATCAGGAATACAGAGGTGCAGAAACAATGACCATGCAAAGATGATCTTTATATTTTAATCTGCTTTTCAGGTCTTGCAGACAATATAGGATTACAGAAATGGGATTTTTGTGATTATTGTTTGTGGGAGGGGAAAGAATAGATAGATGGGTTTATATTACTGAATGGCCAGTAAAGTTTGTTAGGGTTTAACAAAATGAAAGCTAACTACACCTCCATGTTTAGCTTCCCAAAGATTTTGGTTTTGACCTTCACATTAGTGAGAGTCAAAGGTTTTTACTAATCAGTGGTCTCCCTTTCTTATCCTACCTACAGTTTATACACTAAATCTTCAATATGGCCATATGAGTAGTGTCTCCAGCTGATGAAAATCACTGTGGAGAGAAGCTCATGCAATTGATGTGTGTGTACACTGTGAAGCTGGATTTCTCCCTCTTTTGCTCCAGGTTCCTCCTCTCTTTTGCTCATGCTACATGTATGATAGATTGCTCTGTAAGAGATGTCTCTCCCTAGATGAAACCTATCTTAATAATTAAAATTAAAATGGGGAGTTCTCCAGCAGGCAATATGCATGGCCTGCTCTGTATCTTGCTTCCTCTGCCCAGTTTGTTTCCCTGCAGGCTTCCTCTCTCACATCACACTGCAGAAACACAAATTAGATTGAGCTTAAGGCATTTTTCTCCCTGTCTTGAACAGAGAGCAGAGCCCTGGTGGTGTGTCATATTGTGCTAGGCTGGATCTGCAGCTCTTACTGCAGACCTGCATCCTGATGTAGATAACAAACCCAGCAGATCTTGCCAAAGATGATGGCCATCAGGGCCATCAACAGGGCTGAAATGAGAACATCCAGCCTCCACAGGCTCTGCTGGCTCTCTTCATTCCCTAGAGAGGGATTTGGATTATTGGGAGCCACGACCCCCAGCAGCACCACCTTGCTGCCACCTTACCTTGTAGAGCCAGATACACTTCAGCTGTGGCAGTGTTCCAGCTCTCTACAAATCTACAAAGAATAATCCCTCAAAGGGAGGCAGAGCTCTCAGTCTGTTTAATTAGAATTGCCAAGGAAATGTAGAAGTAGTTTTGATCCTTTTTGATTCTTGTCCAACAAGAATTGGGTTAGTCTGAAATAATGCCATATTAGTATGGTAAGTTCTGAAACAGTGTCCTGCTTCACTGAAACATGCAGATTTTCAGTAATTGGCATGGAAAAACTGGGATCCTGTGAGATTTGTTGCATGTCCTGCTTTATTCCCAGAAGTAGTCAGTCTTTTCTTAAAATGCAAATGCTCTTTGGAACCTTTTCAGTATTCACTAACTTTTCTTTCAAACCTTTATTCATGTTTTAACCCATGCTAACTAATGTGATTATAAATTTTAATTCAAATAAAACATAAATGCTTCTTAGAGCTGACATCAAACATGAACTTAGTTTGTATAACACAATCTACAAGCATCTGCTTGAAGTGGCAGAATGATAGTTCATACTCATTTGCACCAAAAAGCCTCCCTGAAATACATTTTATCTAGCTGCTGGTTACCTATTTCATGTATATGGAATGGAAGGGCTCATTAAGTGTGGTCTATATTGTACTTTATTTCAAAATCAGGTAGAATAATTATGTGGCTTAGGAGGGTTATAAAAGTGATAAATGTAGATACCATTTAACCTGTATCTTGGACTAGGAAAAAGAAAGCCTCTTCCATGTAATTTGTTGCTGAAATATTTTCTTGAAAAAAATGGATTAGTTTTACAATAGCAAATAAAACTATTTAGGGCTGACTGATGTTTGGAATGCCTTTCAACATGGGCACACTTATAATGTCAATTATGCTGAACTAAACCTAAGAATAAAACCCACCAGATGATCCATTGAAATTTTGTGAAATGCTAAACTAAATTTACTTCAATGAAATTCTTAAGTTTTTCTAGTTTTATTTATTCAAACTTGAATAGCTTCATTGTCAGTTTTGGCTTTTATTGATAGCACGTGTTCCTGTCTGCTTTACATGACCATTCTTGCTTAACAAATGAAATTCTGAATTAACATCTTTCTTTATTAAGAGTCAAAAATAAATATATTGATTGGCAAAATAGATGAATATTAATATAGCTTAACTGAAATTTATAGAAATGTCATTTGTCTGTTTTGCTGGGGTAGGAATGAAATTACTGCCTAGTTTAATATATTGGACTTCCTTTTAATAAGTTTTTGAATGTGAAGCATTTTCTGCATTGTACCAGAGACCTCCTGGAATCATCCAGTACTAAACAGATGATAATATAGCTGAAGCAGTGGATGAATTTGAGGAATTGCTCATCAGCTGACTAACAAGCTGTGAGCAGTTTCCTGGGGAGTAATGGAATTATTTCTGTTTTAGGCAGCACTGCTCTGCCTAAAAAGAACATGGTCTATGACCTCAGCATCTGTATTATCTTGTGGTTGGGTAAACACTGAAATGTCTGAATGAAAGTCTTTTCTTTTGGCATATTGATGCTATGGGGCACATTCCTTGGAATAATGGAAATGTTCAAACAATCAGGCAAATGAATCTCTAAACCATTTACCACTTCCAAAGCCTGAGTCAAGATCAGATGCTGCCTTTCTCAGTGCATTTTTACCTGTGTATTGGTGCCATTTTTTCTGACCAAAGTGCCCTTTGCATAATGTATCTCCGTAGGTATAATTAGATCTCTCAGTTAAATTACAGTGTTCTGTGATGCTGTCCATGGAAATTTTCTGACATGATACTGAATAAGACAAAAATATGCATCGTCAAACAGTCCACTTCAGTTCCTCAGGGTTATATTTGCACACCATACTTTGCTGTTTTTTCCAGCATAATCAGAAAGTTTAACAGAATTATTATTACATTTTATTTATAAAGTTGAATTCATACAATAAATATGTTAATCAGTATAAAATCTCTGCTAATCACCTATTATTGGACAATCACCTCACTTTTATGACCTCTTAACTGTCTTGATACCTAGTAGTTTGGAGATTTTCAGGGACTAAATTTCTTAAAATTAATTCTGGGATTATTTTATTGTTGTTGTTTTAGCAGTAATTGTGAATTTAACTTTGAAAGGAAAGGAGTTGGTTATAGAAGGCATTTATTTTGTGTTTAAAGTAGTTTTTTGAATGCCTCCTTAAGATGCTCATAATTTTTCAGAGAAGTATAGAATTATCTCACTGTTTCAGTAGAAACTTCTTAGTCTTTGTTTCAGTTCAATGTTGATTTGTTGATAAGACTAAGCAAAGTAGTTTTGGGAGTTTTAGCACCTGATAAGAGTAGAATCTAGGTGGAGCTATTATTGCACGGTGGAGCACAAAATTTCCTATGAAAAATAGTCATTTGTGTGCTCCTGATTGCTTCTGCTTTGCCTAAATTGGGAGTAACACAGCAGTGTGCAAGGCAGTGTTTGTCTTAAAATTCTATAATGGCTCATGAAACACAGAACTGGAGTTGTGTGGGACTCATTGCTGTGAGGTACCTGGCATGAAGAATCAGCCAGAAGTAACTGCAGCAGAAGTAACTGTTAACAGAAGTAACTGTTAATTATTCTATCACCTTTGAACAAAGAAGTTCTTCTTCCCCCTATCTATACTAGCCAAAACAATTTCATGTAAGAGGGAACATTATTTAATCATTTGCTCTCATCTCCTACAGTCTACATAATTTGCCATAGGACCTTCATTACCTTATTCCTAGTCAGGTTGTTGGGGCTGGAAGTAGTATTTGGGAAAATAAATCTGTCTTGCTGTAGAGATTTCCAGTAATGGCTAGGTGCTGTCTCTGTTTAACAGAGAAAGTGCAATGTGTATCTCAAGCTCTGTCATTATATGGGTGAAGGTTTAATGTATTATTTTTACTTGTATAACTTCTCCATAGCGACTACAGGAGGAATTAGTATTTGGAAAAATGTATTTTTATTTTTCATTGTGTTAACTTTGATAGGTCTTTTGACCTTTTTTTTAAAAAAAGACCAATTATGTGATCACTTTTCATTCTGTCTTCTGTTGTCACCAGTTTTTCTTCGTAAGTGGCAGCTGTGAAGAAAATCTGCACCTTGTGAGCACTGTTACTAATTACTAAAAATTCAACAAACATTAGAAAAAAATCATTGTTAAAGAAAAATACAAGAAATCTTAAGTTTTGACCTTACATAGAGTTTATCTTCTCTAAATCTGTTATAAGCAAATTCAGTGGTACAGTGTATAAACAGGGAAAACAAATACTAACACAAAATTCATGTTCTTTTTAAATGCAGTTGGGTTTAGTATGAAATCATTGTAGGTGGATTCATTTGTCATCAGTGACTGCACATGTGATAAACTGCATCTGTTATGTGTGTTCTGGGTGTACAGGTACACATGGAGCAAATACTGTGTTAAACATTAATATCTGAGGGCTGGGAAAAAAAAAAAGCAAATCAAAATGGCCGAGTTAAGGCTATCAATGCTTGGTTTCTTTGGTAAGAGAGTGTGTTAGACTACCATCTGTGCCCACTGCAAACAGATGGGCAGCAAATGGGATGATTTGCATAGTCCTCTTAAAAGGCAGTAAATTGAATAAAATGCAGTGGTGTTATCAAATTTTTAATCTATATCTCTGTATGGTGTTGTCCAGGATCTTCATTATGTTAAAGTAACTTTCTGGCTTTAGAACACATGACCCTTTCATTTGTGTCTGTTTGGTTTTCCATAAACTCCAGTGTGCATTAGGGCAAGAGTATCATTCTGTCTCAGCTTATTCTCTCTGTAGCTTTTTACCAGATGGGTTTGTAAACAAGCTTTCCAGATATGTTCCTCCTTCTATTCCCATATTTGTCGTGCCTTTGACTGAATTTGTGTCTGCATTTGTAAATTTTTCTGAAAACACTGGTCCCTGTGAATATAATCAGTTATACTCTTCATTCACTTCCACGAGTTTTAGTTGTCACTCATGGTTGCCTTTCTTGATTTTATCTGTATGTGTCAGTGAGCTTGCTGAGGTTTATGACTACCTTGGAAAAAAGTGAAACCCCACTGTTAATGCAACCTTTTAATGTTGTGTTTTACTACTGCATGAAGTACAACCTCGAAATACAGATCTTTCAGCATAGCTGCCTGGCAATGTGGAGCTTTTACAGATTAATAACCAAATGACTTCTCTTTTGGAGGTGAATTTGGAGCTTGGTAGTTTATGGTAAACATTATGTGTCTGTGTGTCTGTGTATATGCATATGCAAAGGGAAATTGAAAATTATTGCTATTCCACAAATGAAATATGAAATTATTCATCATGCGAACTAGATGATCTGGAAGATCCCTTCCAACCCAAGCCCTTCTATGATTCTATGATTTTATGTTATTTGTCAACATTGCTAGAGTCATTACCTCTGAGTAACTGCTTTACACGATTTCCAACTTGAGGTTTAGGGTTTATTGAGTTCAATGGCATGGTGATTGTATTTGTATTCTGTTTCTGGAACAGATAATTCCTAAAATGGCAAAGGCCTTGAAAGGCAGTCTTACCAAAAGAGATGAAAACATGTAGCCATATTAGTTTTGCTGATTCTTGTGGTATCTGCAGATACTTTGGGAAATAAAATAGCTTCTAATATACAGACTTGGCATTAAATGCAAGCTATCTTTAAGCTTTCATCTGGAAGAAATGCAAAGATTTGCCAAAAGCAAAATTTTCAGCCAGTATGGATCATAATGAATATTTACCTGTTCTGAGATTAACACTTAAATAATTTCTATGCTTGAACAGAGAAATCTATGTCAAGAAAAATAAACAAGACAGAGGTAATTGTAGACTAACATCTCACATTTATTGGTCCAAAAAAGTTTGTATTTATAAATTATTTCACATGTAGCATTGTAAGATAGTGGCCAAGTGCAGCAGTATTTCACCTTTTCATAATGGAGAGATAAAAAAAGAGCTATACATTTAACCAGCTGAAGGAACTCAAGACATAATGAAGGTTATTGTAAAGCTGAATCCTTCCACGTTCAAAACAAAACCCACTAGGAGTTACTGTTTAATGAATCAGTGCCCAGTGAACCTACAGCAAACAGGAGGCCATAAAGGTAGGATTGGGTATTGTGTCCTTTGTAAGGAATTTGGTGAACTCTGCTACATGGAGTTGACAGAAGGAAGCTTTGTAGGGGGTCCTTTTTTTTTTTTGCAGAGCAATGGAGAAGTCTCAAAAACCAAAACCAATACGATTTCCCAATTTGTTATTGTAGTTGAGAGGTGGTACACACCCATATTAAAAAACTATATAAGAAATTATAAAATGCCATAGACGTTTTTACATTGTATTAAAGAAACTATTACCTAGATGATGTGTGGCTTTGGTTTTCATACTTGAAAGCAGTTGAGCACATGTTCTAGACCATGTATAAAAACACATAGGAACTATTTAAGAGCTAACAAAATTGACATGAAAGTAAAGGAGCTCAGGGTATTTTGCTTTTATTTATGCAGAAGATGAATAAGATACAGCTTGGTCAAAGCTTCAAAGCAGGAAATTTCTGCTAATAGAAAGTTATTTAATTTACCATAAAAAGGCATCATGACATGCAAAGGCTTGAAACTAAAGCTAAATGTATTAATTCCACATATAGCATGACATTCTTAATAGCGAAGATAACAAAACACTGGAGCAATACACTTCAAGAATAAAAATGTAAAATATCTCATGTAAAGAGAAAAAAAATCAGTTTGAACCCCAGTTTTGTACTTAGGATTTAGGCATTTATTAAGGACTTAGGACTGTGGCAGTTATTTGTACGAGAATATGCACTGTCCTTAGCAGACAGAAAATTAATGTATATGAGACTTGGAGAAACTCCATGAAGGAATTGTAAAAATATGTGTCTCAGGAACTGAAAGTAGCTATGTTCAGAACTGCAAATATAGGTGTTAAAGGTGATGTTTCCATACTTGTTACCTTTTGACAAAATTCACCCTGTGACACAGATACAAGTGACTAACCTTCTGGTTGGTTTAGTTGATCAGTGGTGTGGTTGAATTCTTCAATCATTCTAGTGCTTGATTATTTAGATAAATATATAGGTGCTTTTTTAGCTGATAAATCACTTAATTCAGTGGAGTAAGTCTTCTGCATGAAAAAGCTGTCCTATATTCAAGTTACACACCAAGTCAATTTTGCAGTTGGTTTATATAATGGAGTAACACCAGCCCACGAGCATCTGCTCCTAGGGTGCTGTACAGTCCTACTCAAACACATACCAGCCAGTGCAGATCAGATGACAAGGACTCCAAGCAGCAATGCTACTTCTGCAGCAGCCCACAATTCCCAAATGTAAAAAAGAAGAGGCTATAAATGGAAGTTGCCCATTTCTATGTCTGTCTTTTAATAAAATGGTAGATGTGAGACCATGGGTTCTGTTTAACAATTATAACCCTTTAATGTTAATTTCTGTACATAGATGGCTTTTAGTTATGGAAGAAGTTAAGTACTCCCAAAAAGTTAGAGCTGCTTATTTACACAGCTTGGTGTCATTTTCTTCTACAGCAGAATTTTGGTTTTGAAAAGGTGCCATATATAATTTAAGAGCTTTCACTTGACAGGAGATATCTGCTAACTGTCTTGGCATGCCTTGGAAGGAGGTTTTTTATGACACCATGTCTTCACTTCCTTGCCCTTGCAAAGAGGAATGAATCAGACTGCAATCCTTGTTATTGCAAAAAGATTTAATCTCACACGACTAAAGAATCACCATCTTAATGGGGAAAAACATGTCCTACCTCAGCACCTTCTAGTCCTAAGAAGTTAAATACCTGCTGCAAGTAACACTGACCTAAACTCCAGGAGTCAGTTCTGAAATATCTGCACTTTTGGTTCTCAGTGAACACCCAAGACCTGCAAGTCTTTGGATTCCATTAGTACTAAACTCTGAGAAGGATGAGACACACCAGGTCTGTGTGTATCAGATAGTAAACATGAATCATGGAATAAAAAAGCTGTGGGGTGCTGTGGAAAGTGGTCACAAATCATGCTATGAGAAGCTTTGGTCATTGTTACCTCTCTTCAAAAATGTAATCATTCATTGGCAACTTTGGTTTCCAGGACATGAGAATGTAAATTCTTGGTTAATAATGCATTCTGCTGTCATGGAAGTCTGCATCCTGGAAGATGAATCCAAGTACTTAAAATTAGTCATCTTAGCAACTGATTTTTTTTTTCCCCAAATAATTATAAGCTTTGGAATGTCAGG
The DNA here is from genome assembly GCA_013398175.1 of Climacteris rufus. Lineage (NCBI taxonomy): Eukaryota > Metazoa > Chordata > Aves > Passeriformes > Climacteridae > Climacteris > Climacteris rufus. Next base: position 188,191 of record VZRZ01006353.1, on the reverse strand, counting down.
ATGTTGAGAAACTCTGTGTATTCAATTGCATACAAGTGAATGCAGAGCAAAAAATCCTCTTTCACTCACTGAGATCTTAAAACCAGGATTAAATGTAGTTTTTGGAAAGAACAGTTTTCTTTTAGAATGTTATTACTGTCACACTTTCACGGCTTGATGCACATAATTCTAATTCTACTTGTTTCACTCTAGATCCCAAAAGACATCCAGAGTTAGTTTTCATCTTTTTGCCTTTTAATGTATAAATTAGAATAATCTGGCATGGTTTTGAAGGCCCCTGGGAGATCCAACATACTGGTAAGAGAGGAGATAGTGACTAGCTTTTATTCTTGAGACCCATGGTGTCTACTTTGAGGTATTCAGATGTATTAATCCTCCCTTTTAATGTCCTCAGAGATATTCCAGTCTCCCTGATAGCAGAGTCATCATTTAATGAAAAGGCAAAAGTGAAAACAGTAAAGTCAGTCCAAAGCCTGAACTGTAGCTACTTCTGCTGTATGTCCTGTTGGAATACACTGTTATGAAAAGATTTGATGAGGTAAGGTTTTATTTCTCCATGCTTGGCAGCAAAACACAGAATTTGCAGAAGATGGGCTCAAGTGCCAGGAACATGTGCCAAGTCATCATATCTCTTCAGCTCCTTCTTTGGAAGGACCTCACCACAGCTCCCAGAATGTTTGAAAACCACCATCAGTCAGTGCTAATGCTGCTATTTAAGCATCAGTCCTCACTTCAGGGCAATTGGCCAGAATGAAACAGCCAGCACAATTTCTGTCTTATTTTAGAAATTTGTGAATATTTTAGTAATTTGTGAGTATTTTAGTAATTTGTATTACAGGGTCAACACTGATGCATTTAAATGTGAATTTTTGGAGAGTGCTTTGTTTGTTTGGGATATGCTGAGCAAAATAATCTACTTTGTTAGGATGTTTCCTAGAAAACTCACTTAGCATGATACTGATGCTGAAGGGTGACAGCCACTTAATCAAGGCAGTGCTACTGTAATTTTCTTTGAGGGCAATCATTAAGTAGTGCCATATATTTGTACTGAATATTAAACTCAGGTTAAAAGGAAAGCACTTATCTGTTAAAAGTTCCACTTAGCTTGAAATCCCATGTGGGTTGGTTACTTGCTTGGTTGGTTTTGGTACTTCCTCTCATGTTACAAGAAGTGGTTGTTAAATGTTAAATGTTAAAAACAAGTGCCACAGAACAGTCATTCAAAATGGACCAGAGGATTGCCATCAACCCTTAAAAAGTATCTTAGGCTACAATACATCTTTATTGTCCATTTTGAATAGGTTGTTTAAATGATGGAGGTTTTCATTATTTTATCAGTTATGAATGTATCTGTGACTACAGTTTGGGAACAAGGAGCAAATGGAGTTACTTTTTTTCTTTACCTTGCTGTTCTGTAATATAGTTATGCTGTTTTATATACACCTTTTCATCTGTAAATACCAGTTTTATAAAAGTCTATTTCCAGCTTACAAATAGAGAAATGAAGGCACAGGTAAGACCTTTTTTTCTCTAAGGTTATCCACGTGACCAGTTGGAAAAACCAAGTGTGGAGTTCAGGTCTCTCAAGGTCCATGGTATCCACTAAAATGCTTGTTTAACAACTGGAAAAGTGCTTACTTCATACTTTCAACTTTTAAACCTCAATTTTGCTAATTTATGGATTATTGCCCTACTCTGAGGGCAATATTAGAACAGTTTAATGCAAGTCTCTTCTCCTTTGTAAGGGGAAGTAAAAATTCTGACATTTACCTGCAGGTAAAATAAGTGGACAGTTGACTTTTTTGTTCAGGATTTTACAATATGCTAATATGATCATATATTACAAGTAGATAAGGCTTTTTGTTGTAAAATCTTTATTATTATCATAATCTTGACGTTTTAATACGTGTGAAGGTGTTTCAAAGGTATTGCTCACATGAGCAAACAATATGGTTGCTAATAATAAATTTCATATTTCTCCTTTTGTTTTACTTTTTGTCTTCAGTAATTTTCTGGAACAACAGCTTCTTGTTAAAGTCTCTGACTGAGATGGGAAAGGCCATCATCCTCTGAGTCAGGGAGATGACAATTTAGCATGCAGAGAAAAAGACTTGAAGTGAACACATAAAAAGCTACATTAATGATATATCTGGACAACAAGATCTTGCTGGAAAGCAGTGTATTGGTGTTGCTTCCAAGTAGACTGGCTGGGTTGCCAGAAGCAGTGTAACTGGTTTCACTCAGACTGAACCAGGGAATGCAGTTCATAGGTACACTTGTGTAACTCTGCAGGGCACTGCATTGTTCTGTTGATGAGACAGAGACCAATAGTTACATGTGAGCTTTTATGAAAGTGTGAAATGACTCACTCTAAAAAGCATTTGCTTGGATTTAAAAAATAAAGCCTGCTGTAGAACAATGTTACTGACCTTTGCCCTAAATTATTAATTTATAATGTCTTGGTAAGTACAAAAATCTGATACATTAATGTGTTATATAAACCAACAATGTATAAAAATAAATTTAAGATGCATCCTGCCGAATTTGTGTGTTAATTCATGTACTTTGTTTCACAGGAAAAAAAATCCAGGCGAGAACAGATCACTCACAATTGCACATGCTTCAGGCTGATGATGTTGGTACTTTATTTAGAATAGTGGAAAGTCAGCATGAATTCTTTTGTTTTACAGAAAGCAAGAAGAATTGAGGTTAATTAAAGGTTAATTAGAGTTTAATTGGTAGTTCTTTCTTTCCCTCTTTACTTCTGGTGATAACAGGAATGTTAGAATCCTTGACTTTGATGGCAACAGATTGGGCAGGCCTGGTGTTGATTGCTACTGCCAACATGAAAGTGGTGCCGCAGTTCTGCAGCTCCAGTTCTTAATCAATGAGGTAAGGACATATTTACTCAGATTCTTCTGTATAAATTTAGTTGAATAAGTCAATTCATGTTATTGTGATGGAATGATACAACTTTTCACTTTGACAAATTGTGCCAACAAGTAAGTGGTTTACATCCAGAGGACGTTCACCATACAGCCTTTTAGAAGAATATTTATGAGACTGTGCTCAGGGAAAGTATTGCCTTCATGTACATCAGTTTAAAGTACTGAACAAAAGGTAGTCAATACATGAATGTGTGTGAGTAGATGTAAAATCCATTAAGTTACTAAATATGCTGCATAGTCCTGTTCAAATGGAAATTAATAAATGAGCTATATTTTTCTATCAAAATATATTGATGGCTATTGGCTGAAAACTTGGTAGTTGGGGATATGCTATTACTTGAAGCAAGGAAAAGCAATTGCAGGGATCATCAATCAAACCATCATGCTTAGTCTTTGTAAATGGTTTGTCGAAATCAAGTTTAGACAACATGAAGAATCAGTGCCAGATAATATCTTGCTCTGTGCAGAAGGTTCTGAAGGTAGGAATAAGCAAGGAAACGTCCTGGGGAGTAAAAATCAGGCTTTTTTTCTAGGACATCATAACTTGGCCAAATAATAATCTAGTCATAGTTCAGTTTTGATTAATTTTCTCCCATGACATAAGGCAACACTTTTGACAGTTTCAAGTCCTCTTTCTAAATATGGGGATCTTAGAACTTCTCAGGGGAAGAGTTTTAATTTTACAGGCTTTTTAAACGTGAAAAATATTTAATTTTTTCCTGCGTCTGTTTGGAGAAAGTAACTGAACCACGGAAACTGAGGAGGGAGGACTGAAACTTTAGAAACAGTCGGTCCAGTGAAATTCTTTAGAGGAACACAGGGATGAAAACAGGACGGCCAAGGTTTGAATCAGTATTCTTACTTTTCATTAGGTGACCAGCAAACGCCCCAATACATAGGAATGATTTGATTTCTGTGGTGGACACTCTTTCTTTGAGAGATGGGAATTAAAGCGTAGATTACACTGTATTAGGGAAGTCTCACTTACATAAATTTCATTTGCCTAGGTCAATGTTGAAAAGAACAGTTGCTAGGATCAGAGAAGTTTATCAGTCAGTCATAGATGGTATGAATGACTCTTTTCAGTGGCGTCTTCACCCATCCGCAGTATAAAGCATTGCCTTCTGTTTGGGCAGTCTGTTCCTTTCTGCAATAGTAATGCACAAAGGTAGATCTGTGCTAGGCCTAATCTGAGGTGTAAATGTCGTAAACCACTGCAGGAGCAGTAGGGAATTTCTCCTGTAGTTAATTTTCACATTATCAATTGTTCAGTGGTGACGAGAAAGACAGTTGAAAGCAGGTAGAGTAAGTTCACTCCAAGCTGTTCAGTCACAGAGAGATCTGGGCTTTGAAAGATGACAATTTTTGGGACACCAGATGCAGAACCAGTCTTCAGAGTATTTCTGATCTGTAATAAAATTCTGTCCTTCTATCTACATCTCTTAGTTCTTTCTAGGTCCTGTCGTCTTGCTACCGGTCCCTACTTTCTTATCCACATCCTCATTTCACAGTTCCAGTTTTGAATTTTCATCTTATCTTGATATGACTACTAAGCTGTGCTTGGCACTGTCACTTGTGTGCCTGTGCATGCACTAATCCCTTTATCCTTCAGTTATATCTTTCACACTCACCCGTTCAAGTAAGTGTTGTCTGTCCTCCATTTTTTAATCTCTATGCTTAAATGGAAAGGCATCAGAGTTGCCATGTATAACCTTGGTACAAAGCTTTAATTTGAGTTTTAAATTGAAGGAGTTTTAATTTAGCTTTGGCCTATCTTCAACTAATTTAAAATGTTTACATTTATCGGACCAATTCAAATTGTCTATTATTTATGGTAGAGTTGTTTTTTTTTACTAAAAGAAAAGAACATTTTTTCATAAACTGTCAGTTTTATATGCAGATCATTAACAGTGTCAATCACTTAAGAATAAGAATCTGCAGAAAAATAATATGTTGTTGCATTTTGTGTCTGCTCCAGGGTGCTTTGGTCAGTGCATGTGCAGATGATGCACTTCATTTGTGGAATCTCCGACAGAAACGACCAGCTATTCTACATTCTCTGAAATTTAACAGAGAAAGGTAAGATTATATGACACAAAACAGATATCTCATTACAAAAATAACACTTTATGGATTCCTTGTAATACATTTTGCATTTTTACAGGTGGATGTATTTTTATCTTGAATATTTTTCTTTGAGTCTTGTTTTCATAGCACAAGAACTTCACTTTCTCTTTCTGTAGCCTTCTCAGAACTAGAAAAACAAAAAACTATTTTCTTTTCCTTGAAAGGATTTTATTTTTTAAAAATACTGGAAGTTTAACAGAAATCATTTGTGGATTTAGGAAACTATGGTAAATGTCAACTGAACCAGAGACCAATTTTCTAGATTTTACTTTATTGATACCTAAGTGAAGGAATACCTACTGAAAATGAGTGGTTGTAATTTTCAAACTCAAACAGGAGCTGAGCCCGTCCAACTGTATTTAAGTCACCCAAGTAAAACCTGATATAATATTACAGAACTTCAGTGCTACACTTCCATTAATACTGAGAAAAAGTTCCAAATTTTGTTGAGGAATTAGGACAGTAGTCGGGAGACCAAGATTCAGTGCATAAATGCAGCCGTTGTTTTTGTCTTGAAATTTAACTCATATTGTCATTCTCTTAGCATGTACCTTCAGTGTTTATTAAGGTGCAGCAACTTTTTTATATTTATGCATTTACTTGTGCTGTGGTGAAAGATCCCAGTACTTTACCAGAGCTGTGAAGTTAACAGACTCATCAAATCTTTAGCTGTAGCAAATCCAAACATTATTATGGAAATACCTATTTCTTTGTTATTGATTATCCAGATACACGTCATGTTTGCAGTTAAATGTCATTGAAGTGCATGTTTTATTGTGGGAAGTACTGCATAATAAATTAGGAAATATACAGCCTGCTTCCAAAGAGTTTATAACATATAGGAAAAGTATCAAGTGGTTTGGCACTTCGTAAGGGAAGATGAAAAAGAAAAATTATGTGTGCATATCTAGCTCCTTCTGAACAGTAAGTCATCATTTTACATATGATGAAAGGTTTTAATCTTGATATTCTCATCAGGTAGGTGCATTATTCACAATTTGTCATTGATTAATGCAAATATCATAGAAGTTACTCCTGTACATCTTGGTCTAGCTCTCCCAGCCAGCAATCTGACAGACAACCTAACCAATCACTGCTTGTAAGAATGCAGTCTCTGTTCATCCCTGCCTACTCTTCAGAGACATTAACATGTTATCTTGGTCAGTATTTTATCAGAATTTCTTGATAAAAGAAACTCATTCTTTTGTGCTTTGCTAAGGCAAACATTTGTCATCACGTTTACCTGATTTTCTTTTTTGCCTGACACCCTAAAACATTGGGCAAAATATTTGCAAGTGAGTTGTTTAGAATACTGGAAAACTTTGCTTAAAACCAAATGTTCTCTAATGACGTTTTTGAACTGAGGTGGAAACTGGATCTGAGAATGCAGTTATTTGTAACTAATGCATTGGTAACTATATTGCCTTTTATCAAGATCTAGTAAGTTGTGAGTAAAAAAACTACTGTTAGTTCTTTTATGCATATTTTATGAAACTGGTTCAATTATTGCCATTTAAATAATTTTTATTAGCACATCAAAGGCTATGAGGCAAATATCTTGCTATATAATATTGTCAAAGAAGTAAGTCCAGTTTTAAATTAAAAAGGAGTTTTCAATAAGTATGAAGAAATAGCATTGTAGGGAATTCATTTCTTCTCAGGGCTCAACAGCACTGCCCTAAGCTTCTGGGGTTTTTTTTATATTATTCAAGCAGTTGGCTTCAGAATTAAATATCTTCATTTTTATTATCTTTTCTTTTTACATCCATGTAAATTTGTTTCAAATCATCTAACTTTCAATTTTCTAAGCTCAATTACACATTTACTATGTAAAATTCAACATAAGCCTCTGAGCAAGTAGCAAAAAAGTAAGGCTAAAATTCTCATTAACCCTCTCAGTTTGAAACATTTATATGCCTAATAGAGCTAAGTCTAAAAGAGAACTTCCATTTTTTCCTGAATATATTTTTGGTGTTTGAGAACAGAAGTTATAAATTATGTGATGGTCAGAGAAACAGTGAATAATGAAATAATGGTTGCCTTAGCTGTATGAAATCTATGACAAAATGGTTGTAAGGGGAAGCTAGTAAAGTGATAAAATCAAAATTTATTATCTTCAAGAAACTCAAAGACCTGTCTTCCAAAACATATTGTCTTATTCACTGTGGGAACAGTTAAAAATGCTTTATTTTCATCCTCTTCTCTCCTGTTGGAGGGAGAGGTTAAGGGGAGGCAAGATTCATACTGGATAGAGATCCTTTTGTCTTAAGTTTGTGACCCAATGAACAAGCTGGTTTTGATGTTTCTTAAATGAGGGGCAATGCTTGTTGACAGAAAATAGGTTTTAAAATACTGATGTATGTTTTAAAAAAATAGTAAGGTATTGAAAAAGGCCATTCAGGGAAGTGTTTAGACAATGAAAGGCTAGTTCTTACAAGAACATAATTTATAATATAATTTAATTTTAGATTTAGGTAGCTTTCACAGAGCCAAACACATAATTATTCAGATGCATTTTACCTATGAAAATGGAACATGTGACTCTTTCAAGTTTTTATTTGCATGCCTCTCTTCAGGATTTTTTAAAATTGTCATTTTATCCATCCAGTATGTTTGTCTCCTTGCTTTTTTTAAACAAATGGCAGATTTACTTCATGAACTGATACAATATAATGCACTTAAAATTCTAATATTTTATCTGCTTGTGATGATGAAAATAATTTTATTAGCCCAGATGCTTGATTTATTTGACTTCAATTAGTTAACTTCCATGTAGAATCAGTTTATTCTGAGATTTTGTGGTATTTGGTGCATGAACCATGGAGCTGTTAGATTCTGTTAGATGGATGAATGCTGCTCAGGTGTTTGGCTCTTACTCACAGTGCACCAGCCATCATATTGTTGAACTGTTTAACTTGCAATTTGCTTCTGCTTCTTGACATTTAAGATTGCAGGATAATGGACTAAAATCTGCTCTTTAGCACTGTTTCTGTATAGGTTTCTGCAATTACTTGAGTCAAGTTTCCCCAAGCGCATACATATATATGGCCCCTCTTTCCTTCCCACAAAATTAAAAAATGCTTGTTCTTTTCTTTGGATGTTGGTAAAAACATAGTTGTAAAGAGCAAAGAACTCTTAACACACTAAGATATCTGTCACTTAACATGTAGCATTCAGGATTAAGACACTGAATGGTTTATTAATAATAATTCACTAAATAGTTGCACTTTTATAGCCATTAAATCAGAGTTTGAAGCCTCTCCAGATTTATTTTTTTCTTCTTCTGACCTATTGTTAAACTAATGATGATGAAGAACTAACAATATCAACTTGTCTCTCATAATTCACTGTTCCTTTACTAAGTGTCTCTTTGGAGCAAGTGTAGAAGGAATGTTGAAAAGACATAATGGCAAACAGATATTTTTGTTGTACAGTGTAATGCTCTGGACTTTTTAGCAAATTGTATGTTTTTGCAAAAATATATATATATATCAATATGTAAAGTTATCATCTTAAATTTCTATTGCTATAATTGGAATGTAATACAATGCATTAAAAACCTTCAAGAAAATATAAAGGTAAGCAATGTGTTTCAGTGCTTGGCTGCATACCAAGAGCTGTAATGATAAGACAGTTACTCAAAGACATGCTTGACAGTAGCATATGGTTGATATTGTATGATTTGTGGTTCCTTTTACAAATAGGATGAACAGGTAAAACATTTTAGACTCTTGTAAACACTCTGTAATGATCTTCTCAGTATTTCTGAAGGCTAACATCGTGGACACCCTCCATATGTTAGTGCCCACTTTTTCCTTCCTTGATATCATAGGAGATGCCAAATTCATCTCCAGTAGACATTTTAGGCAAAATAAATAACTCAGGTACAGGAACTAGACAGCGGGTCTGTCTGCTGCAAAGAACATTAGAATTAAGTGAAACCACTGGAAACTATTATAGGTCTTCATTATTTTTAATATAATCAGAGTGGACTTCAGCAAGTACAGCTTTAAATATACAACAGTTTACATATTCCTGTTTAAGATTAGTGCAACTGGGGTAGGAAAACCAGTGAGGATCGCAGTGTGAGATCCAGGTCCTTTAAGCCAGCAGGCACTAGTTTCACTTACAAGCACAGTTCATCTCCTGTCATTCCAAAGCTGAGCTGCTTCAGTTGTGTTGACTGACATGGGGGACAGCCCTCCTCTCTTTCTTCTTTTAACCAGTGCTGACTGGTGTGTGACAAATGAGCCAACAGTGCTGCAGCAGCTTACCCACTGGCTTACAGCAGCATACATCAACACAGCCTATGAGTCCTGTTGGGTCTTTAAATCCATCTGCATGCACTCTGCACCAATGCCATGACAATTCCATAAGTGCCCTTCTGCAGGGGAATCACCAGATGTCCCAGTCTGTATAACTGGCTTTGGGACTCTGTAACACTTTCTTCAGTGTTAAGGGTATGCTGGCACAGAGGAAGAGGAGCCTTTTAAGTGTGTGACTTTTAGAGTCGTTCTGTTAGTTCTAACTCGCTATTAATTAGAAACTTGATTCCTACAGCTGAGATTTTGCAGTATTTGAACAAGATGATTAGGAGTATTACTGGAATGCTTGGAAACTAATGGAAACTAACCAAAACCAAAACAAAAAAATGGTTGTTTTTCAATAAGGTAGCTTCTTTTGGGTCTATATTATTTCCTGACAGTAGCTGAATCATATTTTATTTGCCTTGCTGTATTTTTGCAGGATTTTGTGTCCTGTGTGAAGAGCTTTTCAAATACTTCCTTTCTCCTTTGCAGATAAACCTCATCAAAATGACAGCAAGAGGCTATGGAATGAGTACTGGTGACTGGCTGTGCAGTCTCAGCAGTACCTGTGTCTGTTTACTTGTGTGTTAGGGAACTTGTGGGTTAGTTAAAGCAGATTATCTGTCTCATTGGCTGTTCATGCAACTGAATTCCTGTGAGAGCTTGCCTGCTCATAAACAAACCTCCTGGTTAGTATTGTATAACTGCAAACTCTGTTTATGTACTTTCAAATTAGTCAGAAATCTGTCATCAGGCAAGGTTCAGTACAGTTGCCCAGTCATGCTATACAACAAAACAGATTCTGATTACGTGGTGTGGTCTAGCACTTAACTGTGGCAAAGAACCGTAGAATTCAAACATAAAGCAATATTTCACCATACAAATCTCCCATGAGTTCTGAAAAGGAAGTAAATTTTCTCAGGTTGATGGTGGAAAAACTGAGGAAACCAAAAGAAGCCATGTGATTGGCATTTACATCCACATCTTGAGGAAGATTTTACAAAACTTTCCTCTGCAGGGTTTTCAGGTTTTTTTTTTTTTTTTTTTGTTTTTTTTTTTTTTTTTTTTTTT
>VZRZ01006353.1:159059-177639 GCA_013398175.1 Climacteris rufus | reverse complement strand
TTTTTTTTTTTTTTTTTTGTTCTTGTTGCTGTTTTTTGGGGGGGGTTGGGTTTCTTTTGGTTTTTGCAGTTTTTCTTTGTTTGGTCGTTTAGTTTGGTTTGGTTTTGGTGGGGGATTTTGGTTGGTTGGTTTGTTTGTTTGTGGGAGTTTTTTGTTGGTTTTGGTGTTCCTGGTTGGTTGGTTGGTTGGTTGGTTGGGTTTATATGTGTAGCATAGTCTTGCATCAGCATTTGTCACTTTTTAAAGAATAGTGCTTCGGGGTTTCAAAAACCAGTGTTTTCACACAAGTATTGAGCTTGACAAGATTCCTGAAGCTCATAAAAATCTTTGTTCTAGAGGGCTATGCCTTAGTACTTCAGGGCAGGAAAATGAACTTTGTCAAATGTCAGTTCAGAAAGACAAAAGGCTGGAAGGATTATCCAAGGTGACTGACACAGATCATGTTCATGTAGTTATCCCATGCCTCTGCTTTCTCCATTAAAAAAAGAATAATTAAGAAATAAAAAATAGCATTCTTTTTTAATCTCTTACATCATGTTATGCAAAATTTCACAATGAACTTGACCTGTAGGATGTACAAAAGCCACAAGCTCATCTGGGAAGGCTTTTCTTGTCTTCAACACCAATTAGCCAAACAATCAAAAAACAGCAAAAATTCAAAATGTAGATTTTCTCATTGATGCCAACAATCAACAGGTTTGATTGTAGATTTTCTCATTGATGCCAACAATCAACAGATTTATGAGACTATGCAAGTCCACTGAAGAAGAATGAAAATTCAGAGGATCCCTAAGATTTTCTTTTTAGTAGTTCTAAAGCATTTAAGCCTTCTAGTGCAGTGAAGCTGAAGGGGCCTCCTCAGTGTGGTCCCCTCAGCTCCCTCCACGCTGCACACACGGCCCCTGACGCCTACTCGGTGTCACTCGTGTGTGGATCACCAACTCCTCCACATGCAACAATCCCCCAGCCAGGGCCATTACACTCTTATATAACTACTCAAGTTGAAATCCACTATTTGCAATGCAGGAAAATTGTTCCATGTCAGTTTTGATGGAAATAAACCTTCCAGCTTCAAGACTAAATTTATTTTTATGGCTCTTTTATTGCCATTCGATATGATATTCTGGTATCCACATTGTCATGCATTTAAAATATTTTGTCTCTCCTTTGCAGATAAACAGCTCATTCATATGCATTCATGACCTGGGGTTTTTTTTTTGTTGTTTGTTTTGGTTTGGTTTGTTTTTTTGGTTTTTTTTTTTCCCCACTAAGAAATCAAGATTCTGTGTTTTCCTTTACAAATTTTTGTCTTCATTCTCTTTTCATTCTTTTCACTCTCATGTCATTTCTTTCTGAGCTGATGATTCATCAGGGAAACATGTTCTAGATAGGGTCCCATCTGTGCCGTGGCCATTGACAATACCATTTTCATTCGTAATCTCTGCAGGAATATGTTTACTGATGCATACAAAAATGGCTTCATCTTATCAGTGTTTGTGGTCTTGCTGTGATTGACTAATACACCCATGACACTTCTTCCCTGATGGCAGGGAATTTTCTAGCTGGCAGGGAATGTGCTGCTTTTCAGTGCAAGCCTTTAACAGTGAAACCAAAGCAAGACAAGAAAAATTGAAATTATCTTCTTCCATCACTTTTCTATCATGAGCTCTAACCCTAAAGTGGAAGTTATTTGAAGTTTGAGGTTGTGCCCTTTGCAGTTTAAATTTAATTCCATTTCTTGTACTTTACTCATGCAGATTGTCCTTCCTCTGTAATACTGTGGCCCTAAGAGTTTTCATTAGTATTAGTACCAAGATCACTTTGAAATTACATCAGTTGTAAAACTAATACTTGAAAATCTCTCAAATATCCAGTAAAATATTTCCTTTTTCAGTAAAATCAAGCATAAAATAGACATTAAAAATAGAATTTTCTAGTGATGGTTTTAAAAAGTGCTGTATTGAGTTTTGACATACATTGTGTTTCGTGTAATTGGAATATTCTGGAGTAGCCTACCTTTGGCAAATCTGCCTTCCATGTTTTACTATAACTTTCCAAAATTTGTCCTTTGGAAGGACATACATTTTGAAGGACTCAAAGCCTTGGTTAGTGTGTATTTTCAAGTATATTTGAGCAAGTAGTAGTAACATTAGCGTCATAACACCATCGATAACAACTTATGGCTTAACTTTATTTGGTTTAGTGTTTTTATGCTTACCATCTTGGGTGGGATTTGTGGTGCAATCTGAGAGTTGGTGCCACTGCAGAAAAAGTGCTGCAAGAGCTTAAGCTGGCTAGGCTAAAACCAGTTTGGTTTCTTTGCACTTAACTTACATGGGGGTAGATGTTACTCTAAAATAATCACACAGAAGTCCAGTTCTTGTTTTTAATTCTAGAATATTAGAAGGATCTCTGCTTATATCTAGATCCAACCTTGAATTTAAGAATCTCTGTGGTTTTTTAGTGGTGGCTTTCACAGTCTTTCCCTGACATAATTTTTAGTCCATCAGGATTCTGCCAATATTATTATTGGCAGTCTCATTTCAGTTAAAAATGTCCTTAAATGCTTTATGCCACTGTATCTGCTTTTGTACCTGTTTTTTAAACTTCTCTGAGGGCAAAATGCCTAATATGCTACATATAAATTATGCTTATAGATAGCAGCTACATTTGATAGCAGAATGGGCAAAAAACCCTGAAAGATTACTTACAACCAATCACTTCACACATGCATACATGAAATCATCATGATCCATAGAGCTGCTGGAGAAAAATGCATAGCAAGCATAATTACCTGAGGACTTAACAACAGTGCAGGGCCCCCTGGCCTGACAACCCCCCTTTTCCAATCTACCTCTTCCTTTGGGTCAGTCTGGCTGTAGTTCCTTGTATTATTTCTATGAGGAAAAAAAAAATCTTTTTAAAATTCCATGTTGCAAAACATCTTTGTGAAGTTTTGTTTTACTTCAATAGGGAAGAAATACCTGTTCTGGATTTTTATGTCACCTGACCACTTCTGATTCTGCATAACTTCTGTGTTGGTTTCCTTCCTCTGGAAAAAATCCCTTAGCAGTAGACATAATGTTGCTATATGCTGTCAAACCTTATATCATATGCTGAGCAATGTGCTTGTTGCTAATGCTTTGTAAAAAAATAAAGCATGTTTGTCAGTAGATGTATGCTTTTTTAAGAAAACACAGGGTAATATGTTATGTTGTTTTCACATAGCAGCTATGTTGCCAAATTGCTCTAAGGCCAGGTTTGGATAGCAAACTTTAAAATATGTACACAAAGCTATGCATTGAACAACTGTGTTTCATGAGCTTAGTCAGAACACATGAGAAGCCCAATACTGTAATACAAAAATGCATCATGTTAGACAAGAGACAAAGAAAAAAAAGTTGTCTTTTAAAATGTGAGCAAGTTCAGGCAGCATAAACAGTCTTACATTATCAGTTGGAATTTTCAGCTTGTTACAATTACAGCAGAGATACAGGAATTATGTGGTTTTCTCTTTTGAAAGTTTCAAATTAGAGTTTTGAGACATCTTCCATACTTCTGTTCTGATCTATCCTTTGACCTTTGTTATGTTAGATTTCCAGTCATATCTTGAAGCAGTGAAGAACATGCACCCATTCTGTTGCAATAAGTAATTTGGTTCTTGGAAACCACACCACCTCTTTTCTGCCCAGACACGTCAGCTTCAAAGCAAGAACCCAATGCAATGATTTAGGATACTTTTCCTTCTGTCACAATAAACTCTGGGCATTATTCCAGTAAATCAGAAATAGAGCTAGTAATGTCAGTGTTGAGATTATATCATTAAGCAGTACATGAGCAGGAAGAGAAGAGAGACTACAGATTGCAGAAAAACAAGGCCCATTAATCACAGAGTCCCTGTCTACTGAAGCACAACAAATGAGAACAGCTGGTCTCCAATAAGTCTACATGATTTTAATTGATGGAAGCTGTTAAGAAAAAAAATGTGCATACAAAGAAAAAGCCTACACATGTAAAATTATTTTTTTCTTTGAAGTCAATTTCAGTCTTATCCTGATTGTAGGGTGTCATTCAAAATAACTTGATTGATATTGATATAAAATTGGTTTTAAAGTTATTTTAGTACAAACGTATGATGAACACAGATGTGTGTATGTTGCATCTAGCAGAGGGTGAAATACTAGCATATCTTTAGTTTACTTTTCTAACAGTTCTGTGAAGCCAAGCTGTTAAACAAAAGACAAGTTTCAACCTTTCATCTTTGAGCTACATCCCAATTTACTTTTTTTGGAACTATGAGACCGAGAAACAAAAACTGCATTTTTGATTCATGTATTCAGTGTTGGGTGAAGGGATGAGAGAAACTCTACCCTTAGGTGTTCAGGGTTTTTTAATGCAGATGCTACAAAATCAATGAAATAAATACATCAAAAACTTTCTTTTGAGAACATCATTGCCCTGTTTCATCCTTTGTTATTTGGCTTTCTTTCCTTGCTAAGAAACTCAGTGGCTCTTATTGTGCTCTGTATTGCCCATCACTGTCATTTTGTTTGGTATTACAACCCCATTTTTACTTAACCTCAAAGAAATTTTTGAAGGACAAGTGAAGTACTACAAATACAAAATAGTGATTTCACAAGCCAACAGACTAGAGAAAAACCATGTCCACTGTCTTTTCCCTAAAGATGAGAGAATGAGTCTGTTTGCCAACCGTGTTTCATTAGTTTACTCACCGCAGTGATTTTGCAGAACTTGTATTCTCATTTTTGTTGTATGATCATCTTGAGTCGGCATCAGAAACCAATTAGAAGTCAATTAAAATTATACTTGTTTCTTCTAGCATCTTTTTCTATTTGAGGCAGCACGTTTCCATGTAATTTCCTTGTCTTTTTCTCTTGGGATCAAGTCTTTGTGTTACACCTGTTCAATCCACAGCATTACTGTTGTGTAATACTAAAGATCTAGCCAGGAGGGTATGCCACTGTCACTGCCAGTGATCCTGCTCCTACAGGTAAGACACTCCAATGAATTTGCAGTCAAAACCATACAGAGGAATTGACAAAAGAGAGTGTCTCTTTGCTGTGCATTTGCCCAAGAGGAAGGAAAGTAATTTTCTGTC
Source organism: Climacteris rufus (assembly GCA_013398175.1). Lineage (NCBI taxonomy): Eukaryota > Metazoa > Chordata > Aves > Passeriformes > Climacteridae > Climacteris > Climacteris rufus. Next base: position 172,520 of record VZRZ01006353.1, on the reverse strand, counting down.
ATCCTGAAAATGAAACAAATGACTAATAGCACGGGCTACAAAAGTTGTCATCCCCTTGCACACTGGGATTTCAAGAGTGACTTCTAAGTTGTTCTCGAGCTTCACTAATGCCCAGTAACTTGATGCAGTGCTACTGCAGATAGCCTTGGAATTACTGAGGGTGGGGATTTAAACGCCCACATTATAGGAGGTTACAGTGCAGCTGTCTTTCTGTATGTGTTACATCATGTTGAACAGAGCAGGGTGACCCTCTATGGAGTTGTAAGAAGGTTAGTTATAAGAAATAAAGCTGGGAAAAAACCAAAGTACCTGTTTCATGCTGTATACTTTGACTGTCCTTGTAAACTGTTCATAATAACCTCATAAGGTTTTATCTAAACACATAAATGCAGTCTTTATTCGAGGGACATCTCTGGGTTTAGTAATTTAATCAAATGGAATGCATCTAATGTGTTTCTGAACATGCTTTGTCTGATTTGTTTTAGGTTCTTTTTAGTTAGCTGTTCATAAATAATTTATGTTGACACCCATTACAAGTGTTCATATAGTTGTTACACATGTTTTATAGAGTTAACATAAGTATTTTTTAAAACAAGCATTTTTGAAGTGCTGTAAACCATTAATTACAGTTGTGATTGCAAATTCATTTGTAATAGTAAGCTCACAAGTCAAGAATGGGCCTAACTTCAGTCTTTTAGGGTTACTTCACCTGTCCAGAAGATTTGCACAGGAAATTCTAGCTTTTGAAGAAACAGAGGAATACCTACTTTTATTTTCAATTGTTTTAATAAAAAAGAAAGGAAGAAAGAAACAGAATGTGCTATTAATCATGCTTTGCCTTGCACTTTGTATTTTAGTTTCTAACACTTCAAAGGATTAACAATCAGTCCCAATTTCTAAATACCAGGATGCTTCAGAATGTGCCAATAGATCCAGAGAAAAAAGAAACCTATCTAAGGACAAAACCAAAATATCTTGGTTTTAGAGAGAAATCGTTTTCCAGCTGCATGTCTTAAAATGTTGCCATTTTTTCTGCTTCTTGTAGTCCTCTTTCTAATTCTTGTAGGTTGATTATGTATAATTTCAGGTGAGGGATACCATGAAAAATGCTTATATCTTAAACACTTTGAAGGCAGCAGTGGACCACCAGTCAGATGACATATCTAAATAATTTGCTGGAAAATAGTTGCATAAGTGTTTTTGCTTTGCCAAAAGAAGTAACTGTGTAAGGTATCTATCAGGACTATTTAAACCTATTGGCCTAAAATGAAACTATAAAGTCAAAATGTTTTCTTAACATTTTTCTAAGTAGAATTCACAGAAATTGGGCGCGCAGGGTGTCTTAATTTTATGCAGGTTGTTCACAAATAGCTGGAAGAAAACTTTGCTTGGGATATATTTGTATTGAAATTAGAGATGGAATCCTGATTTGTTGTACCTCAGCATTTGTAAAGAATCTCCTATCACTAAAAATTTTTAAATCAAGAGGTATCTTTCAGTAAATTGTTCTAGTTCAAGTGGTAGTTAATTTGAAGAAATCTGATTAAATCAGTATTAAAACAGAAGAGAGGAACTCCAAAGGTTCATTTCTTACATTCCAATCCACAAATTAAATTATTGCTGTTGTGCAAGCAGCAGTGACTGTAATGAATACTTGTATCTAAACCGGTATGAAACAAAGACAAATAAAACTGTTCTGTGGCTGATTGGGTAAGATGAATAGTCTGAGATACCAAACTTGAAAGGAACATTGGCAAGTAGATGTATAGGACTAGAAAATAACTGTTACCACTGCTTTGACTCCATTTTTCATTCATGTTTCATTGTAAGGAACATGTATTAAATTGCCTCATGTAAAGCAATTCATTTTACTGGCTCTTTCTTTAAAACATTGGTTTCTACAGACTACAGGGTGTAAACTCAAGTAGTGTCCTGCAGACTGCAGGTATTGGTAATTCAGTCAGGAAATAGGTACGGTGGTATGTGAGTTACATGGTGACTTGTTTCACAGTTTTTAATTGTAAATAGTTTATGATTTTCATCAATGACTTGGAATGTATTGGTAGAGATGATTCACTGAGTAGTTACAAGCAGGATAGTCACATTCAGCTCTGAATTTGATAGAAAAATAGAATTAAGTTCTAATTATTACACTTCCCATTAGATACTCTTTACCTGCCTACTCCTGTCATCACCTTTATTTGCAGTGTAGGCACTATAGTTTTAAAACAACAAATATTTGAGTAGTCTGTATAACACTCAAGTTGAAAAAATCCAGAGACAGAAATGTTTGTGCAGTATTTTGAAAATATAATTTACATTAATATTCCTCTTGTGTCCAGATATTGCTAAATAACAATTGAGTTTATCCTTTGTTATGCTGTCACCAGGATACAATGCAATTTATGTGCAATGTGGTTTTAGCTCTACTTCACTTTCTCTTATGTAAGTAATTAAAACATAAAATAAGACAGATAATTGATTTTAATTCAAAATAAATGTTGACTGTTGATGCTAGCAGAAAACACGGGGAACAGAAGATTTTTCTTAATTTAAATTAAAACTAAATCACACTTTTAAAAAACAGGTGGACTACAAAAATTAATCTCAAAGGCATGTTTGGTTCATTCACTTTCTGCTAGGATCTTCCTGTGTAGGGCTACTATAAATTTTTGAAATTATCTGATGTGGCATTTGGAGAATCTGATTTGAATAGGAGAAAGTTTTATGTTGTGATACAGTATCACCCAGACCCTGAAAGAAAAAAAATTCTCCAGGTGTATTGCACTGCTCTGTATTTCATTTGACTCTTAGTCAGACAGTTAGTAATCTGAAGTATTTCCTGTTCTCTTATGTCAGCCCTAGAGAATTTGCATACTCTTCAAGTAAGTTAAAACAAGACTTGAAGTTAAACATTGGAACTCATAATAGTGGAATTCATCTTGGATTTCTCCCTTCTTAGGACCTCCTGATATATCACAACACCCCATGTTGCTGAGGAAACTGTTGTTATTTGCACAGACTCAGCTCACATCTATCTGGGGAACTGCACAACCATCTGCTGAAATCACATCACACCATGTGGATAGCAGACTGCATGAATTGCTGCTACTGTACATGGTTTTTACATGTCTTACAGTGCTGATGGGCTCCAAATTTATATATACTCCAGGGAGAAGATTAAATACCTCCAGAGGCCAGATCGCTCATATTTTACATCTTGTGCTAGATCTGCTGGAAACCACTCCTTTTTTTCATTGTCAGTAGCTTTAACCTGTGCTTCTATTTGGGCACTTTAGGTCAGCTACAAATTACTTTGCCTGAATATCTACCTAAATCTTCTTGTTTCCAGTTTGTCATTTAAAGCAATAATCTCTTTGAACATTCCCTACTGAACTGACAGAAAAGCAATCCTACACTTTGAGAGAATACTGGCTAGCCGGAAGCTCTCAGTCCACTTTCAACCACTGGAGAAGGAGGGTCACTAGATGAGTCTGGTCTGCTTTGTTTTGTATTACTTTTGTTCGAAAATACCAAAAGATTAAGAGAGCATGAGGGAATAAAGTAAGTTGGTGGAAATATTTTATGCTTGCTGATGGAGGGAGAAGAGGCCTGATAAAAAGTCATGACTGCTGTTGTTTTCATTGTTGGGGTGAAGAAATCCTGCAGAAGTCAAGAAGGAAGGGAAGGGCTTATGAAGTGGTTTTCCTCTTTATGAATGTTCATTGAAGGGTACACAGGCCACAGATTCCTCTCAAAAAAAGAGCTGCTTTGAAAGAGGATCTGACATAGCATCAGCTGGTCATTGGCAAGAAGCTGGGACAATGGCCAGTCTGTCAGGTGGCAGTGCCAAGGGAACAGCTTGTGGGGATGACCAGCTGAGGGAAGTAGCATAAATTAGTGGAGAGAACTGAAAGCAGCAGAAGGTGCTGGAGAAAATTCCTTGAGTCAGGAGGGGAGCTCTAATCCTTGCAACGAGAAGGTAGACTTCTGATAGCCATAACATTCTTATGAAGGTGATGAGTTTCTCAGGAACTGCGTTCATCCGTGCTGGGGCAACGCACTGTAAGTGGGGTGTAAGGCAGTGGCAGTCCCTTGGTAGTCACTGAGAGCAGGAGGCTGGGCCAGGACCACGATTGGCTTGCCTTGCAGCTACTGGGCTTGCTCCCTGTCTACTCATGTTCCCAAGTTGGTGCTCCTTCATGTTTTATCTTCTTCTTTTCCTGTAAATTTGTGTGATTTCCATATCTTCTGAGAATATGGACAATGTATTTTATTTTGGTAGGATTCTGAAAGGGAGTTCAAGCTGATGTTTGTTTTGTGTAGGAATTTAGAGAAACTGAACTCCTCTGCCAGTGCTGGACATAAGGGATGCATAGGCTCTGTTCTTGTTCATATTTAAGATTATCTGTATAAAGGGAAAAACCATAATATAAATTTAACTGCAGTTTTGATGTCCAGGAATGAGCAATTAAATAATTAAATTGGAATCATTGTTTATCATTTTGACAAAAATCCAATTTACTCTCCCCCCTTCAGCAGCTCTCCCCACTCTCCACCAGCAACAGTGTTCCAGAAAAAATTTTCATACTAAAAATAGAAAAAACAAAATAACAAAGCAGAAGCAGAAAGAAGTGTTCTCGAAATTCTTTTTTTTCTTAGAGAAATACAATTAATGTAATAAAGATGATTTTAAGTCATCTGAGAGTTATTACTAGTACTTTAGAAAATGTAGCAAACAAAATTATTTTTACATTTGAGTATTCTACTAATACACAGTGAGTTTTTTGGCTATGGTTGTTAGACTGTAGAGTGCTGTGGTTTTCTGAAAAGTTTACTTTTTCAAGATTTGCTAGTTGGAATATATTCCTTTCTAAAATGAAGTTCAATTTTTTGACAATGCCTCTTTCAGTTATTCCATTATGGCTCTTATATTGCTTACATAATTTTGGGTATGTTTTTAGGACTTGTGCAAAACAGTTTTTCTTACTAAATTCTGATTTATGTGTTTTAGTGAATACCTCTTGATGTTTTTAAAATTAAATTCTACATCCCGTTTTGTCATTTAGAAAAATGGTACAATGTTCCAGACTATTCTGGCAGAATGGAAACACCCTTTTTGGTATAAATTTATGTTTTTAGCTATTTCTTTTAATAATCAATAAAATTCACGTTGTGGTTTGCTGCTAAGAATGTACAATAGCCACATTTCTGGCTGACTTTCTGTTAAGTAATCAACATTGAGCAAATCCCCAGGTTTCCATTTAATTTCATTCCATGTTATCTCAATCAGATTGACAATCTGATTAAACTTTGTCAGAAGCAATTCATACTGACACAATTCACTACAGCCCCTGCCTTCTTAAGAAGAAAAATAGCCTGTCTTTCCTTCTGGCTTATTGACTCGTTTTTGTTAAGGCATCAAAGGACATCTTAATTTGCTTGTGGGATATGTGACTAATAGAGTCATAGAATAGAATACCTTTCATCCACAATGAAAACTACAGTATAAGACTTCATTGTTTTCTCTTGAAGAAATCGTTATGTAATTTCAGTACTTACTGAAATGGAAGATCTTCGTTAAAAATCTGAGTCTTGCTTCAAAGCTTTCAAGCCTCAAAGTCAAGTTAATGTTTTCTGTAGAAGTGAAAAGTCAATAATATATAAAGCAGTTTGAATTTAATTTACATAATGTGAAATAAAAGTACTTCAGAGAAGTGCAGTGTTTTATAAGAATGTGAAAATCCTATGGCTTTGTTTGGTGAAGCCTAGAAATATATTTGTATTTAAATGCCCTCTGCTCTGATAGGTTTGTTACATACCTGGCTTGTCTTTAAGGGAATACCATTTTCATATAAGCTCACATATTGTAAAAGGTTGTGTTTCATAATGTCTAATAACAGTTTGAGTAAACAATAAAGACTCATAGGGTAGTTTTCTTTGTGGGTGAAAGAACAGGCAGAATGCTTTCTTATCTGGCTGTCCAGTAAATTTCAGAACAAAATGAAATTATTTAAGAGGAATCTTAACTGAGCTTAAGAAAACAGACAAACCTGTGGTGGTTTTTTCATTCTTTAGCAATACCACATTCTCTTTTGGTCCTTTATATGATTTTCATGTTGTACATTCAGACTTAGTAGCAGCTGGTGTCTCAGATTTCAGATAGGCCAGCAGGAAATAAAGTCTGATAACTTATGGCCTAACTACTTACTAGTACTTAATGTATTAGTCTGACTATTCTTTTACTATAGAACCTGTCTTTTAAAGCATTATGTTCTTGAAATTTTAAAACTAAGGCAGGCAAATGGAGGACATGCAATATCTGGTAATTTAGACAACCACTTGGTCTGTTGGTTCTCCTGACAGTATGTGCTGGAGATCATAATGTAGAAGCAAATTTCAGAAAGGACAAAAAGCAGCCCAAAGCAGCCTCATATGGTGTGTGAGGTGATTTTGAAACTTCATTAATAATCAAGGCATTGGATTCATTCTTGCACATTGGTAACCAAGTTTTCTGCAGTATTCTGTGCTGGCTTGTGAATGGATTTAACAGAGGACTGAAAAATAATATTGTCCTAAGGTGGGCTTGGATCTGCTTACTGTAGTGCAACACTTCTGCAACCAGAAGTGTAAGAAATGGTGCACCTGAAGAGAGAGCAAAAGGAATGAAGTTTCTTAGTTTAAGGAGAAGGATCAGGAAGGATGTGAAAAACAACTTCCTGTTTGTGAAACTATAAAGTGAAAAGGGCTTAGGTCTTGGTACCTGTTATGAGCAGAACAATAAAGCTGATAGCTTTAACTCCATCAAGGATTATGTAGGTGACATAAATCTTCTGCAATTGTTTCTGTGGGACTTTGTTGGTCTGACTGCACCCACAGTACAAGTACTGTGTTGCTGCTTGAAGACATTTTCAGTTATGCATACTAGAATATAACTCCCATTCTTAAAGCAATTCTCTTGTAAAACTTGGTGCTCTTTCTGCTAAAGGTTCTGGAATTATTGCCAAAACTACACCACTAATGGTAAAATTTAGCCCTTTACAGCTGGATAGAACAAAGCCTCTCTCGTATTTAAGTCTCACTTTAATCAAAAAAATAAGATTCTTTGAAGGGCAAGTCTTATTCCAGATTCATGATTCTGTAATAATTTTTTCCCCATAAATTAGGATGTGAAGACTCCGTATGTCAACTGTGTTCAATCCAGTGTGATGCATAAGGACAAAAAAAAAAATTGCTCATTTGAATGAATTTAACATTAAATGTACTGACACTTTTTTACATACTTGGAAAACTACAGAACTATCAAAATACTGTGTATAATATGTTTGGAACCATTTTGTTTGTTGAGAGTATTTTACAGGGAACAATTACAGAAAGCATGTTTAATTTGTAGAATTATTGAAAAATTCCTTGAAGGGTGTAAAAGGTTCTACTCAGAGGATTTTATTTGACTGAGAGAGCCAAATTCCTGAAAGATTGCCAACACCCCTCTCACTCCTTTACAATAAATTCAGAAGGATTGCTGTACCATAAGGATCAAAAATTTAAATACTCATGGTTTTTTAAATACTGTATGTACTTTTGTGGTGGTGGAAGGTACTAAGGAAACAAAAATAATCAAGTTTGTATATAAAAGCCAGGAATAGCCTGTTTGTGGAACTGAATGATAAATATAATAACATATGGCATACCAAGTAAAATACTTTTTATTTTGGTCAAAATTCACAAGTCTTTACCATAAAGTTGGATTAAGTTTTAGTCTATGTAGGTAGCAATTGATTATATTTTATTAGCAAATATTTTCTAATCTCATATAGATTTAGGTTTTTTGAATGTATGCAGTTTTTCTATAATAATTATAATAGAAAAGTAATCTGGATCTATTAATTCATCATCTATGAAAACTTTTATGTATTAACATGAGAAATTTGTCATGACATCTTTCCAAGCTAATGTAGCGCTGGTTCATCACCTTGTAATATGAGTGTAGGATTCAGTGTGTCTATGGTAATTCAGTTTTGATAAATGCTCTTACCTAAGACCCTGCTCTTACAGATGGCAAATAAATTAATCTTTTCTTGAATGAATTATGGTGTTACACTTCGGTTGTACAAAACATGAGTCCCACTGATGCCCATTAACTTCTGTTTGTTCAACTGGATAATCTGCTTATTCTAAGAAAGGAAATAAGAAAGCCTACCTTGAGAGTCTTGAATACTATCAAAGTGCAATTTACATACTCATGAAGATCGATAGACTTAGTTCAGTGCTCAAGTGATGTATCTCTTTCTTCCTGCCCTTATTAGAGGCAGGCAGAATGGCTCTGTTTTATTTCACATTTTCTTTTATGATTTTTCTGGAGGTGACCCCCAGAACCTGCACATTCTTCAGAATGCCTGCTGGTTAGGCTTTTCTCAAGTTATAAAAGGGAAAGAATAATTATTTCAGCTGCAGAAGTATTAGAAATATTGTTAATGTGATATTCAGTCACTTTTATCTTGTTGTTTTTTTGTTTGGTTTTTTTTTCCAGGATTACTTACTGCCATCTACCTTTCCAGAGTAAATGGCTTTATGTTGGAACAGAGAGAGGAAATACACACATTGTAAATATTGAATCCTTCATTCTTTCTGGATATGTCATCATGTGGAACAAGGCAATAGAACTGTAAGTGCAGACTTCTTTGCATTTGTGTGTATGGTCATTTTTATAGCTGCCGTAAGTTTAATTTTTAAGAATTATTTGGTTTTGCAAATATTACCAGATCTTTTGAAAGCCTTTAATTTCAAAGAATGCATAGCTGGTTTTTTACAGGACATTAGGAATTCTGGTTTATGATAGAGACCATGTAATAGTATTTTATATAAAAGAAATGAAGTTCCATGAAATACAGATATTCTTTAATAGCCAAAATTCAGATTTTGCTGTTTTTATGAGGGTAGCTTGATCACCATCTTCTCCATCCTATGAAAAGAATAATGGAGTATATTTGCCCTAAGACTCCACAGAGAACTTAATTGAACTGTGAAATCATTTAGATGAGAAAGGAACAGGAGGTCTCGAGACCAAGCTTCCTGCTCAATGCAGTGCAGATTTCAAGGTTGAATCAAACACATCAAAACCTAATGAAGTGATAGGAAACATAATGAGTGCCTACTAAATGATAGTTCTCTAACAAGCTAAGCCAGGTGCCTTTGTCATGGCTATGAAATGGAAAGAGACATATAAAAATCTGACTGTCATACATCTGTGCTTCCTGCAAGCAAAAGCCTCAACAGGAATGAAAAGGTCTTTGTCTGCTGGTTCCTCTCTGAAGTTCCAGCACGAGGAACTTCTGTGGGAAAACTCAAAGTACTTCTTGCAGTTTCTGAGACATTTGCTTCATGTTGTGAGGGACCTGTAACCTCTGATATTAAACTGAAATCCACCAACCTTAGTGAACCAAGAGAAGTGTATGTAAGAATAGGGTTTCAGGCCTATAGTGCTGGATCTGACTTTCTGTGCCAAGCAAAGATCCTATTGATAGCAACCCCAGTTCTCAAAATTTCTCCCTTTCCCTTTTCTTTTCCCTCTATTATTATTATTGTTGTTGTTCTTTCTCCCTCCTCTGCCCCCACCAAGCTTCATAGGCATGGCTGTAAAAATCTAAGTTTACCTTCAAAGGACATAAAAAACAAGGATTCAAATGGTAATCAGGATTCAGTCTGCTGGTGAATCTTTCATCCAGTTCTCTAAGACTGCTCAGCTCTCAGTTTAATAGTTTTGGCTGCAAAAAAATACTGCTGGAAAACATGGTTTAATCAAAACCAGAGTATGATCATTTTGATGAGTTCTTCAGGTGGCAAGTATCTTAGTTGTTTTCTATTTGTCACTTTGTCTTGGTGATGTTGACGTATTGGAGGGGTTTTTGAATCCTGTATTTTAGAATGTATATGTATACCACACTGAGTAGATACTGTCTTTTAGATTTTGAGAATAACGTTTTCATTTTGTGTGCATTTGCAATTTTCTTTCTTCCAGAAATTAGGATGTGTCTATTCTGTAGGGAAATAGGTACAAAAGCTTTTTATAGACTGGAAGCCTTCCACCAAGTTTCATTTCCTAATTCTTTCAAAATTCTTCCGGATAAATGTTTTTAAATTTCTTTAGTGGCCACAACAAACATTTTTCATGAAAATAGAATAGAATGATGCCTCTGTTCACTGGAAAGTATGTGGGAAATAAGGACTGCTTTGTAACAAGCTTCAATACTGAGCTGTTGACATAGGCTAGATGCTGTGCAATAAGCTCTCTCTCTAGAACCTGCAAGGAAGCAAGCAACCTCTCCTAACTATCTTCTTTGTACTGCCTATGCAGGAACATGCCTAGATTTTCCAAACTTTCTCTTCCATAAGTTGTGAAAGGTAATGACAACACAATGAAGATAGGCCTTGTCACCTCAAGTAGTTGGAGGTGCTGCATGGTTACCAAATTATGTTCTTCTTCTAAAAAGCTAGTTTGCCATTTACTGTTTTTCTGATAGGTGAGCACAGGTATTCATTCATTACTGCTTCTAGTTCTACCAGTCTTGCAAGGATAACCTGATCCATGTAAGCAGTGTGCTTCTGTAAATTAAAAGTGCATCCTCTCCATTCAGTCTCATCATGTGCTTCTTGGTATGGAGTGGGGGAAGTTGTCCTTGCAAATATTTTGTGGGTAGACAGGGGATCCTCTGTGTCTCCAGATTAATTTCTCTGTATTAGAGAAAGAGGCTGGTGGGAGTAATGGTGATGTTTGCCACAGCAACCAACTTTTACAGATGCTATAGTGCTGTTGAAGTTGAAACTGGATGACTCAGTAAGGTAATTTGAACTCTCTCCGGTAATAAACTATGATGTCACTTCCAGTACTCTTGCTTTCCTGCATGTAAAATTGAACTTAGATTAGCTTTTAAAGGAAATGTTATTAACTTTAAATGTACTTCATGAGGATGAACTTATGGTAGTAGACCTTCCTTTAGAATAGTCCTGAGAAAAATGTTTGAGACTTTTATTATTTGGGACCATGGATATGTTCTGACTTGATTATATTTTTTAATCTTCACATTCTTTTCACACATTTTTTTGCATATTATTTGCATCTTAGTATTATAAAATCCTAAAATAATTAATGTTGTAAGGCTCCTCTAGAATTTTTTAGACCAACTTCCTGCTCACAGTAAGATCAGCTAAAAGGTCAGGTTGTTCAGGGGTGTACAAGTTCATAGGGCCTGTTAATGTTAGATGCTTTCAAAGATGAAAGAAAATAGGAAAACATACGTATGTAAAATTCAGGGAAATCTTCAACCTTACCATGAATGATGTAAGGGGCATTACTGATCATAACATTGCTTTAAATTCTTAGTTAGAGTATAACATTTCAGAGTGTGAAATTAGTTTGAAGGTGTTCTATTCTCTATAAAGCGTGGAAGGAGAGGGATTACTTTTTGTGCAAGCATATTTCTGTCAAACTTATTGACAAGAGAAGACCAGTAAAAGCCATTGCTCTTCTGCTGTATTCAAGTCCTCAGTTTAAATGGAGGGTTTATAAATAAAATTTTTAGAGTGTGAAGTTTGTGTGTCATCTGTACAAGCAATCCTGAAGGTGTTCACTCTTCTTTGTGTAATTCTAAAACTGCGAAGTCTAGCAACATAACTTCTCTTTCTTTTAATCTCCTCCTTTCTTTTCACTGACTTGTATCTGCTTCTAATGAAATCTCCATGTAACCCTCATCCTCAGGAAACAACCTAACGTCGTGAGTCAGTAAAGCCTGTCAGATAACTGCAAGAATTTCTTTTGTAAAAGTGATTCTGTTGCAGTGAAAGACTGAGGTGAAGAGGCTTGGTAGTTTGCAGACTTGAAGGGGAAACAGGTTGAGGTGTAAAATTTTTAGACTTTGCATATGATGCAAGAAATCTGATCACCTTGTCCTGCATGGGTGCTTTGATTTACAAGGTTGGCTTTTGTTGCAGGGTTTTTGTTATTTTGTTGCCTACTTTAGTATCAAAATATACTGAAAGATCTGTAGAGCATTATGTTTTTGAGTTCAGAAGCATTTAGTAAAGATACATGTCAAAAATATGATTACAATACATATTTTATCATAGGGACTATTGCCTTCTCTTGCAGGAGAGATCATTCAGTGATCTTACCTGTATCTAATGGTAGTGAGAAATTAAGGCCTGAATAGACTAATAATACAAAGGAAACAGTTTTTTTTTTTTTTATGGATTATTTTCAGAACTAGGTCACAACCAATTCTAGAAAATGAACCATTTCTTTCTTAAGTCATGTGCACTGTACATGTCTCAGTGGACCTGGTTGTGTCCAGAGCTGAGAAAGAATGCAAGCATATGGGTACCGATTCTTGTCTCAGCCATTTCTGTCATCTCGTGCATTATCACTGCTTCAGGCCACACTGAAGCATCTTTTCAGCTAAAAATGAATAAATCAAAACTTTTTCACCTGACATTTCTCTGTTATGTAGCAGAGCTAGTCCTTTGCAAGAGGTGATTGAGGCTCATGATACTGTTTGGTTTTCTACTCTTTAATAAGTGAACAGTTTCTCTCTTTTCCCTCCAAATGTTTGGAAACAGATCTGGAAGAGAAAAGTAGTCAATGAGCTCAGCATGTCTCCATTTACTCCAACTACAATGAGATCGATTCTCACAGCAGGATCAGACATTTGGGAAGGTCATCTAGTGTTGGTAAAGAAAAGAAGGCCTTAATATAAATCCAATGAACAAAAATGAAAAATCTGTATTATAAGCCCTCAGTAAGATTTCAGTGTTTGAGCATCCCACTATCCAATGAATGAATAACTGAAATTTGCCAAAATTTTTGGGTTTGGAGTATCAAATAATCGGGCCAACTGGAACTCAGTTATGACAGAGCCGTAACTTGATATTTCCTTTCTTGGCCCTTCCTTTGCCCATTTCCTAGACTGGTGACTCAGAGTCAGTAATTCTACAGCAGTGAGGGAAAGCAGCACGGCACACAGGAGGGAAAAGCAGCAGTCCAGAAGAATCTGCTGCCCCCACTGTGTGCAGACCCAAATGGAGATAGTTTTTAATATAAAGAAAATGCAGGTTTCAAGACTTCCTTCTTCTGAGCATTTCAGAAAGTGTCTAAGACTCAGAGTTGCATCTTAAGGTTGAACTGATTCTTACATACTCCAATCCCCATCTTTTATCCACAGTAAATGAATAATGTATCTAACGTACTCATTCTTTTAAATTTCTCCATGGCTCTCCCCATGAAAAGAAGGCCTTAAATTCCCTGGAGCACTGCACCTTTATGGAAAGCAGAACTGTGGAAGATGTCTGACTACTGGCACTACAGAAGTATCTGCTTATGCACGTGTTTTTTTCAGCACTGTCACATTCAGTCAACTTCAACTCCATAGCAATGACTAATTATAGATGTTTTCTTCCGCCTCCCCCCCC
>VZRZ01006353.1:225-159015 GCA_013398175.1 Climacteris rufus | reverse complement strand
CCCCCCCCCCCCCCCCCAAGTCCTTCCATCACTTTCTAACACCAGAAATTTATTCTTCTCAGGAATTATTACAATACTTCTACAATTGTGCAGGCTATTTTTTTTTTTAAAAGGAAAATTGTTTTGATTTTATCCTATTTTGTTATAGATTTTACCTACTTTAAAAATTATCTTGGTATTTGACATTCTTACAACAGCATTTAAGTTGCTTGATTTCTTAGCATAAAGCATCCCAGGATGACTGAGGAATATATAATCCCTGTGCTTTCTACGTTTTGCTGGGTCCAGATTATAACATTGCTGAAGATCTTTTGAGCTTTCTAATTTTAGAATAAAATAATTAAATAAAAGCTTCTATCCTTCCAAGTTTTTTGAAGACTTTTACAGTGAATCATTTCTTAATTTCAATCCTGTTCTTCTGAGTAAGAGTCAAGTCTTACAGCATAGCCACTCTCTCATCTCCCCAAATGAAAATCCACCACATTGATACCTGCTGCTGTAAGGATCAACTTCTGAAAAAGTGCAAAACAGCTCAAAGTATCAGTATCATCTTAGCAAACTTCTAGTTTTAGTACTGTACAGCTGTCATGGGAATCTTTGGTTCCATTTTTCAATTCTGCAGTCTGTTTTTGTGAGCTTAAAGGTCAACAAATCAGCGATGAAATGTTGCAAGTTTTTGTATCCTTAGCTTGTACTTTCTTCTTGCTCGGTTGAAAGTAGCTTTCATTTCAGGAATTTGTTACTGCAAATCACTGCTGATAGTTTTTGGACTTGACCTTCACTTTTTTTCTTTCTGCTGTGTATTGACTTGTGTATTGGCTTTGTGTTTTACCCTTTTTGTGTCTTTCCAGAGCGTTTGTTTTCTCAGTCATTCTCAGCTGGACCCCAGCTTCTATTTGGGAATGAAAAATTCTCTGCTCAGCTATTTCACTTATGCCTTATTTCCACCTGCAGGTTCTTCTTTATTTTTCCCTTTCTCAAGGGATAGGATCTAATCAGTTTTTATTCAGTTCCCCAAAGCCAGCTTGAAAGAATGAAGAATGCCCATACACAAGTATCTGTCATCAACACTAGAGTGCTTTATTCATGATAGCTTCAGATCTGGTTGGTTTTCCAGCACCTCTTGGTCCTTTCCAGGAGCTGTTAGATCTCTGCCTTTGCATTTAATGTAATTCAGTGGTGTTTTTTTTTTCCTTTGTAGACAGTTCCACAATGACAGCATACAACTCTCCAGTCTCCTTGACAACTTTACTGTAATAGCAATGAGGGGAAACAGAACGTTTTACTTGAACATTTACTAGAACGTTTTACTTGAGGCAAAATGGTTTTTATGTGTAGACATTTCCACATACAGTATAATTTAGTGTATGAAAGTAGTAATTACTGTATCTGTAGCTCTGATAGTGTTTCATGGGCTCTATAAACTAATGTTATTGGTGTAATATAGTTAACTAAATAATTGCTTTGTTAAATTCTGCTTATAGTGCAGTCATGATGTCTACCCTTAGGAGAAATTGACTGTAGAGCCTAATGCCTGGCACTCCTTTTACAAGCAATGCTTCCCTAGGCTCCAAAAGATATTGCTATTATGTCCATTTATACATACCTTCCTTGAGGAGACAAGGAGATGCAGGAAGTGAGGCACTGATCTGCCTCTGACAGAATATTTCTGCCCTTAGTGTGGCACAAAGGACTAGGTTTGTGTTCCTCACCACAGTCCTGTTCTAGAGTGGAGATAACATCACTGTAAGAGAAGCAAACCAGAGGAGATTTGTCATGTCACTCCTTCTGTATCCAGCCATAGGGCAAGTTCAGAGCAACAAGCAAAAGGTCTTTCAGAATGGAGGAAGTTGCAAGGTTTTCATGCACAGTTTTCTTCCTTGCTCCACCTGAACTGGAGAAACTGATTTTGTATCAGTTTATCCTCCCACAAACATTTCTCCTAAGATGGGACTGTGCATATTCATCCAAAACCAAACACCAAACTTTGTGCTGCATCTTGTGAATATTCCTTAGTGAGTAGTCCAAACAGGAATCAGTTTTGATACAAATACTTTATTTGCNGTTTGATAAAAAAATTTTTTTTTTAAAAAAAAAAAAAAAAAAAAAAAAAAAAAAAAAAAAAAAAAAAAAAAAAGGTGTTTCTTGGAGCCTTGGAAAGGCAATGCAGAAGAACTGCCAGGGAATAGGCTCTACACTTCCAAAAAGCTTCAGGAACATCTATTGTCATCTGTGTGTGATCTTCTCTGTGATGGCACATGTGAAATTAGTTTTAGTATACACAACTATTTGAAAAAGATCCTTTCTGGTTTCCTGACAGAAGTAATGTTATGACTGCCAAACTTAATAGACTCTCTACTTTTTCCAGTGTATAAACAAAGCTGGCCTCTCCTAAGAGATCAAGGAATTTTTGGTAGGTGGATCCTGGCTGGTTGTGAGACCTCCACCCAGCTTCTCTCTCACTCCCCATTCTCAACAGTACAGGGAAAGAAAATAGGGTGGAAAAGTTCTTGAGTCAAAATAAATGCGGATGTACAAGACATGTGTGGGTCTAAGCACTGATAATAAATAACCTCATCTCACCCTATCACTGCCTACTTACCCTGCCTGCCCCAAGGCCTGGTGTTGTGCAAGTGATATTTTTATTTTAGTACAGATTACATAGAAACAGAAGCTCAACCAGGGGGGTCCCCTCTGGTAAATTGGCTTAGATAGGAGTGACAGCCAGATCTCCTGCTATCTGCATCTCTGCAAAAATGGTTGTCTGCCATGTCTCAAGCCAAATGGGTGCTTGCTGTTGGCACCATGAAAGACAGTCTGTATAGAAAGTCACTGTGTAAACCATCTGTCCACTGCTTTCCTGTTGATCTTACTTCTGTGATGGGATATGTTGCAAAATGCTCTTGCAGAAACCTTGCTCATGAAGACCTCATGTAGGAGAGTAAGATACTGCATGTCCAGGGTGTCTGGAGTAATTTTTCATTGTCCTTAGCTCAGAGATAGATATCAGACAAGGTCTTTGCCACTGTGCTTTGACCCAACTTTGGTGCCTGACAAAATAGTTAAAGTACTTAAAACATTATATGGGCAAAATATAAAGGCCAGAGAAAAGTAGGCATGCTTTTAAGAGTGTTGGAGCATACTATGCTGGGAAGGAGGAGCCAATGAGGAAATGAATCAGTCCACAGGGTTTTAATGTAAGAGTTGCCTGGGAATTTTTGCATATCACTTTCAGTCTTGATTTGGAGTCTGACCTGGTAGAACAGAGGCCAGTTTTGCTATAGTGCAATATTTGAGCCAAAGGAAGAGGCCATTATTTTAGGAAAATCCTTTGAGCAGTTTGGCTGGAGAACCTTGTTGGGGTTTGTTTCTTTAATTCTCTTGCACATTGTTTTAAAACTTGGAGCCTAGGTAGTTTTACTTATGGCTTCCAGATAAATTCTTCACTTTATGGGTTCTTCTAATCTCTGCTGTATTGTTTTCCTGGTGACCTTTAGTGAACCAAGACTAGTCATGCAAGTCTAGATCCTAAGGTGAACTCCAAGCGACATGTGCTCTGACTCCAGAACCTAGATGGAAGAAAGGTTCTCCTCTGTGCAGGCCCTCAGTGCAGACTGGTGCTTGTCTTCTTGCTCTTCCAGGACCTGAAGGTCTGGGCAGAAAAGGTGGTAGTTGAAAAATCTCCATCTGTTCATCCAATTTCCTATGATTTGGCTTTGCTGTCAGGTGCTGGACATGAATAACTTCAGTAGTAAGTTGTGTACTACGTTGTTGGTACACATTGCAGAAAGAGAGGGGATGTCCAGAACAGGCAGTAACCTTTATATAGGGTTACAAAGACTCACAGGATGGGTATTAGGGCTGAGGAGTCTCACTGAATATGCATTCTGGGTGTAACTACATTAATTGGTCTGAAGATGTGATGAGGCTTTACAGATCAAACAAAGGCAAGATACTCCACTTCTGAAACCCCACTGCAGTAATGCTGAGAGACTTCCTGGCACAGCGGGTGAGGTTACTGAAGCCCTGTCTTTAGTGAGGTTGGAACTTGGTGAGTCATGCTATCAGTATTTGAAATTAAACTAGTGAAGACTTTGTAAATCCTTGGCAAATTAACCTTGATATTGAGCATGTAAGGAAGGAGGATCAGAAAGAGAGGGAGTAGAAAACAGAAAAGGCAAAAAAGCCATAAGAATGAGAGAGGTGAAAAATCACTGTAATTAGAGGAATAGTGACATTAAAAAAAATAGAAGGAAGGATTCATTAACAAAAGAGAATCTTTGCCTGTAATGGCAAAAAGAAAAGAGAGAAGACGAAAAGTTACTGCTAACTTTACCTTCCCTTGTTGGGGTTTTTTACAACTGCTTTTAAACTATTGGAGGTACATGTTAACACACCTAAAAACTGAGGTAACATCTAACATCTCTTCAAACAAAAAAAATTCACAGATTGTAATTTATTTTTGTCTTGCAGATCCACCAAGACTCACCCTGGTCCAGTTGTACATTTAAGTGACAGCCCAAGAGACGAGGGCAAAGTAAGTACAACTGGTGGTATAAAATTTTGTGATATTTCACAGCCTTTATTTGTCTTGCTACTCTTTCCTTTTGCTTGCTCACTAATTTTATCATCGGCTTTCTTTCTGTATTTGCAAAGTCACTTTAACTATTTTACAGTTTTAAAGAAAAAAATTATATTTTACACAGTTTTTAATAAAAATTTATCTTTGTACAAATTTAATGAGTACAACTCTGTGATACAGACAACATACTGTGCTTTGAAATGTATAGTCATCCAAATTGTTCCTGACTAAATAAGCTTGACTTTTTATAAATGA
Source organism: Climacteris rufus (assembly GCA_013398175.1). Classification (NCBI taxonomy): domain Eukaryota; kingdom Metazoa; phylum Chordata; class Aves; order Passeriformes; family Climacteridae; genus Climacteris; species Climacteris rufus. The sequence continues at coordinate 154,178 of VZRZ01006353.1, read as the reverse complement.
GAATTGACTAAAAACTGTATCATGACTCCAGTATGTGGATAAACATGCTATTTTGAAGGCATTATAGTAAGTTTTCATAAGATAGCAAGTCTTTTCTTACACAAGTGTTATAATGATAGTAACCCATGTTTAGAACTTGCTGCTGTTTGCTATTCACAAAGAACTATTCACAAGTGGAAGCCAAACATACAGTCAGAGCATTAGGGTTGTGACTGATACCACCAGGAGGCACAATTGGAGTTGGCTTTATTTGTATGGCAGCTTTTCAAAAATGAAATATGGTTGACAGAACACCAGTTTTATTAGAACTTTTCTATTTATGTGTTGCTACTGATTTTTTGAGCACTTTGCTTGTGTGGAAGTGGTATTTAATTCTCTCATTTGTTTTCATCATTTTTAGTAATTGCATTTTACTGTGTATTTATAAAGTACTGCATCTTACAAATGGTGTATCTATCTGACAGTGTGCCTTACGTAACAGCTAATGGTTGTTAGAAACTAGCAGCAGTTTGAATTTCTGATACTGATATGGGGATATTATGCTGGAATTATGGGTACCTGAAAAAACACTGATGACTACATCTGATTTTCATTTGCATAATCTGTCCTTGGACTTATCCATATTGCAAGGTGAACTATGTACAAATGGTGCACTTGTGAACAAGTCCTCTAACAACTTTGATGGGATCTCTCAGTGTTTCTGGAAGAATCACAATAGATCAAGCAATTTAGAATACTATCAAATAATTAAACATTATGAAGTGCAGTGTTTTAGCCTCAAACAAAAAGCCATTAAGAAATGCAGGTTAATTATCTATGGCAAAATACCTGATAAAAGTAAAGGTTTATTGATAAGGCATCATTCTTGTTTGCTGGCCACAACAGAGGCTGCTGATGACCTACCTAAACACACAGTGTAGGGGAAAAGGATATTAAAAGAAAAAATGGTCTTTTGAGTGAAGATCTCTTACAGGAAATCCATGCACTGTGTCCAAACAGAAACCTAAAAATATTTTTCAGCAGAAAGACAGAAGATGAAAAGGACCCAGGAAAGGGAGTAACAGGAGAACTGTCTTGGAAATACAAATGCTTGTTGCTCAGAGGGCACATGGGAGACATCTGGGCAGAGATGAAGTACTAGCATACTAGCAACAGCAAAATCAGATGGATGCCTATGAAAAGCAGACATTGAAATTTATGGGGAGAAAGAGCAGAAAATTTAAGCTATGCTGAAAGCATCCCACTGCAGCTCTTCATATAATTGATAGGTTTAGAGTGGTGTAAAGAACAAATTGGTGCTAACAATACACTTGCAGATTTGCAGAATGTGAAATTGATCGTGTTTACAGGAAGATATCAGTAGAAGGTATACACAGATGTAAGAGAAGATCCAAGTATTGAATCAAAAGACATAGCTCTAGATCAAAAAAGTTGACAGTAGAAAAATAAGTTAAACTAAACTTTACAACTAAGTCTCATTAAACTTTGGTTGAAAGAGTGCAGAACAAAGCAAAAATTTTTCAGAATGATGAAAAAATGAAAGAAACAAGCCAGCTGCTGGAACTTTTGCTGTTCAACATGGTCATAAATAGCCTAGAAAGGAGAGTAAGCAGTGATGTGATCAGGTTTGCTGCACTTTAGGAGGCTGAGAAACTCAACAGTAAAATGGCAGGTTAAATACTGTCTTTTGTAGGTATTCAGTATAAATGATGAGAAGTGATGTCTGTAGGGCAAAATATTTCTGACTTTACATGTAAAACAATGGGTCTGAGCTGATGATTAATGTTTGGTATCAGAAGCTTTGAGTGATGATTGATAGTTCAATGGAAATGTCAGCTCAATGCTCAGTAGTGAACAATAAAGGAAACCAAAGTTAGGCATTATCTGGAAAAGAATAGAGAACAAAACAAGGCTATTAAATAAATGCATTGTTGACCTGCCTCCTGAATATTGAGTATAATGCTTGTCCTTCTATGTCTGAAATGAACATAATTGTGGTACAAGAAAATCAGAGAAGGGACATGGTTTTCTGTATGAGAGGCAACTTAGAGAGACAGGAAAATTCACCGTGGAAAAGACTTGATTGTGGTTCTAAGTTTGAAAATCACAATTGATATTAAGGGGATGGAAACAGCTGATAGTCTGTTTCAATACAAAGACTAAAAGAATATCAAATGAAGCTGACAAGTCAGATTCCAAACAAGCCAATTAAGTATTTCTTCAAATATGCAATGGGTAGAAGCTGTAAAACATTTGCCAAATGCTGTTGTGTGTGCTTAAAATGTATATTGGTCACAAGGAAGACTAGAAAAGTTAACACAAAAGAAATCAGTTTGAGGGTAACTGAAGAGGCTTGCTGAATTCTCCTAGAATGTTCTTAAAGATGAGGTTAAACAGAGCCATGTGTAGTTGAGGAGATGGCTGTATTTGAATGGGAAAATTACTTAGGCTGACAGAATATGTGAGAATATTACAAGTACTTGCTGTCTTCCCATATTGTTATTTGCTATTTGCTCTTGGCCATTTTTAGTACAGGATACTCAGATAGGTAGACCTTTAATTTAGCAGAGTTATTCTTAGATAATAGAGCTGTTTGAAGATAGTTCTACATACTTTGCTTAGCTCCTCGGATCCAAGTTAACCAGAGATCACCAAGAGGTATGGGTGGAAGAAGTCAGACTCCCCATGTCACTTTATGATAGGCAGCAGATAAAAGTGCTCTTTGTATGTGTTTCAGGAATTAAATAGTAGGTACAATTCAATCATAATCACTACTCAAAATACAGATGTTCTTGTACTTTACAAGAGTACTACTCTTCAAGTACTTTGCAAGATTCCAGGGGTATATCCTTCTCTGGAGTATCACAAAGTTGTTTACAGACCTTGAACTGTTTTGCTGAAATAAATGTTTCTCCTATGCATACTGAGTAGTTGAGAGTCCTAAAACACAGTCAGACCTTTCAAAATCTAGGACAAGCATAAGATCTGTTTTTGAAAGTCAGGAAGGTTTGTGTGCTGACAGTATCTTTACCTTTCTCATTAAAATCCTTTGAATTCCTAAAAGTTCCAGTTTATATCAGTGACTGGTGATTGGGTTCTGTGCACCAAAAGAGTGAATGTAATTCCAGAAGACTTCTGCCATTCAAAACTTTTCCAGAGTACCCCCCAGGCAAACTATGTAGGCAGACTTTGGAGACTCTCTTTTATGAATCTAACAAGTTGTGGCTGGAAGACAGACATCAGAGAGAATTTGGGCATTTAATGTGCCACTGAAGAACAATTTGGGGACCTAGTGATTAAGTTCATGAAATATAACTGTGTCTGCCAAATCAATTAGTAAGTGTACTTTAGGGACAGACTGAAGTGCACAGACATTTATAAGTGGTAGATCTGTAGCAAACATGATTTTTTGTGCTGACAAAGGTAAAGACATTAACTGCAACAATCTGCAGTTTCCCAGCAAATGGAGAAAGCTTAATAGGAAAAGGTTTAATGTTATTAACTATTAACTGTTAGGCTAAACTTCCTATCTCTGTGCCTGAGTTCTGAGATCTAATAATGCCTAAATACAGTATGCATTTGGCAGGCTTGTTTGTTTGGGGTGTTTTCTTCCTCCCGTCTGTGTTATGTTACCAGGACAAGAAAGGGGCTTGCTGGCAAGGATGCAGTTAGTTGATAGTAAAAGAGAAATCTCCCTAAAACACCATCATCAAAAACATTTAATGAAGAAAGATTTAAGCCAAAATGTGGAGCAACTCCACTAGACAAGGAAGATCTTACCAGGACTTCTCCCTCCAAATTCTGTCCAGTCTTCTGCATTTTTTGTAAGCTCACTAAGCATGAGTAATTAAACAAGGTGCCACAATACACAAGCTGAAGAGAAACCTTCAGTGTTTTTTTCATCCTGGACTCTTTTTACATGTATTTTTCTTCTTTCTCTATGTTTTCCTCTACAACTGCATTTATGGGTGTTTTACTTTTTACCTCTGTTACAGAAATAGAGCTTGTCTTATAGATCTCCCAAGTGATCACTATGACAGAGAGGAGTGCAAATGTTTGAGTTTCCTATGGTTCAGTCAGGTCAGAATCCAGAGCATCATAAATATTCTGGCAATGAGACCAATCCCTTTCACCCAGTTGGAATTGTGACTTTAGTGCTGTACAACAGTGTTAGTAGTAAAGGAGCAGGACTACCATCTGAACAAAAAAGAGAGATTCCTGGCTATGCAGCAAATCTCTTTACCTTTCAATTTTGTCCCTGAAATCACAACTTTTTATAATTTGCAATTCTGTAGTGCTGTTGTGCATTAAGCATTTCAGCAATAGATCAGGTGAAATGTGGTCTCTGATAAAAGGTATTTAACCTTTTACTAATTACCTGGAGCATGATATCTTTACAAAAGAGAGTGATAAAAATCAAAAGACAAGCCTGCTTTGCCAGAGAAAAAGGCTTATTAAAAAACAGGGTCACATGCTAAATGCTTTTCTATTCCTTCAGTTTTCTGAACATATTTGTACAGAAGCAGAGGTGAAAAGAATACCAATAGAAGCAAACTGAACTTGACTGGTTTGGTACCCAGCTGTGATGCACAGGTGCAGTGCTTGTGATGACAATAAGGAGGGCACTCAGACTCCATAACAAACTAAAATACTATTTATTGGAGTTAATACAAAAAGGATGGTGGGACCCTAAGTTGTGTAGCATTGAATGAACCTCCAAGAAGGGCACAACACACTGTGCTAAGTCCCTTCTGTGAAGAGGCTTGCCAGCATCTTGGTCTTTGGAGATCTCAAAAGATTAAAAAAAACAAAAAACAAAACTATCAATTTCTACTGTCAAGCAAAAGGATGTTCACATGAGAAATACTGCCTTACATTAAGATAAAGACAAAGGCTCCAAGGTGCTGTAATTGTCCTTTCCAAGTGGGAGCTGCCTACAGGCTCCTTCAGAATTAGCCAGCTAAGTTTATCCTGTGGCCAAGGAATATGTGCAGCACAATGCAGGCCTGAAAGCTGTGTGCGGATCAACACAGCACAGCACAGGCCTGCGCCTCCTCAGGTTAAGTGCTCTGTGGATCACTAACTCCTGGAAATACAAATGATTTCATTTAGGATTGGTGTGCTAACAGTGAAAGCAGCTGCAGTAAGACACTCCTTTGTTCACTCTCTCAATGGCAGCCCGTTATCCCAGAATACCATATTGCATCCTGACACAAGTGCTATCCATTTAGCTGCATGCTGTCTGACTCTGCCACAAAATCCCATATGGAGCCATCCAGAGCAAAAATGCTAAATATTCTGGAATTTCTCCAGGACAGTTTGATTTTTTTTCAGGAACATAACTTTTCAGGAGCATAATCAGTTATTGTTCATATTCAGGTATGAAACATATTAACTATAAATCATTCCCAGCTAAGCTAATACATTCCATGTAATGAATATTCTGGCAATAAAAAGAATCATATCCAGTAGGACTGAGAGTATTCCCAGACTCTTTTGTAGCAGTATTGATGTATCAATTATACTTAAATTGGAAAGAAAGTGATGTTTTGTTTAGCAACCTGGCCAAGTTTCATTTTTATGACTCATGCAAGCTCAAGTGAGTGATAGCAATGATGCTTTTAAGTTTCTCCAACGAAGAGATAGTCTTGTCATTCTTCTGCTCAAATTCGTAATATAGAAACTGTAACTTCTTGCCTGCATCCTGTGATGTATCTGTTTATGGATGATGAACAGCTGCAATTATCATTGCCAGTTGTATAAAGTATTCTATAGCAGAAATGTGAGAGTCTGCCAGTTTGGCCATTTCCAGTCTTCATGTCCAGGATGGACTTTTAGGAAGACAGACTCTATGGGAAACAGTTTCCAGGACACCTAAATAAGCTAGACATCATATCATCCATAAGATTTGAAATTAATTGTGTTCAAATGAAGAGTAACTCTACAGTGCCAGATCAATATTTCAGCTCTTTTCAATTGAGACAAGGAGAAATTATTGTATTCATTCTTCTTTTTCTCCTGAGCATTGTTTTTTTCTCTTTCATCTTTTCACAAATCTTTGCTGGTATTTCTCTGGTGGGCATGATGATATGACATCCCAGTTCTAGAAGAAGTAAAAATTGGCATATCAGTTAATTTATTTTTAATTATTAGGAAAGCAAGCAATTTATTCTCTGTAGGAGGAATTTTTCAGGATATTTTAAAGCAATAAGAAGCATAAATTAAAGGAATATAAGTAGCTGAATGAGAATTTAATCTGGTGACTCTTGGTTTGAAATTATTTAATTGGTTTCGTGGGTGTCAAACATTTTTTTCTCCAACAAGGGGCATGGAAGGTAAGAGCTGATGGGAACATGGTACAATCTTATTTTTTCAGCAGATATGCAATTGTGAAGACTGTCCAGGCACATAATCTTGCAGGGGAAAAAAAAAAAGGTCTATAAAGCCCTTTTTTTTTCTCGTATCAGTTCTTAAATTGTCAGTAATATGAAGTAATTTATACTGAAAAATAATTTGAAAGCGAGGTATTATGTGTTGGGCAAATTACAATCTTGCACATCACTTTGGTATTTCTTTCTGTATTATTCAATATTTATATGTACCTTTTGAATTGGAAAACTGTAATTGTGTTTGTTTCCCTCCTCCAGCTGTTGATAGGCTATGAAAATGGGACTATCGTGTTCTGGGACTTACGATCTAAAAGAGCTGATCTGAGAGCTTATTATGATGAGGTAAGCAATTTCCATTAATTCTGGAAAGCCATTATTCAGCAGTTTGCCATATGTCTTACCAAGCAGATGGATGTTTATCTAAAGGCATTGCTGGTTCTGGAAATACTGTTTGTGCTATGCTTTTGAGCAAATTACTGACAATAGGAATCAACGCCTGAAATGTCTAGTTCTGATGCATTGGGCTTTCATGAGTGTAGTGTAACACAGAATCTCTCCCCCTTCCTTCTGACAAGTTCATCAACTGCTCTGTGAGGATCCTCAGTTGAACAGAGTGTAGCAATGAGCTGGCCTGAGATATAGCTGCAATAGGAACTATAAAATAATCTTTACTGAGTGTTTCTAGAACATTCTTATAATGAAAGACAAATTACTTTGTACAGCTATTGACATTACCTGGTACTTAAGATCTGATTGTTTCCAAAATTATATTATCATAGTTATCAGCCAATTATGTCTTACCATTTTTATCAGCTTGTATTAACTACAGATGCAGTTCTTGTATCAATAATCAAGCTGCTTGAAAAATAAATATATTCCTAGTTATTATGATTTCAGCACTAGCCCTAGGGACAAACATTCTTTGTTCTACCAGCCCTCTAAAGTTCACCATGGGTGAATGTGAATATAACTCCTACTGAAGGCACAAAAGGACATTTTCCCTAAAGTAATCCAGGCAGTAATTGGTTTCCTGTAGTTCTCTTTCCTTCTTCATCTTGCCATCTTGCTACGTATAAGGAATATATACATTTACTTTCCCTCTAAAAAACAATCTGGATACATCTGAATCCTGCATTTTTTCAGACCTGTTGTCAGAGACACATTAAAACTACTCAGAGGTTCAAGATTAAGTTTCTGAGCATCCACATAGCATGTGTTTTAAAGCACAGAGTTTCAAAAGGCCAGCACTTAAGCCTCAAGACATGCCCACTAAATTGTCTCTAAGTGACAGTCTGCTTGTGCATGCCCTTGTGACATTGCACCCCTTCTATTACTTCAGGCTGGACAACTTTTTCCTCTTACAGGTCTCCAGGGGAGGGTGGAGGAGTGTGTATCTATTCACCCACTGTTCTCTCTTGCACTCAGAAGGAGACTACATAAAGCAGTATCTTCATAATACTGGTTCCACACCCCCTCCTTTTTTTTTTTTCATTTTGGGGCAGAGTGGTTGGGTGTTAAAATTTCTCATACAATTCAGTTGATCCACATTTTTGAGTACTGTTCTCAGGACTATTTTTGGCCTTTTAATCAGTCCTGTGCTTTTCTTCTTGGTGGTTACTTGCTGTGTCATTACTCCACTTTGTACAACTTGTGCTGGCTTATTTACAGAAATAGTTGCAAGATTCTTATTTTATTTTTAAAAGGATTGTGTGACTAGCCATTTTACTTTATTCCAGACTTTCAGGCTCCGTGTTCACAATGCTCCAGATCTGCTAGGATTTCCTTAGGGAGCCACTAGAAAGGGTTCCTTTTTAAATCCTGTGTTACCTAGCTGTTGTGAGTCACATATTATTAGTTTGGCATGTGCCACTTGATGTTTAGCAACAGCCCAAATTTTCAAGCCTAAGCCTCATCTTAGATCACATCTTAGACCATCTTGGATTGGTCACCAAAGATCACAGTCCAGAAATCATCGTTCCTGTTCCCCTTCACCATGCTATCTGGACTGATGTAAGGCCTCTGTGCCCTGTGATGTCTGACCAATATTTCAGTATTGTCTGGCACTGAGCCTGCCAGGATTGCAATTGCAAGGTATCTGTGAAGTCTCAGATAAATTACTGTGAGTTACTGTAAGTATCTTCATTAAATACCAAAGTGCCTCTTTGCATGAGTTCTGAATAGAATTAATTCACCCTCGCTTTTCTTACTATCATTGTGATTTTCATCTTCTCAATGGTGATATGTATGAGATATTAATGTATGAGGCCCTTCCTATGAATGCTCCTACACAGTGACCTCTATAAAAGACTTTCCTTTCAAGCCCTTTTGTATTTTCCTTCAAAAGTTTATTTCCATCAATTGGTATAAAAAGCACATAAACAAGACAGATCTTTCAAAGGGTTCTCAAGTTGTTACTGATAGTTGGCAGACCCAAAAGAACAGCCATCTTCCTGTGCAGACTTTGGAAGTTTGTGTCAACCCCTGTTCAGATCTGTCTGAAACAGTCATCATCTTTCATTGGAACACATCTCAGAGTTCTCAGAGACCTTTGCCAAATGACATCTCCCTAACTTTGTCTAGCACCATGCCACTATGGAAGTATCAAATTAGATGTGGCCCTTGCTGTAGTGGTCCTGCAGTACTACTAACACAAAGGATTTTTAGCATTCAAACAACAAGATGAGACAAGTGTTGTTCTTGTTCAAAATATGGTTAAAAGTGGTCCTAAAGACCCCATGAGTTCTTCCCAGTGGAGAAGGTTTGCGGTTGGGAAGAAAGTGAAATGGTGTTAAGCATGCTTAATTTTAGTACACACTGCGTATGAGGGAAGATGGAATGTGTATGCAACCACCGTGGGCATTGCAGGAGGAGAAACATACCCAGTCTGGAGTGAGATGTTTTATGTGCATCCACTGTGTGAACGTTCACATGAGTCACCCACCACGATGAACTCCTGTTCTAAGCAAATAGCTGCTCCTTTTGTGTGTGGATACTAAAGAAGGGGATGACAATGCTAGACATAATCTAGCAGAGAGAAAATTCAGGGCTTGTTCAGGACCATCTTTCAGTATTAGTCATGACTCGCTGCTGAGACCTCCAAAAGCGTTTCTGAGATTTTCTTGCCCATTTTGGGGCAAGGTCTAACTGGTCAGTTTGAGTTGCTGCTATGGCAGCTGTCTGTGACAGGATCATCCCACCTCAGCTCCACTTCACAGGAGGTTTTTGGTGGCAGGTGGAACCTGATGGCTGAGAGGCAGTTCAATAAGCAGCTTGGTGCAGTTTTCAGCTGGTTACTGACTCCTGCTCAGACACAGTCAGTGACTGTAACCATGTGAAATGTTTCTAAGTGTGATAACGCATCAAAACCAGATTCAAATTTTGGCATGATTGCAAGCATGAATGAGCTCATGTCAGAATTAATTTGCATGGGGATAGACATGCCTTCAGTGTAAGGGAAGCAGTGCTCCCCACATAACTAAGTTCTTCCTACCTGAGGGCAACATTGGACTCTGCATGAACCATCTTTCTGTGTTGTCTTTTGTTGCTTCAGTTCTGGTTTCTTCTGGTTGTTTAAGAGGAATTGTGTACGAACCCCCTCTCTGATAGGTAGAAGTTTGAGTGATACCCACTATGTCACTCAAAAATAAATGTCTAGAGTTCAGTTTTTTCAGCTCTGTTTTTTGAGTCCTTTTTTGGCAGGACTGTTTTACTAGTGTGTTAGTCAAGCATTCATGTACAAGGCATGTCAGATTCCTGTTAAAACATCTGGGTTGTCTTAATGCAAATAATGGTTTGTGACTCTGTTGTCCAGCCCCAAGAGCTCTGAAAGCTTTGGTAAAAGGTCACAGCCCTTCTGTTGTTTTCTTCTGATACTCTCTCCAGACTATGAGCTGTAACCAACCATAACAATCAATATAATTATTAAAAGAGGAAGACCAACAGGGAGTTTTGAATAGAGATCAGTAGCACTTAAGCAAAACTGATATGAACAGCTACAATGTTGACTTATGAATACCCAGACATGATTTTAAGTGATCTGAACAAATCAGTTAAATGGCAATATGCAATTTTAAGTGCATGAAAGGCCTTAGCATTTCCTGGGTTGAAAAAACCCCTGAAAATTATTAAACTGCACTTAAAAATAGGTCTCTTTTATTTGCATTTGCATAAAAATATATTGTGTATTTTGCAATTTGGCAGTGAAAATTGCTTGAAGGGATATGGATTCAAGGGAGAATTCTGTGACTTTGTGCTTCTGAGGGGAGTGTGTGAGAAACTGTGGTGTACAATTAATATTTTGTCAGAAAATGGCCTTTGTTAATTTCCTGTACATACCAGTGAAAGTGAGGGACTTACACCATTATCCTTTCTGCTAGTTCGATGTAACTATGGATATTTTCAGACAGTTCCACTAATTATGTACAAAATACTAAGAATGGTCTACATAACATTTATCATAGGGTACTTGTGGTACGCACCAAGGAGTGTGATATTCCTCTTCTCTGATGCACTCTCTGTTCCAAAACTCTCTAACATCGTTGTTTTGGTAATTTCCTGTATCAGTGAAACAATCCTGGATTCTTTAGTGCTTTGGTTTTAACATTGAACATCCCAGGTTTCTGCAAACTTGCTCTGCAACTTATGTATGTGAGTGTGTGTATGGAAATTATCCAAGAACAATGTAGTACTTCCTCTGGGGAAGACTGCATGTGTCTTATATTGCCTGTATTCTTGTTACACAGAATTGCCTATAAATTTGCCAGATTAAATACTTCTAAGGAAAGCTATCAGATGTATTACAACTGCATTTTATGTCCCTTGTTCTTATACTTTAATACCCTTTTCCTTCAATTTTGGCCTGATTCAATACAGGCTTTCTTAAATTACTGTGTTATGTTAGCCTTTATGATGAAACATGGATTACAGCCATTGGTTGCTAAAAAGTGATGGTAATGGACTTTAGACAAACAAGAACCATCCAAGTGTTGATATACTACTAGAATAATTTGATCTGAAGTCATACATTAAAATATGATTAGTGTAAACACTGTAGTCTATTCCAGACTCAAGTTCTTCTTTCATTTCTGCAGGCTATTCATTCTGTTGCTTGGCACCATGAAGGGAAGCAGTTCATGTGTAGTCACTCTGATGGCAGCTTGACACTATGGAATCTGAAAAGTCCTAACAGACCATTCCAGACCACAATTCCACATGGTAATTTTGATAGTTAAAATGTGTAGCTAAGAAGCAATACAATGTTCTCAATGCTGTTTGCTATTATGTATGTTTATTTGATTTTTCATTGTAGCCCAGATCCAGAGTTACTTATTGCATAAATATTTTGATCTGCAAAATAGCTGCAAATTGTTATAAAAATCAGTAATTTAAATCAAACTCTTTTTTTAATTGGTGTCATAAATGCGTCTCTCTGATTAATATTACTCTAATGTCTTCTATACCCAATTCCTTTTAAGAGTCTACTGCTGATCTGTGAGACTCTCAGGCTATGGGATTTTCACATTTCTTTCTTTTATGGTTTGTTCTTATGTGCTTGTATGTGTAATTTTCACAAGAAATTAATAAGTATTGTACAAGGCACTGTGGTGTTTGTCATGGAGATAGTACAAAGCTTCCCGAGTAACTGCAGTGAAGAATTTAAAGAAGCCTTATTAAGAGATAAGAGCCATTTTTTATGGATGGGAATTTTATGAAATTGCTTCCTACAAATTAGGTAAAAAAGTATTGACACCATTGTAACCCAATACATTACTAAGAAACCTGACTGGGAGGAGAGTGAGGAAGAAGAGGAAGACAAGATCTAAGCAACCTCAAAAAGATTTAGCATTTTCTTAAATTTCCTTTTATTTTATCATTTTTAGTCATAGGATTGTACTATGTCAGAAGGGACCTCTCAGTGATCAGCTAGTCAAACCATAAGATCAAAACAGGCCTGATTTGATGAGTAACCTCAGGACACTGGGCACTTGAACACTTCCAGCAACAAATTGCAAAAGAAATCTTTCAGTATTTAATGACCCTCATGGCATAAATTTTTTTTTTTGTTAATATCTAACAAGAATTTTCTATGTCACAACTTGAGTCCTTTGTTTCCCATCATATCACTGTGCACCTCAGAACAGTCTGGATCCATCTACTCTGTATCCTTCAATCAGGCTGTTGTCAAAACCAAGCATAGACTTCTAAAGCAACAAGCCCAAAATGGCTCATTTTTTAGTTTCTAACTTACTTTTCTCTGATTGGAAGCAAATACTGAGGCATAATTAACCAAGAACTAATGAATTTCAGTTGTATGCTTCATTTGATTTTATCACTCAACTAGTTACACTCCAAAAATTGCAACATTTTGTCAACAATAGGAATTAAGTGAATCTCAGAACGGCTTAGGAAAAAAATTAAGATGTTTATGCTCATTATGTGTTCAGAAAAAAAGTAATATAATTAGTCTAATGCATTAATTATTAGGTAGGTGTCATACTCAGAAGTCTGCATGGTTTATAGATGTCTTTGAAGTGTGTTCTATGGTCCTTTAGATGTATGTGTCAGTAAAAACACAAAGACATAATAAATGTAATTAATTTAGACAAATGTATATTTTATGAAATAGGAGCTAATCCTCCTCATCTTTTGTAGCTTCAAAGTTCCTTTCTTTTGTTCCTTAAACACTTGTTTCAATGTATATGTTTTAATTTGATAATTCTATTATCATAGTGTTTTAACAGTTTTTGTGTTCTTTCTTTCCTTAGGAAAAGTTCAAAGAGATGGAAAAAAACCTGAATCTTGTAAACCAATTCTTAAAGTAGAGTACAAGACCTGTAAAAACAGGTTTGTTTTTAATTCTGTGATTAACTCAATATTACATTCCTGAGTTTAAGTCCTTTTAGTATCTTTTCCTGCTTTCTTTTTACAAAGCTATTTATTATAATTTGAAGATACTAAACCTATAAAATAAACTTGTATGCACTATGTAGACTTATAATTATTATGTTGGGTTTTTTGATACAGTGAACCATTTGTGATATTTTCTGGTGGACTGTCCTATGATAAGCCTTGTCGAAGACCAAGTTTAACAATCATGCATGGGAAAGCAATTACAGTTCTTGAAATGGATCATCCTATAGTTGATTTTTTAACTCTTTGTGAAACCCCATATCCAAATGGTGAGTTTATTCAGAAAAATACATTAATGAAAAATATAAATGAAGTGATCTTTTCTCATACATTAATTTCATTCAAAGGACTTCCATTCTTGTATTTGTCTTCATCTCAAGCAAATTACATAACTGAGCGTACCTGGAATTTGTTTGCATTCTCAATGTAGAAAGAAAGTAGTTAGTGGACAGTAAAGTATACATAAATTTCCACATGAGGGATTGAAACACATGGGCTAGTGTGAGGAAATATTGCTATTAATCAAAGATAGGTGCTTATATTTCTGACATTTTTCATTATTTACAGATTGATAAATTATTAAGATTAAATTATCACTTACCTGCAAAAAATTTCTTACACTTCAGCGTGAAATGAACTGTTAGAAAGGTTTGTTGCTTATTGTGTGGCTGCCAAGTTCTGAAATATGTTCCCAGAAAATTCCAGAAAGTAAATTAAGAAAAGCTATAAGTCAAAAAGGAACTAAGTTTAGCATTTTAAGCCCTCAAGCAGAAAAGTAAAATAAATCTTATATACATAGCTAAATCAAATACATAGTAAGAACACTTAGTGAAGTGTATGTTTGTTTCAGTGTCATGCAAAAATTTAATTTTCAGTTATCAGAGTTAGTTTGGGCCTTCATTTAACTGTGTCAAATACTTCCCAGTACTAAGGTTTTGTTGCACCTTCCCCTGCTCACAGGTTAATACTTAAATATTTTGGTTTAACCTGTGTTATTCATAGCCTTGTACAAAAACAGGCAACAAATGATGTGCATTGATAGCAGGACTGAAAGGAAGATGAATCACTTGCTCTCATTTACTCATCCTTTTGGCATCACCCATCTTCTTCTGAGCTTGCATATGCTGGAATGATTTGCTGCTGTTGAAAAGAGTAATAATTTCACATTTATACTTTTTAATAGCATTTGTCCTATGTAAACTAATATATGTTATACAGAAAGGGAAGCATGTATTTGCCACTTTAATTCTTTAGCTTTGATAAGTAAAAAGAGAATTATATAAAAACCAAACTGTATAATCTAAAGAGTGTGCAGGGGGAAGGGGCATGTTAGTACCTGAACTGAATACAGCAGACTTACAAGATTCCTTTGGAATATTGCCTTGGAATCACCTTGGAAATGGGGACATTGCATAAAGTGGACTGCACAATCTGTTTCTGAAGAGCAATTGTACACAGTAGAAGTATTACTTCTGGGCAGCAAAAATACTGTTTCTGTGTAATAATTGGATTCAATATTGCAATGATATACACAACTTACTCATATTCTATCTCTTTACTTTCAACATAGCATCATGCTGGCAGGCTCTAATATTCCAGTTCTATTTCTGCTTTGTATGTTTGTCAACAAGATTATCCCAAAGTAATTTCTTACTTCCTGTCTGGCCCTAGTTTCCAGCTATGTCTGGTTTGTGCATATGTCAAAGATTTATACCTCAAAGCTTCTAATATACTGTGAAAGTTTAAAGAACAGAAATATGAGTTGCTTGCTTAAAATGACTAATAGCAGAACTCCATGTCTTTTACTTGATTCCATGCTTACAGAGTTTCAAGAACCCTATGCTGTAGTTGTGCTTTTGGAAAAAGATCTCATTGTTGTTGACTTGACACAAAGCAAGTAAGTATAGAGTTTTACATGAAACTATTTTTGTGTTTAACAATAGTAATATGCACAAGTTAACAGTAATAATTGTCCAGTAAATTACTGTGAAATTCCAAATATTATCAAGCAATGTCATTTTACTATCAAAAATCTTTCCCTCTTGGAAATAATTCCCTCTAAATATTTACTTCCACATTAAAAGCCAAGATAATCTAATTAATAGGAACTTATGATAATATTTGTTCTTAAACTGTGGTCCCTTCAGCACAGCCCTCAAATATTCACGCAATACCCAAGTTAAGTAATACTTAAATACAAGCTGAATTATGACATGAACATGTGTTTTGGAACACAGGGTCTACCATTTAAGTATTTACTGAAGTATCTTAATATATAATGGCATTGATTTATATGGATCTACAGAATTACTTCATGATTCAATTGCTGGTTTAAATGATAATGATAGTTTAATGATAGCTGATTTAAATTATAGTTCTTTCATATCAGAATCAATGTTCCTGTCAAAGAGGAACTACATATCATGTAAGGCAAAATCCAATTCTTATTTATTTTACTCTGCCTCCAACACTACCAGTAATGTACATGCACATTCACACTGGTGTAACTAGGAACAGATTTTGCTGTTAATGTTTTGAAAAATTTAAAGTGAATCATATTCTGATCTCACTTACTTTAAAGAATAATTCAGATAATTTCAGCAGCGTAAAATGGACATAGCTGAAATCAGAACTAAATTTCCTATATTTTTCTATTGTGAATAATGTTGTGTAATGTGACAGAAGTGAGGCTTTCCTCCTTATCAGACTGTTCAAACTGATGGAAGTGAGAAATAAACTGAGATTTACTCACCTGGTATTGCAATTTTCATTGTAGAATCAGTAATCTACCAACCCAATAAGCTAAGATGCTCAGTATAAAACCCACAGTTGTAAAAGTCATTTGTATTTCATGGTATATATCATATCCATGAACCTGAAATTTCTAGAAAATCTGCCACTTCTGTATAAATAAGATTTTGAGATGTTACGAAAAAATTATTTCTTATTCATTCAGACAGGTAGCCCTGTTAGCCTTAGGGACTACTCATATGAATGGATATTTATGTAAGAGAACTCTTGTCAAAGCAGTGGAATTTTTATGTCTTTATTTGGGTAACTACACCTTATTATTAACATTAAAAACAATACATAAGTGTAAGTAAATAAGGTAAAATATATTTAATTAGTAGTGATTTTACTTAGATTCTGTTATACACTTTAATATAAGAATATGTTTTATTCTATGACTCAGTGTGTCACAGTGCTTCTAATAAATTGTCTTCCTTAACTAGTTTTCCAATCTTTGAAAATCCATATCCTATTGACATTCATGAGTCACCTGTTACCTGCACAGAATATTTTGCGGACTGTCCTCCAGATTTGATCCCTGTACTCTATTCTGTAGGAGCAAAACATAAAAAGCAAGGATACAGCAATAAGGTAAACAAAACCAATATTCTTTTTTTAAGCAAAGGAAGTAGATGCATAATCTATGTTTTTGTAACATCTTCTCAAATTATTTTCATTTGACTTCTTTTGTGAGCACTTTCAAGTTAGTCCAACCAGTACCTTAGCAGCATGATTATAGCCTGGTATTTGTCCCTCAGAAACACCTCCCCTCAAGCACAACCCTTAATTACCATTATATAGGACTTAAACTCTAGGCTGCTGGAGTTATTCCAAATTGGATTGAATTAAAGGAAAACCATCAGTGTACAATTCAAATTTGTATGGATAGGTTATGTCTATCAAAGAAAAAAGTGAAAACATTATAACTGAGAGACTTAAGCAGAAGATATTCAGTGAGGATTGACAGCATGTCTGGAAGATTTGTTATTAAATAGGGACATTAATAATTATTTTACTGAGCTACTTAGCATAATGCTTTTAGAAATAGGACAAGCTGCAGAAAGAAAAAGAAGAAATGCAGTTAATTTATAAATTTCAAGCTTTAAACTGGTTTATGTTTTGGCTAGAACTAATCCATTTTAATAAATAAAGTTAAAAAAAATACTGGATAAACAAGTCAGACGTCATCAGTTTTCTGTTCAGATCAACAGAAGTATTCTCCTTGGAGCTGCCTTGTTTTCCATTAACTCAGAAACCAAGCCCCCTCTACTTCTTTTGGATCTTGGTTCAGAAAATTACTTCACAAAATTTTTTTCACTGATTTTAGTCTATCCTCACCTTATACACCTACCTGTATTCACTGCATCCTCTCTTGTTGCCTTGCTTTATTTGTGCACATGCAGATATACCCTCTGCAGGTAGGTAGTCACTCATGTGCCAGCCACCCAGTTCTGTACCCACAAGCATCCACTCCATGTATCCACACAAACAGTTTGTGCTCCCAGTTTTTTTCCATCCACCCATACTCTGCACACATGACACCCTCCACATCCTGTGTCCTGTATCCACACGTGTCAGGCTTTAGGCACAGAGCAGCCAGCCGAGACCAGGAGAATGGGAGTCTTGCCACTAGTAAACAAAAGGCAAGGAAGAGATGATGTTCTCCTATGTTCTGTAAAAGTTGCATTCTCTTATCTCATGACATCATGCTCTGATACTTGTTTCTAGGTCAGCTTCTTCAGTGGTCCTCCTATTCAAAGCAGAATCTAGGTCTATTCAGTGTTCTATAGAAACTCCAAGAGACAAACCATCTCAAAAGATCAGCAGAATTGTTTGTTGCTCCCTCCTCTCATTCCTGTTTTATGTTGTTGAATTGTTGAATGTTATTGATACTGTTGAATGTTAGCTGTGCAGCTGTATTTTAAAAGCATAGGACGTTAGTTGATAATACAAAAATATTATTAAGTTTCCAAAGCCTGAATTGATGACACAAAAATATTAATAAACTGTAAAATTACACTTATACATGAATTATACTTATATATGAATTATACATGAATTATACTTATTTTTCTTCTTTTTACAAGTTGTATTGCTTTTGGGGGGAAGATGTTGTCTACCCCTGAATTTGAAAATTAACCAAGCAAGGTTCATCAGAATTAGTTGTGATCTCTGTACTCTTGTTTGTTTAGGAGTGGCCTATCAGTGGTGGAGCATGGAACCTTGGAGCTCAGACATATCCTGAAATCATTATTACAGGGTGAGAATGAAACTGGGGATTGGTACTTTTAAAGTATTTATGTCTACTCCTTTTGATTGTGGTTTACCTGTAGATAGCATATGCATATCCTGGCTCTTCATTTGAGCAGTGTCCCCACAGAAATTCTCTTTTGCTGTAGAAAATAGTAGTCAGGGATGAGCTACCATTAAGAATAACCATTTGAGACCCCACTGTTAGACAGCAAGTCCAGATATATTAAGTAGTGCCAGTAAGGTGATGAAGGGATTGTCCTCATTGTAAACAGAAATGTCTCCTTCCTCCAGCTTTAGTTCAGGGATTTTATGTTAAGAAAAAGAACACAGCTGTAAAGTATTAAGCAAAATGAAGTTACTTTCTGTCCTTTCAAAGTTCATTATACCTGGCATTTTTAGAGTGCATAGGCTTGTTGCTGGCCCACTGCAAAGCCAGAAGTGCTGTAACTTAAACTTGTTATTAGTATGGGAAATAATTTCTTCATGTTGCAATCTTAAAATTCACTGGGGCTTAGTTCTCTGCAGGAAATATATGAAAAATATTTCATTAACCAAATCAAACTAATAACAAAATTATTTCTTATCGTTAGTATGTATATCTTTAATATATTGTCAATAAGTTATAGAGAGTTACATAAGGAAAATACAGTTTTTCTGCTTATATTTATCAGTAGTGAAAGTAGATGATGTTTTAGAATTGCATCTAGTTTTAACACATTCAATTTTTGTATTTTTTTTAAGCCATGCAGATGGATCAGTAAAATTTTGGGATGCTTCTGCCAGTAAGTTTCTAAAGTTCACTTTTATATAATACTGACAAATCACACTAACACGCAGATGTATATAAAACATGATATTTAACAGTACAAGTAGCACACCTGGGCTGATATCATTAGGAGAAATAAGGTGAAATTAAGAAAAATTCTATTAAGTGAAAAAATGCTGCGTATGGGATATATTAGGCAGAAAAGAGTGAAAGTCTTTAAGAGGAATCATAACTCAAGATCCAACATACCAAAACCTATGAAGGATGGAATGTTGATAAAAAAATCCCTAGGGCATATTCTTCTTGTGTGTATAAAAGAGCGGGCTCAAGTAGGTCTAACTTTCAGTCTAGTTGTCATGTCACTTCTATTCTGAGTACAACAGTCTTTTTTTACAGCTATGTAAAAATAAAACATTAAACTACATTCATACATCTCAATACATGTTTAATCTGGTGAGGTGGAAAAGACCTAAATCTTTTCTTGTCCAGTCTCAAATCCCAGTAAATAATTGGGAAGTGTTTTCATTCATCCTAGAAGGATCACTCATTAGGATGGACAAGGAGAAAATCAGGATTTCCAAACTCTTTATTTCACAACAGTATTTCACATAGGCACATAACTGAAAATGACTGGTTTTTTATTATATAATTGGTCTGTTTGGAAATGGAGAAAAAATAGCTGTGTGCTGCTTAGAGTCTACATCTTCCAGTATTTTCAAGTAATGGTGAACACCAAAAAAACCCATAATCAAATAAGGTCAACAGTTTATCTGCAAAGATAGAAGTTTGAGAGAGGTTTAATATGAACAAAACTAGGATAGTTTTATTTAGAGAAGTAGAACAAGGCATTAGACCTTGTCTTGTGAATATTTCATTACATGCTTATGTTTTTAACAAGAATGTGCAAATACAAGGACTAAATTTAGGGTGAAACAATACAGACTGTTGCAAGACCCCAAGGCATTTAATGTATACATACTGCACAGGAACCAGTGTACTAGTTATTCCTTCTACAATTCTGGCAGAAATGGGGAAAGAAAAAACCCTTTCATAGGGAATATAAACATAACCCCCTAATCAGTATATACATACTACAAGAGGGGTTTTTCTTAACATTAAAAGCTTGGATGATCATGAATATTCACAATATCTTCAACAGTAATGGTATTTTCAGTGCATCTCTGATGTCCTGGTCCTGCTTTTCAGGGCATGTACTGTGTTACTCATACCCTACTTGGTACTTTTTATTTACAAGGTTTTAATTATTACAAAGTTCTATTATTTATATTATTTACAAGGTGTTAACCGTTTTAATGGAGTTCAAGGTTAATTTGAGATTCCTAGCAAACTTACTATCCTGCTGGTATTTGAAAGCACAAAATACTTTGATTCTATACATATAGTAATTGTGTCATTTTGTATCTGAAAGCACAGATTTGTGAGAGACAGGGAATCGCTAAGTCACTGGAGCTGTTTTCCAAATATATCTTTATTCAAAAGCCATTTCTTATTTGCCCTGCTGCAGGTGTAATTCAGAGAAACATAGAGAGTCTTGCCTTGTACTCTGTGCCCTATGATTTTGTAATTCTTCCAGTCCTAGCGTGCATGGACCCATGATGCCTGGTTTGAAGTGCCACTCTAGATTTGCCACTGGGACTAAGAGCAACCTGAATCCTCTCTCATTGCCACTGAGGGCAGGAAGAATTATGTATTTATTACAGAAGCACTTGCTGTAATTTGTGAAAATTCAGTAGTTCTTTATGTGCTAAAACTTTTTAATATATTAAAAATTGTATGTGCTAAGCCTCCTGGAATATATCTGCACTGCCAAACAAAAATGTATTTTTGCTGTGTTCTTCATCTGATTACATAACTAAAACACTGTCCTTTCATTTTCCTGTTGCTCTTGTTACACAAGCTTGCCAGGCTGAGCTACCACAATGACATTCATGTAGGCGACACCTTTGCCTTTATGGATATGCACACCTTTATAGGTGCTGAGCCTGGCTGACTTTTTCTGACTTTATGCAGTTATTAATTAATGCCACTGATAAACTAATGTAAAACTAGTAAAACTGGGGAAGAATGTAAAACTTAATGGAGTTGTCACCTCTCCTTTACCTTTGGAATTCTCTTCATTAGAGTTCTAATCTTGACAAAGAGTTTTGGATATTAGGATTTTATATGCGGGTATAAATACAAATCTACTTGTTAGTCAAGAAATTCAAAACATTTTTGAACTCCTGTTAGTTCAGAAGGACTTTGTGTTGACCAGGCTACCAGAATGCTTTCCTAATGTCTTCTCTTGAATTGCCATACAGTCTTTACATTCTATCAAGACAATAACCTCAGACAAATGAAATCTTACTTTCACATCTCTTTAGGAAAATATCAGTATTTTCAGAGCCTCTCTATAACACTTAGGATAAAACTGATTATGGACACAATGATTTACACCTTTGACATCTTGTCCCAAAAAGTATTAAGGAGTATTTCACAGATAAATATCCTTTTTGGAAGTATTAAATACATATCCTATCAGTAATGATACCAGAATAGTATCTCTATTGTATAATAAGCATTCTTCTCCTCTTAGGCTTTCCTGAGATTCCTTGTTACTTGTTTCCCAAGATTCCTTGTGTGTCTTCTCCACAAGTGAGAAGAAAGTGGGAACTAACGAATTTTATAACTGATTTGCTTCATGTTAGTATTTTTTATATGTTTTAATATATTGCAGTTACTCTACAGATGTTGTACAAATTAAAAACATCAAAGGTCTTTGAAAAACAGAAAGTGGGAGAAGGAAAAGCAACAGCTGAGATTGTGGAAGAAGATCCTTTTGCTGTTCAGATGATGTACTGGTGTCCTGAAAGCCGAATTTTCTGTGTGGCAGGAGTTTCTGCATATGTGATTGTTTATAAGTTCAGCAAACATGAAGTAAATACTGAAATTGCAGTAAGTACTTATTTCACTCTCTTATAAGAGAACATAATTTCTAAATCAAATTGCCTTGCTTCATCTGTGCTCAAGTACTTAAATAAAAATAGCAAGCAGTATAAATACAGGTTTAGGGACATTCCATTTTAAACATTTCCAGTGAAATCTTGATCTTACTGAAGTTACTGACAAAAATCTGAGGGTTTGGGAGACAATTCTCCCCTTTCTTTTTGCTTTAATAGTAACATACAGTACAGATATCAGACATAGTTTGCTTTTAAGACTTTATGATACAGCAGTCTCTGTTGTATTTACCTGCTCTAAAATTACTATCTGCTCTATGTTTTTATCAGCTAATGTACATTGTGTACATGCACCATGTTCTTTTTAATTCAAGTATGTAATCTCTAATTTCTGTTCATAGTGTTTGTGCTGTAAGGAGACTGAAAATTATCATTGGGTTGAACAAAATAAAAAGAGCTTATTTTTTTCTGGCTTATGCTGACTTTGTTTCCCTAAAAATTCAGACTATATGAAATGCCAGATTATTTGTGGCTAAACATTTGATATTTTCATAAGCGTGTTGCTTTATCCTGCTAAAATACTCCACTTTCTGTCTTCATGTTTAAGCAGTCACCTTCTTTTGGGTAGAATCATACAGATTATGTTCTTTGAACTGCACGGCGGTCAAATAGTACTTGATCATTGGGCAACAGTGGTTCTGACTTTAGTTTCAACCTTGCATTTTTGCACAGGAGCCACAACCATTTCAGTGTGACTGAACAGCATTTGTAATGTAAAACATTCTTTCTTAAGTGTAAGAAGTTTAATAGGAGACTACTCCTAAGGCAAAGCCAAAGTAAACATGAATGCCTTTTCCTTCAGGCTTGCTGTTCCCTAGCGCTGGAGAACAGTTTGCAACTCCAGACAGTCTCTTGACAGAAAGTATTTCTTTGCGTCTGCCAGCTCTCAACAAACCCGAGTTTTTCCTTTCATTTTCCACCTTCCCTGATTATAGTTATTTTCCTTATCACACTATTCTAATGTACTTTAGAAAGTTCTGCTGTGGCAAAAACCTGTGTCATTTTTGGCCTGTAGCCATGTGCCTTTCTGTAAGGAAATTAATTACCTATAGCTGTTCTGTTGTTTTCCACTCATTATTTTCCCCCAGAGGCAATTATTAAGCTACCTGAATGTATCATTTCACTTAAGTTGTAAAACTAATGAACAGTAATTTCACATTACTGACCAGCTCATGTGTAATTCTGCTAGAATTACTCCATTTCAGTATTTTTACTTTGTTCCACAGCAAGTGCACCTTATCCTTTATTATCTATAATTTAATGTCTTTTTTTCCTGTCCTTCACTTTTCTGACTGAATTGCATCATTACTGGTATTTTCTAAAATGTTATAATATGGGCAATTTAACAGTTTCTCAGATTTCATCTGTAATTAATAAGCATTTTTCTCTGAATATTAAATTATGCCATCTTGGTGGCATAGTCATTGGGTTCCCCTGGGTTTTGTGCATCCCTGAAACAGGCCTTCTGTCTTGGTTTCTGCATTTTTGCTGCTTGCATTCAAGTCTTCAGTCAAATTATGGGGGTTTTTTAAATCAAAAGTATAGAATTCTGTGTTTGAATCTGTACCTGACCTTAGTCTGTGTATCTTCATTGAAACTGAGCTGACCAGTCTCATGATTTCTTTGCTACCTGAGGTACAAAGCACTTTGTGTCCTCCCTTCTTTGTCAGCCAGACTGAATACCTGGGGTTCTGTCTACAAATCCCAGCATTTTAAGGCCCCCACATTGGTTTGACTGCCCTGATGACAGTGTTGTAATGTTATTGCTGTGGTAAATGGGAAGCAGGGAGGCTACACAAAGGTTTCGTCCTGTAGCAGGGAAGTCTGCAACTGAATATGCCTTCAGGGCATAGGCTGTGCCTGGCATTTCCTCAGTACAAGTATTATTTGTATCATTTCGTATCAGATTCTGGCAAGGAGTATGCATAAGACAGATTCTGCTTCATAACCAACCTCAGAGTCATTGCCATGCAGTCATATAAAAAGCATTTGCTGCTGTTGTTTTTGTTTTCTCAGCTGAATCTACTCCACCCTGTCTCAAAAGGATCTATTAATTAAACATGATCACTTTCTCAGTGATCAGTCTTTACTCAGTGAAGCTCCTCTTCAAAACTCTTGAGAAGAACTGTAGGAAAAAATGTTACACTTATTTGAATGTGGAAAGGGGAATCAATGAGCCTAGTGATGAAATCCTCCAGAAATATCTTTACTCTGTGTCAAAATAAATCGGTTCAACAGTTCTATAACCCTCCTAAGGTCCAATCAAAGCAGGGAAAAAATATAAGAAAAATTCACAATCATGTCGTTAACCTAATTTTTTTCTCCTCTCTTCAAATGCAGAATAGCTAGAACTTAACAAATTTAATTTTTATCGTAAAAGGAATACACACAGAAAAGCATCCAAGGAAGAATGATGCACTTTTAAAATGGCAAGCAGAGGAACATACTCTTCAACAGTTACTGTAGTCCTGCATAAAGATTAAACAGTATTATACATTGTTTCAGTCAGCTGCAGTTACTTCCTGATTAGATTTTCCTGAACTGAATATTTCACTCATTAGACTTGGAAGGCAAGTGATGTCTGTAGGTTTCTTTAACTGATTCAGGCAAAAAATATCTATGGATTTAGCAAGGAGAAAACAAAAGTGAAATTTTGAGAAGGGACTCCTCTGGTTGAACAGATTCACTTGTTTCTGAAATCTTACATGTAACACAATTGTTGAGAACCAGGTGATCCTTCAGTATTACTCACCTCTATCTCCTGGTTCTTGTAAAACTTAGATATTTTGTTAATCTTTATTTTGGTAGAGATGATGTCTCAGTGAAAGATCACTAAGACGGGGTTTACAGTGTCTACCTCTGCAATTGCTTCTGTTCATTTCAAGGTACCAGCACTGAAATTACTGTGCAGACAGTAATCCCCAGACCTTGTCTCTTTGAGGGCTGTACCTTGGTTTTTATTTTTTTTTAAATGGAGATCTCCTTGGACAACTCATGAGGCAGAAAGAATTGCTCAATATTTACTTTGATTCTTTACTTACATGGACTTGAACTCCCTGTCCAGTTTCCGCTGTATTTTGGAGTCCTTTACTTAATACTTCTTGAATTAATGGAAAGAATTGCAGGGTGGTTTGGCCTGGTTGGTCTACTTTTCTCTTTCTAGAGAGGCCAGAGGAAAAGCAAAATGTAACTGGTTTGAATTTTGCTTTCTAGAATCCACTGAACACATGTTCATTCTAAGGAACACAGAACTCTGGGCTATTATCTCTGATTTCCTGGTCCCCACCTATGGACAAATGAAGTTCCTGTATCACTGCTATTCACACTGTCAGGCTTATCCATACAGGCTAGAACTTGTCTGGTAGAGACTCTATTGTACCGATAATCAGGAGGCAAACTTGGTGATCATTCTAGTTCCTATCTGATGTTGCTGTTAGGCTGGATAAATAACAAATGACAGTATTGTCTGCCCGCAAATTCGAACAATAAATGTGGAGGGTATATAAAAAAAAGTCATACTGATATTTATTTGAAAGTAACAGAACTTTCAGCAGCTTTCCTTATTAAATAATAACTGAGCTTTTCATTTATTTAAGTCATTAGAGGTACGACTTCAATACGAAGTGGAAGATATCATTACTCCTGAACCAGAAATAAATCCTCCATTTCCAGATGCCTCCTCCCAGCTTCCTTCTTTAAAGAGCCTTTCAGGCAGTACCAACACTGTAGCATGTGAAGGAACAATGAAGGATAGTATCCCATGTCTTAGGTAAGTCTGTGCCATTGCTCAAAGATTTATCTTTCTAAAAAGCATTCCTGTCTGTTAAACAATCCATCAATTGCCAAGAAAGAGAGGTTAATTGCCCGTATGTGACACAAAATGAGAAGAAAGCAGAATATGGAACAAACAAAATAATTAAGGCAAAATAGTCAACAAGGGATTTTAAAAGAGTAGAGGTAATTATGAAGGAGATAAACTGTTATAGAAAAGATTTGACTGAAATTTTCCAGTGTGATCTAGGAGTAAATCTTAAAGGAATTTCTGAGGAATGTTTTTCTTATAGTTCACAAAGAAACTTCCATAAAGCAGAAATGTGCAAAGCTTTCTCTCCTGGATTAATTAGCATAGCACTAAAATTTTTCTTTATGAAAGTAGTATATGCATTTTATGGTGTATAAGGCATGGAAACTGTGTTCATACTCATGAAACAATCTTTGAATTATACAATTGTGAAACAGTTGCACTGTGTGGAAGTGTATATTTGTTTAATCTTTAGAAGGAAGCAAATTGTTTTGTGCTAGAATACACTGTTGGTCACTGTTTTGGGGTAGATTAATATGTCCTTATTAATAAGGCAGATAAATTATTTGTTTTTATCATTTAAAACAAGAATTCTGTACAAAACTCTAAACTGTAATTTTCCAGCAATTATAGTGCATTGCTGATAAAAATTGCTCTCATTTTAGTGAATTCATTATTATTTTGGTCTAATTATTACTAAATCTTTTGAATGCTTCAATTATTTCAAGAGCAGTTAAAATTAACATTTCCTGACTTTACAGATACTTTGGGCTGGTTGGCTCCTTAAAATAGCATTAGCATTTAAAAGCAATGTTGTGATATTGTCCTTGTAAAATTAACAGTATTTTCTGGCATCCTGTTCATTTGTCCACCTCATTCAGTCAAGCAGTTGAACTTCAGACCTCCGTTTAATCATTAATTTGAACTATGAAAATCAATAGAAGAGGCAGAGATAAGTTATTTTAAAAAAACAAATGTGAAATCTATTTATGACATTAAAATCAGGAAGAATGCAGTGGTTTCACTGGCTAAGATTTTCTCTTAAGGGATTCTTACTTGACTTTGTGTGCAAAGCAGAGGAATTTTTGATGTTGGAGGCAGAAAAGTGGTAATGAACTCATAAAGGTTCTGCTCATTAGTTTTTAGAAGTTTTCTTAACCCGTATAATCTCACAAGCTGCCCAACAGATTTTTGTCACATTTTACACAAAGTAACTGTAATCTTATTTTGACTGAGAAGTGATTTTTTTAAAGTCAAAGTAATTACACCACTAGAAGTGGGGGCAGACTCCTACATTTAGATAAAAGTGTACTTATGTATGCTCTTATCCTTTTCAGTAAGAAAAGACATATAAATACCCACACTTTCTCACCAAACACTAACTGGATCCACAGGCCTTGTCTGTCTAAAAACTTCTGATCTTAGCAGAATTATGATGATAAAATGAAAGTAGTGTTAGAAACACATTAAAACAATGAAGACCAGGATTATGCTGTTGACTTGATATGCAAATCATTCAGGTGGGCAGCAGTACAGCATCTAAGACAGATCAATAATAATGTAAAGCTGCAGCCACCTGCACATGGAGGATGAGTGCACAGCTTGAACTGTATTGATAATACACATAAAATTTCACATACAGACTAGCTTTTAGTCTTGGCTCCATTATGTTTCTTTTTGTATCTCCTTCTCAGCCTTGTTACAGCAAATGAATGGCACTCCACACTACAGATTTTTTTCTAGTTAGAAGTCCGAATGACTGAATGTGTTTGTGTCTGTGAATAGGTTCTAGGATGAAAGTAATTGAAGGGACTGAAATAATGAAAACTTGGCACTTTTCTGAAATCAGAAGTAAATGTTACCGAGAGAGGCAGGCAGCAGTATGGAAAAAAATGTTGTTCTTGCTTCTTTCAGAAGATTTTACAGTGAAATATGCATCTGTAATAACCTAAGAAACCAATGTATTTGTGATTATGCAGATAAATACTTTTTATGTAAATGCTGTTATCAAAAAGCTGTCCCCAGGATGTCAGTCTTTGTTCCCAGTCTTCTAGTATCATCCCAAAATTAGGTCAACCAAGTGTTTTGACAGTAGCTTCAAGTAACTCGCAAGTGATAAGGAGCTATGAATATCTTGTGAAGAAAACTAAAACCCTAAACTTTGCAACAACCAAATTCAGTGTAGCATTACAAGGACATGTCAAGGAAATCACTGAAATACCTACATTCCTTCTGCTCATACTTCTGCAGTCTGTTTAGGCTTATAAACACTTCAAAAAGACCCAATCCAAATCAAGGTGAAGAAGAAATTAATATCTGCATTACCATTCAAGCAAGATAGTTAATGTAACAAGGGAAATAGCTCAAACATTCTTAAGCAGGAAGGTGTCACAGAAACATGGAAATGACAACCCTAATAATGAAATGTGAAATTATTTTTCTCCAGTATTATGGACTTTCACCACCTACAACTTATTCTATGCTTAGAGAAAATCCCTGTGAAATATTATCCATCTTACCAAGGTAGATCCTCAAATTTGCAGTGAAAAATACGCAGAGAAAGGTGTTTGCTTTTTTCCCTCAGGTAACAACAATCTGAATGAAAACTTAGAAGGTACTTCAAGTTCTCTAATTTTTTTCAGTGTGTCATTAGAAACACATTGCAAAAGTAATACCACATAAAAAACATGTTTTAGAAGGTCAGAATTAATTCTGCAGCCATTGTCAGTCTCATGGTAACTTGTTTAGAAGAAGGAAAGTATAAATGCATTGCTTGGACAGATACTTGTTGGAACTCACCATAGCAGTGTGCTTGACTCTTGTGTTCCCCCACATCAGTTATCCATTAGAAAATAAGGATGGAAGGTCAGCTGAACAGGCATTAGACTAAGCCCTGGTTCTTAGGTTTCATTTATCTGGTTTATATTTTTGTAACATTTTTAAGGACAGGAGCTCAAAACTGAAAATGGGGTGCAAGATGGAAAGACCACCACTATTATGCCTCTTAAAGGCTTATCCACAGACATTAGGAGCTGAAGGGCTCCACGACAAAGATACTCTGAAGGACTGTTTGTATAAAATATTCAGCTTCTGCTTGCTGTGAAGTTTCTTTGGAAATAATACATCTTTATTGTATGCAACTCTTGTTTGTAGCTTCAGTTTTTCCTGGTCTCAAAAGACCCCTCTCCCTTAGCAGCTTGGGTTCACAGATTTTTCATCCCTTTGTTCTCACCATGAATACTCCTGGGTAATCCAGGGCTTCATTGAGGTTATGGATAGCATCACTTCAGAAATGCTCTTGGATATGTATCATATGAACAAAGAAAAGGGCACAGCTTTAGTGCCAGCAGAACAGGTAAAAAAGTGCAAAATTGTGAGAAGGGGTTTGCTTTTAAAAGAAAACAACAATACAAAACTATTGCCAACTGTAGTGGGTGTAGAGCATTGCTGAACTGTACTGTCACATCTTTCTTATGACAAGATCCGAGCCAAGTGGCTGATTACTGCTCGAGACAAATGCATATGTAAGGTCTGAACAGTACTACAGGGAAAAGAAATAGAATAGTGAGTGTGCCAAGCTGCTGCTAAGGAAATGCAGTCAGAAAGATAGATGAGGAATGACTTTCTCGTGAAGTAATAAATGAGGGAAAGTTTTGGCAAGGTTTGTGAATTGTCTACAATAAAAATAAAAGCAGTACTGCGTAAACTGTATTACTGAAATGGTTAAATGAACAGTTCAAGAGAGGGTGTGAATGTATTTTGAACAGGCAGCTACCAAGAGGTATCAGGTGCAGGTGGAAAGGGTCGCGGGGCGGCCTCTGTGGGGAGCAGCTGGGGCCGCCCTGGGCTGGACACAGCAGAGCACAGCTGAGCCCCTCAGCCAAGAGGGTGAACCCTCTGGGAAAAGAAATTTAAGAAAGGACAAAAAATGCTGCACAGCAGCTGTGAGAGAGAGGAACAAGAGAAAAAGAATGAGAAACAGTTCTGCTGACACCAAGGTAAGAGAAGGAGAGGTTGTTTCAGGCACCAGAGCAGAGATTCCCCTGTAGTCTGTGGGGGAGACCATGGTGGTACAGGATATTCCCCTGCAGCCCATGGAGAGACCATGTTGGAAAAGGCTCCTGGCGGGAGCTTCAACCCGTGGAGAGGAGCCCGCTCAGGAACAGGTTTTCTGGCACAAACTGTGGCCCTTGAGGGATCCACGCTGGAGCAGCCTGTTCCTGAAGGACTGCACGCCACATTGGAACAGGGGAACCGCATGAAGGAGGAACGGCAGATGCAGAGTGTTACAAACAGACCACAAACACCGTTCCCTATCCCTGCTGTGCTGCTTGGGATGAGGAAATAGGTAGAAGAGTCAGGAGTGAAATTGAACCTGAAAAGGAAGGAGAGGGGAATTTTAGCTTTGTCTTTTCAAATAATTTTTCATTTTCCTACTCTACTTTTAATTAAATTAATTTTCCCCAAGTTGAGTCTGCATTGCCTCTGATGCTAATTGGTAAGTGATCCCCTGTCCTATCTCAGCCCATGAGCTCTTTAATCTCATATTCTTCCCCTGTCCTGTTGAGGAAGTGGAGTGAGAGAAGAGCTTGGTGGGTGTCTGGAAACCAGATGAGGTTAACCCACAACAGATATCATGGTTTTATTAAGAAAATAGTCTTTATGCTTTAAGAAATTTTCCAAAAGCTTCTACTGCTAATAGTGAGCTGGAGATTTTATCTCTGAGTCATAAGGTACACCAATGCTCCATATCAAAACATGAAACTGAGAGAAGTAGTTCACTGTCAGAATTAGGGCACTATTTTCTTTGTATATTGCCCATTGTGCTACCAGAGTTACCTTGTTGAGAACTTCTGCCCTGATTTTATTCCATGCTTATGTTTTATTTCATTTTACTTCCATTTTCTGTATCAATCTTCAATTTTTCAAGATTTTCAGGAGCCCTATTTGCCACCAAGGCCTCCATCCCAACAGATGCAGTCAGAGTATCTACAAAAACCTGATAGCCCTGGTTATTGAATGAGAAATTTGAATATCCTCTCTTGAAAGAAGTGCTTACTTACTTGCTTCTGAGTAGAAGTTAATTGGGTTTTTTCCCAATCTGAAACATTGTCTTTTGAGGTGTATGGGCCAGGGCTGCTTGGAAAGCTTGCAGAGTCACATTATGGTCATATTCAGGAGATAGTCTGTATCATCAGTGTCATCAAAGATCTCCAAGATCCAGTACATAGGTTAATGCTGTTTAAGTTATTTATGGTAGATATATATGTATAGGGAAGCACTCAAAGCAGAAAGAAATATTTTGTGCCAAATATTGTGATACTTCAGAATGTGTTGTCCATGTCTATGCTCACTAGCTACTCTCCTGTTTCTCCATGTTTTTCGGGGACTGTTTTTCACAGGGATAGAGGATTGTATGTCATAGACTGCCCCATTTTATGACTGCTGCAATGCAAGCACTCTCATCAGTTACAGCTACAGAGAAAATGCACTGACTAGTGGGCTTTACTTGTAAATTACTGCCTACAGTGTGAATGTACTAATGATTACCATGAATTACCTCAAAGTATTGCTATTATTGCATATTTTCTTTCAGTGTGTTACCACATGAAGAGGTACCACTCAAAAACACACATGAAGCAGTCACACAGAGGTGTTCAGCTCTTACACCTCCCCTTAATATGTACATTTTCACTACCTGCTCTGCAAGGCACTGAACCTGCCATAACACAATAGGAACAGGTGTTAATAATAACATCAGATTTTATGTAGGAAGAATTCATTCATGTTTTAGATGATTCTACTCCTAAAAATAAAACAGGACTTGTTTGCACTGCATGGACAAATAGAATTGTCATGTCCATAAGTTTTGGTCCCAGGGTGAGGACCACTACAGAAAGGTGTTTCTCCTCATCTTCTCTTCCCTCTTTACATTTTTCTGTCGTGCTTTACTTTAGAACAAAAGAGTTCCAAATACACAGAAATGCCTTTTTTCACAGTTTCAAAAGAAAGTATTTTAGGTTTTCCATTCAGGTTGCTTATTTAGAACAATGTGAAGCAGTTGTTATTCATCTTCCGGTGTTTGTTTGTTTGTTTGTTCTTATTTTTTACCTCTTCTTCTTAGCGTTAAGGCTCGACCTGTGCGGATGCCTCCTGGATACCAGGCAGATCTTGTAATCCAGTTGGTGTGGGTGGATGGAGAGCCTCCACAACAGATTACCAGTCTAGCTGTAAACTCTGCCTATGGACTGTAAGTAACTCAAAATTAAGGTTGCCTTGGTTTATTGTTTATTGCACTAAATTATGTATATTCCAACTATACTTTGAAATTTCTCATAGACAGTTAAGGTCAAAGCAAAGTATTCAAAAGATGCTATCAATCATATTCTTGGGGAAAAATTATTTGAACTCACACAGAGATTGTAATATGGGATGTTAAACTGCCATTCTTGCCAATATTTTTACTACTCCTATTTAAAAGCCTGAATCTTTTCACATTATTCTGTCCATCCTTTCAAATAAAATCTAATTGCTTTTCAAATCTGTAATTCTAAAAGTTATTTTGAAAGGTTCACCAAGGTGAAAGGCATTTAATAGAAAATGGTGAAGCAATTAACTGTTAAGTGTCATTTATCATGACATCATATCTTAGTTGGAAATTGTCTTCTGAGAGCAGCATTTTTATATCTGTTTGCACAAGAACCAATGAAAAATTGAAAATTGAATAAGGAACATTTAAATGCTATATTCTCTATGGCAATGCAAATCAGTGAGTGTAATTGTTTCCTCACGTTCAATTTATTTGCAGATTTTTAATGTTTTCTCTTAGTGAGAGTGACTCAGATACATTAAAATGGTTTTTCCCTGTAGAAGGTATTACTCCAATGAACTATAGGCTGTAATGGTGTTAAGTGCTCACTCCTACTGATTTTCAGTAAGTCACTGGACTCTTTTCAAAGACTTTGGCAGTTTAATGCAGAGTTTTTGAAAAAAAATATTTTGTTGGCAAAAATACTGTGTTTTAGGGGCTGGTTTTTCAAGTTTTTTGGCCTGAATTTCTAGATAGTTTCCTATTTGTGAACTCTAGAAGTTTCCTTTGCTTTACCCTACCTAGATGGATTTGTCACTTGTGCAAATTGTTAGGTTTTGCCTGATTTGCTCCCTTGCATGTCTCAGACCTCAAGGCAACTTCTGAATAATCACACCATTGTCTCACTTGTAAACTACTCTGATAGGTTGTGGTTTTCCCAATACTCACACTGGTTTCCTAAACACTGATTTGACTCAATCAAACACTTTCAATTGTTTCCTTTGCTAGGAGCAGTAATAGTTTACAGGACAGATTCCTTTAAAACACCAGATTCTACGTACATAAATGATTCAGAAATAAAGGCATGTATCAATAAAATAGACTGACATTCTAAATTTAACTTTCCTACTGAAGTTACCCAGGAAGGGTCTTTTTCTTTAAATTTCCTCTGCAGACTCTCTTTTCTCTCCCGTTCTCTTGTCTCTCTGTTTCCTTGGGTCTATGACAAGTTACAGTCCTTTCTTTAATCAGAATTTTTGTTTACTACTTTAATTTTCACCTGTTATCTAGCTTCACAAAGTGGCAAACCCGTGCCACCTCAGCATGAAGCCTGAAAACACATGGCGTTTTTGCCATGCTAGGTGTAGTTGAATCATCTTTTGCCTGATTTTTTTTCCCTATACTAATCAGTTTAAGGCATAAAGGCGTAAAAGTGGTTAGTGTGGTCTGGAGAGTCTACTTCCAGTATTCTTTTAATTACTGTGATTTCTGGAACTGTTTTACTGCAGCCATGAAACTGGAATAGAGAGAGATGCAAAACAACTTTATTCACAGCAAAGTGAAAAGATTTCAGACACTGCAAAATTTTATTTAATGTATTTTTTTTACTTTTAAAAGTATCAAGGCTACAAATTAAAAGTATTAACACCTGTTTTATTTATGCTGAAATGAATGATCAAAAACTTGTTCATGTTATGAAAGTAGAAAAGAAAATTATGCAAGATGCTTCAATTACAACTGAAGAACTAGGTTAACCTTGAAGAAAAAGGTTAAATACAAATAATAAATTTGTTGAAAGTAGGTTATGTTGGACTGACAACACTGAAAATTTATTACCAGCTCATGGGGTAACAATTTTCAGCTAATCTGCATATTAATTGCCAAGAAATGTCTGGTGAGGGTTTTATGACATTTCTGTGAAAGATACCCACAGAATAGAACATTGCCTAGCAACTAATTCTATTCATTGCTCAAAATTGAGAAATTCATTTTGTATTTGATTTCATAAGGACTTTGTTGTTAGCAATTTATCTTAAGCCTTGTCAAAAGTAATGGCTGTCTAGACTTTTTACCAGTCCTCAGACGTGTTATAATATTCATGAGCAATTTCTGGTTTTTTCTAAAGTAATTTTTGGGGGTATAAGAAATATTATATCCATGCTTGTGTGCAAAATTAGAGAAGTTTAGAAAAGTACAGACCAGGAAGTGATTAATTTTGTTAAATTGCTGACCAGGGTGTGAATGATCACTAACTCTTCTTGTGACTCATGCTTTCCAAAATTAATAAATTTCAGGTTAACAATTTTGAAAGTGCAAATGGCTATTTTTTTCCCCCAAAAGTATTAACAGATGAGATTGACACGTCATTTTTATTCCTTTAATTTTGTTTTCCACCTAGAAGGCAGGGAACACATAGAATTGACCCTCTTTTAGTTTAAAACTCTTCCCCCATTCTCACGAGCCCTCTTCTTGAGCTTGCCCAGGTCCTTCTGAATGGCACTTGTCCCTCAAGCACATCTCAGCTTGGTGTTGTCTGCAGACTTGCTGAGGGTGCCCTCAATGCCACTGTCTCTGTCATTGGTAAAGACATGAAACTGTACTGGTCTCAGTATGGACCCCTGAGGGACACCACTTCAATGGGGGAAAAAAGTCAGACGGGAGAAATCAGAGTATGTCCATAGTATTTCCACACATGCTGTACTGAAGTCAGTGTTAAGACAAGGGTGGTAAATGTGGTGTAGTAACATCCAGTAGAATTGGAACTACTGTTGCAGATGCTGCCTTAATTTGCTAACGTGACAATTAAGGAAAAATTATTTTACTGAATTTTCTATGTGGAACCCTCCTTTCTTATAATGGAAGCAGTATAAGAAAAGGTGGAGCAGAGGAAAATGTTCTAACCACCCTGCTTTCCCTTCCTCTGCCTCACTTTTCTCTTGTGTTGCTGTTTTTCCACACACAAATTCCTTTCAGGTATTTTGGAGATATATTAAAAAGAGTCAGGTGGAGGTGAGTGCACAGCTCACCTTTAGTGTGAATTAAATATTTTGCAGGGCTTTGAACTAACCGTCTAAAGAACTTTTTACATAACATGACAGAACTTCATAACAAATGATTCTCAACATGATTGAGCATGGTTTGGGTTTTTGGCTTTCCTTACAGCTGTACCTGCAATCCTTTCTGTCTGGAATTTAAAATTGCAGTCTGATACAAAAGGAGAGAGATCTTGCTCATAAATCAAACCACCATCAAAAAGCATTTGCAGAAGCATTTCAGAGGGGTAGAGACTGTTTTAACAGGAATCTCTGCTGTAGCTAAGTTGACAGAGTTGAAAGGAAATGTTATAAATTCCTTTCAGATTTGGGTGTCTACACAACACAGTCTAATATATTTAATTTGTCATTTATATTTAGCTTAAAAGAATTATTTTTACATGTATTTCTATTTATATTTTAATTTATATGTGTGTTTTGTATAAATGCATAACCACTTTTTAAGATCTACATCCAGATTTGTGGGCTTAATTTATATCATCATTACTAGAATTAATTGTTCTGTGAAGCAACATTTAGACATTATTGCATTACTGAGTTTGTTACAGAAACATAGTAGAAGTTGTACGTCTGCTTTCTGGAAAGTGAATGAGCTGTGTTTCAGGAAACAGTTTCATAAATTCAGGATTACATATCTGTAAGAAATATAAAATGTAAACATTGAGTAGTTTCTGAAGAAAAAGTTTGCACAGAATTAATAATTATTATTATTATTATTATTTGCACAACTTAATTACATATTACTAACACTTTTTTTTCACAGAGTGGCTTTTGGGAATTGCAATGGTTTGGCTGTTGTGGACTTCATGCAGAAGACAGTGCTGCTGAGCATGGGCACCGTTGACCTCTATGGATCCAGTGATCCGTACCAGCGCCAACCGCGGTCACCACGCAAGAGCAGGCAGTTTGCTGCAGGTAGGAAATAAATCTCTGTGGATATGAGCCTGATATGTTCTTTGGTTTTTTTTGCCTGTGGCTTTTTATAGTGCTTTTGAAATGCATGACTATTTGGCAGCCAATGGAGTTTCTAGAACTTGACAAAAGAAACTTGACATGCTCTATATACGGGCACTTTCTCACAAACAAAATGTTTTATGAGGTTTTTTCTTTTGGGATGGAGGTCAGCAAGTAATTCCCTTAGCTGAGTCTGTAAAAAATCGTAATGAGCAGAGCAATAAATTGTTTCTCTGGCAGTCGCTTGAAGTGTAATTTGTATGCTATTTTCTTTCTGGTTCATAAGTTCATACCGATAAGTAAGACTTCAATTTAAACTTAAATGTACTTCCTGCCAGGTGTTATTCACTTGAGTACTCAGTTGTGTTTAGAGAAGTGCAACACCTGGGAGACATGGTATGTAGGCAGCACAAGTAGTTCAAATTAAGCACTTCATTAGTGAACTGAAGTTCTTGATATAAACCTACAACATCCAGCTGTACTCCATTTTAAAATTTGATGTTAAGAGGATCACATTTGTAAGTCATAACTGTTATTATGCATTGTGTGTTAGAAATATTAGTACTTCAATACAGCTATTTTTTCCATATATTGTTGGTTATCTAAACATTTACTTGTATGAGAAAAAGTCAGATCATCTGTGTTTCAAGTCTTTTCACTCAACATATTCCATAGTAACATGCTAGAGTCAGACACAATTATGAAATGTGTTTTATGCAGCTGTGAAGTTTCAGAATTAGATTTAAAAATATCTTTGGAAACGTGCAGTTTTAAATCTAACCATAAAATTATAAAAGCAACAGATTATAGTGGGTTTATGGCCATCAGCATTTTCATCAGCAGACCCTGCACTAAATCATCAAATCCTACTTCTCCATAGAGTTAGGGAAATCTATTTTTTTTAATATGGGAATATGTTTACACTCCAAACAGAAAGTAAAATTTAGGGAATAAAATGTAAGTCTTCAGGTTTACTTCTGTTCCTGAAAGACCATTTATCTCCCTTTCTATGCATTTAATCATGGCAAGCTTAGTTCCCATCTGTGCCAAGTGTTAAATATGTAAATTTGGCACAGCGGAGGAGAGAAGAGACAAGCAGCTTCAAGTTACCTTTAGCTTCTCTGTCTGGTTTCAGCCAGCCTCACAGCAGCTCCCAAGGAAATGTGAGCAGCTAGCCACAAGCAACATGCTGCAGAACCCTGTACAAAAGGTGGAGGATTGCTCATGTAGAAGAGGCTGTTATCAGCACTATATCATAGAGGATTTTTCTCTGCCAGTGGCTGTCTGGGCCATCCTTTAAGGTGTCATTCCAGCTATGCAGTGCTGCCAGAATGGAGCCCACTGGGGATAAATGACCACCAAGAAGTATTACACACTTCTAGATTGCTCATAGAAACTATGCATCTGAATAAAGCCTCAGCTGCTTTCTCACCATCCATCCCACATCCTTTACTATTTTGATTATTTTTATTGTTATATCTCCCAATCGGAAGGTAAGCATCTGCTGAAATTTCTTCACCTTGGCTGTTCTAGATGCTGGTTATGATATCACTTCCTTTCACTTTAGACTGTTTTTTCTCTCTTTCCTCTGCCTGCTGCTGATGCTGGTGTACTGGCATGTTCCAAAGACAACTTTTGCATGCGTGGCCTGTCTAACTTTTATCCAGATTTAACGAAACGGATCCGTACTTCCTATCAGAGTAAGTTCTATAAAGGTTAGGCAAAAAGCTTTATCATGATTGGACTATGCCTGACTTGAACCCATGTGTTTGTGCTTCGTAATGTGTTTTTTTAAACACATTCAGCATGCATGCAAACTTACTACATTTTGTGATGTCAACCATGCTTAATTTTGATGATTATCTTTATTATACAGAAATTTTTTTTCTTTCAAAAGAGACAAAGAGAAAACCTCAGTGTTATATGGGGCAGATTGGGCCTTAGAAATTACTTTTCAACAATGTTACATTCTTGATGACAGTATCTTTCTTTGGTTTTATATTCATGTCCATGTACATTTACTAATATGAAGCATTTCTTGTTTTGCAATGGCACTATTTGTAGTTACCAATTAATTCTTCCCTTTTTTCAGAAGAACAATGTGGCTTAAAAAAGTATGCATTGGATTGGATGCTGTGAAATTTAAAATTTTAATCTTGGTTTGGTACTTAAATATTTGGCTTTGGGGAACCATCCCGTGCCTCTGATTTTTGATAGGGAATATAAAGTGGGCATAAAAATACCTACATCAAAGAGAGCTATGAAAAGTAATGCTTTTAATATCTTTAAATTTTGAGTTGTACTGATACGCAATTTAAATATTAGTGTTCATCACTGCAGAATGTAATGCACAAAGCTATAACTAATTTTGCAAAAACGACTGTTCAACAGGTGAGCCATACGTGTCTTAATTAACTGCAGTACTTATGTGTAATTAGGTCTCTAGGATGCCTCTTATTCATCTCTTTTTAAAGTACTTTTCACAGAACAACAGGATAGACAATTTCATATTAAACATTCAGTCTAGGCAAGATAAAGGAGTGGCAGTAGTTTTATCACCTCACATAAATATAAAGTTATGTAGCTATTGAAATACATTTGTACTCTTGCTTGACACATTCTGTTCCATCCCTCTAGGCTGATTTCTATGACTTGATATCATAATAGTTCATAAAAGGTGGTCTGTTTAGTTAAAAGACTAGTGCACTTCCAAATTCAGCAGACCATAAAAAGGTTTGGTGTATGATACCTTAAAGTCTATTAGTCTGGTCTTGCTAATTTGAAGTCTGTAACAGAACCTGAGAGACAGACAGAAGTCAAAGGTTTGGGGTTTCCCCCCCACCCCCCCTCTAAAAAATTAACAAATTCTAAGGCCAAAAATAACCAGTGTTTTCATTCAGAATTACAAACACAGAACATAGAGTCTTTCATAGCTGAAAATGTATTATCTTGTTTCCATCTTCAACCCCAGAATAAGAAAAGTCTGCGAAATCTTCCTGTGAAGTATGAGTCTGAATTTTTGGCAAGATCATTAACATCTTAATTTCTTTCCTCAAAAATGATTTGGTTCTTGTTTTTGTCATTTGATACTTATACAGGAGTATATATTGTATGATCTGAAAGATGCACCAAGCAATAAGATCAAGAACAGGTCCAGAATCTTTCATAGACTGAAAATATCTTGCTAAGTCATTCTCAAGTTGT
Source organism: Climacteris rufus (assembly GCA_013398175.1). Taxonomy (NCBI): domain Eukaryota; kingdom Metazoa; phylum Chordata; class Aves; order Passeriformes; family Climacteridae; genus Climacteris; species Climacteris rufus. The sequence continues at coordinate 114,728 of VZRZ01006353.1, read as the reverse complement.
GCTTTGTTATATGTCTTATCTGACACACAAGTTTTAAGAGGGGTATTAAGAGAGGATTTTGAATTTTGCTTGCAAGTTTATCTCCTCTCATAAAGGATGATGATGGGAAAAGTAAATTATTTTTGGAAATTGTGCAGTTGAAGCTGATGATAATACAAGAAAAGCAGGAGCAGTCATGTGATAACATAAGCATGAGGTCTAAAGTTTTAAGGGTTTTATCAATGAAAATGGAAGTTAATGGGAAGATATATGAGTACTTGATTCAATTAAGTAATGAACCAGGAAGATGATTTCATGTGGATCAGTTTGAGAGAGTAAGACTTGTAAGCATTGAAGCCAAAGTATCAATGAGCAAGATAGTGAGATTTCTGTTGGTCATTTTAGGGGTGTTTTGCAGGAAGAGACAATGTGATTTAGTATCCAGGCTGATTATGACAGTTAAAGTGGGATGTTCAAAGGATATGGACTATATTATAGCTAAGAGTATCAGACAAGACAGTGATGCTGATAGCTCTGTTGACCTAGAAAAGAGGAGATTTCAGCAGAAAAAAGAAAGTAGAGTTCATTGTGGTGATGTTAAATTCATGTTTGGACACTTTTGAGTAGGTTTCAGAAAGACAGGATTACTACTCTAACTTGGATGGAAGAAATCCAAGTTAGAGATGTGTATTCATGAATCATTGGGGTAACATATTATATATATTATTGCCATGTTTATACAAAAGAATCTTTCCATATACCGGGTAAGGGAACCAAAGGAAGTGTTGATAATTCAGTCTGGGATGTCCTGCAACTAAACAGGGAAAGGGGAGAAAAAACCCAAACATGTAAGAAAGGAAAGAAGCAATATGTTGGAGAAGAGAGACTTTCCAAAGGAAAGACATAATCAACAGTGTCTAGGACGTCCAATATGCAAAGCACAGTGGTGGAATCAATGTCTTGAATTTCAGCCAATAAATCTATAGATAGCTTGATAATGGTTACCTATGTAAGGAGGACTTAAACACACCTGGAGTGGACCTAGAGCATTAAGACAGCGCATTCTCTGGTTTGGGAGGTGAAAGTGGGAAAGGGGAAGCACGGAGAGAAGAAATGTAACCAATTCTAGGCATACATAATGGAAGAGATTGGAATAGAATTGTCCTATCAGGGAAGTAATTTGGGGAAAATAAGCAGCTAAGATGAATGTTAGGGCAGAACTGGGGGTAACTTTCAGGTGCTGATGACCTGTTCCTTCCATTAGCTGTAATATCTGCAGCCATCTTTCTTTGTAGCAAGAATATATGACAACCTAAATAAAATAAACTCTCTCTGCAGTAATGCAGAATTATGTTGTTGGTTGATTGTTTTGGGGGTTTTTGTCTTCAATTGAAATCAAGTCATGCATGTTATTGCCTGGTGTTGAGTAACTGCATTCAAATATTAAAACAAGTACTTTTACTGCATCTAGAGGGATAATGTTTTCAGCAGAATATAAAAATACCAAAATGATGCAAAAGGAATTTGCATCTCCTGCTAGAAATTCATACCATCTGGTGGTAGAACAAGAAAATAAGTAGTCTTTATGAAATGTCCGAAATGTTGTCAAGTTCAAAGGATGTTGATACATTGCAAAATAATTTTCATAATGAAGACATTTCAGTGAGAAGTCCTTGTTTCACCTTCAGGCCAGTCCCTTGAGAGGATGTGAGCAAAAGTAGCCTTGGTCTGACAGGAGGACACAGAAAACTGTGTGTTATGAGTCATTATAGATCAGTAATTGACAGTTTAAGTCACACCTAAGAAGCTAACATAGGCTGAGTTTTAAGTCAACAGCTATATTCTGAACTGATATCCAAAGAATGCATGCATATATATATAGATATATAAACATAAAGAAAACATAGTATGATAATTCAGTGTGAAGATGATGGATTTAAATAACACTGGGCTTACTTATTGGCTTGTGAATATTTATCATAATTTATTTATAATTCGTTTATTTATAGGCAAAGATGTGATGGCTTTGGGTGCTTTAAAATAAATGAACAGTCTGAATCATATAAACACAGAGATATAAATTTAAAATTTCAAAAATAATTTAAAATTATGAGTTCATTAAAGCTGTTACTAGACAGTACGAGTTTTGATCCTTTAATGAAGAGGAAATGAGAATCACAGTAAACTTTGGAAAATATCCATAGGACATGTCTTTAAAAGTGCTTTAATGCCTTATGTGATATATTTACATCTTGCACAATTTAGACATTAAATTTGTTCAAATTGTAGCCAATTTCTTTATAATGTCAATGGGTCTATCTTCTCTCTTACTCACATTGCCAGCCTCAGGTTTTTGCCTTTTTTTTTGCTGCTATGTTCCTCTTGCTGTAGGTGGGCTCAAAATTTGCTGGGGTGGTGGTTTTGAGTGGGCTAAAAATAGCTAAAATATCTTGGGGCACAAATTGAGCCTACAGAATTTCAAAATAGAAAGTGAAAATATTTTTTAATCTAACTTCAGTAGCTGTTGTAGTCTGTCAGACATTTGAGGGAAGATGAGGTCCATGGAAATATTTATATATGATAAATTATTGAAAATATTTGGTTTGGTTTCCTTAAAAAGGAAATGACAGTAAAAAATGAGGAGTAGTAGAAGGAAAAGCTTGAGAGCTCCCTTTCTTATCTCAAAGGGAAACATTTAGTGGAATCAAAGCTAACACATAAAAATTGACGAATATGTGTTTATCCTTTTCAGTGAATGATGATTGTGCAATTTATTGCCTTGTAACACTTCCAGAATTTAGAATTTAGCAAGATTAAAAGAGCCTTTGGATAAATGAGTGCGTAGTGAGAAGAAATCTTTCAAAGAAAGAAAGATTTATGGCAGGAGAAGATCTGCAAGTGGCAGTGCTTAAGCAAATCTAAGTGAGATTAAGGCAATGCTCTTGTGCAGGGCACATGGTACCACTTATGTCTAACATGGGGACATACCCACTTTGACTTCTTTGAAAGCCTTTCTTGGTGGTCATTGTTAGAGGTGAAAGTGGCTTGACAGCAAGTCAAGGTTTGTAGAGAAGTTCACATATTCACCGTTTTTAAACACCATAACATGAAATGTATCTTTAATATTGTGTGTTGCAAACATGTGCCAAGCATGAAGAATTCATAATATTCTTAGAGCAGCTGTTCTTGGGTGGTACAGTTTGGTGTGTTTCTTCTTTCAGTCCATAGCATCATAATTTATATTGAGATGTATTATTGTTTTTATGAACTCTATAGCAAAATAAACCCAAACTATTTAGAAGCAAAATCTTTGGGTTTGGTGTTGTACCCAACACCAGTACTGACTACACAATATTTAGAACATCCTAACCAAGGGGTTAAAACTTTAATATCTCCAATAATGCATTTGCCATAGAAAGAGTATAATATTTTGTTTTATTCGTTCAAGGCCTCTGATGCTATGCAGATGTGCCAAACTCGCTCCCACTGCACCTTTCCAGACAGTTCTGCAGCAAAAATCAATTCTGTCCCAAATCTCTAGGCACGTACAGAAACTTTGGCTTCAAGTGGAATTAGGATTTGCTGTGAGAAGCCTAGAGAGGCTCCCTAAATCATTGCAGTTTCTGAATATTCTCATAACATCAGAAGTGACTGAACCCTCAATTGATGGAAATATATTTTCTCAGAGATTCTAAGTTGAATCAAAGAAAGATTCAAGTATGTTTCTCAAAATAAAAAATAACAGTACCTAGTTTGGGATCTCTTGTTTTTTAAGTGAGAAGCAAGTATGTCATTAATACTGATTTAACAGGTCAGACCAATACTGCTGGTTTTCCAAAGGGCTCTCAACATTATTCTTGCACTCCTGCATCTGTATTATTGGTAGGACCTTTTTTTGTTCTGCTTGTTGGGGCTCTTGATTCTCACCAGTTTTTTAGCAGTTCAAAAATACTTTGTAATAATGTTGTCAGTACTTACATTAAGATTCCACTGTATTTAATACCAAGAGAGCAGCACTGGTGACTGAGAGGTAGCAGGATTTTTCAAAACAAGAATGTATTTGAATTTTAGCCATGAGGGTCTCTGGGCCTGAGGGTCCAGAAACGATAAATATTACAGCATGTAATCTTACAGGAGGCATGGTGACAGATTAAATCCTACTGAAAGATTCCTGTAAAATGTTTGATTTTCAGGATGCAGCATAAGCAGAGAGTGTGTAAATACAGGATCACGGTGAGGAATATACATCTGACCGTGGGCTCTGGCCTGAGTGCTGTGAGCCCACGTTGCTGGCATGTGAATGGCTGGGCTGGGCTGCCCATCAGTCCCACATTGCCTGTGGCATGGAGTGCCAAAGCTCCACATAATAAGGGTGAGCCAGGGCATTTTGGGACACATACAAGGGGCACATTTGAATAGGTGTGGCCATGACCAGTTCACCCACTCAACAGTTAGCCCATGGTAAAGGGTAATGTGAGCTCAGACTTTCCCTCCCTGCCATGGCAAAAGGCATATTTGAACCTGTACATTCAACCTGTACCAAAGATGGATCTTAGTCTGGTCACAAGCTCAAGTTTATGTAGGATAAACTAGGATTGCTTTCCTTGGTGCTGTCTTCCATGTAGATGGAGCTCCTCACAGATACTTATAAACCATATATAAAGTGTTTTGTCAAAAAATTCTGTGTTAGACAGCATTATCAATGCTTCTGTGTCCTTTAAAATGACCTATCTTGTGTGAATTCATATAAAAGTTCTAAGATTGCACAATAGTGGTAATTTTATTTTTTTTCCTCCCCTCTTTTAAGATTTCCTCTCTGCATTATGCAGCAGTTGAAAGCATAGAGTTGTTTCCACATCAATTTGACAGGGATGAATGAGTTTGAGTCATATCACAGACTTCTAAATTTTAAACTATACTTACTTGTTTTCTTTTGTTAGGTACAGTCACTCTTTTCTATCCCGAGGCACTCGGAAAACAAATCTGAGTTAACAAGAGGTGTGATTCTTTTTTTTTTAAAACCAAACCTAAATTGCTGCAGTGACAGCCTGATAACTGCACTTATCTGAAATAGATTATTTCCCTCTCATTTCACACCATCCCTTTCTCCAAATTGACTTTAAAGTGCAGAATATCATCAACCAAGAAAACTGAAGCATGCCCTGTTAGATTGTAACTTAACTCTTTAACTCCATTTTTTCAGGCCTGACTGAACTCAGTGACAGTCCAGTTTCCCTGGAGCTAGAGCGTTGCAAGTCTCCCACTTCAGGTAAAGGTGATTGGCTTCTCTTCCTGCAGTCTGTATAAGCCATTCTTGTCATGCATCACTGTGTTTCATTAATCCCTAAGAAGTGAAGTGCATAGTTCCAAAGAGAAGAAATTACTGGAGAAGTGCTTATTATGTAGCACAGTCAAATCCTAAGTCTGTTTCCTTAAGGAAAACTTAAATGTACGTGGTGCATCTTGAGGTGAACAGTATGAAAACATTTGACCTAACAGGATGATGCAGGTATATTCCTATAACCTCCTATAAGAAGCTTGTTTCTCTGTTTTTTTAAAAGGCTGGTTTTTTATACAGTAGAGAGTCCTTATAAATATATCTATATATATATAATGCATATCTGTACAAAGAGAAATTATTTGAAAAACATCGATACGGAGATGGTAAATTTTTAACCATTAGAACCCACCAGTGCCTGAGTTATGTAATTTACTATGAAAGCAGAACCTCGAATAAAAATACTATCTTGTCAACCACCTGTGACCTGGCAGGGAAATCTTGGCCACTCAAAAATTTAGAAATGTTTCCCATTTTACCTATAGTCCTTCAGAAGGTGGAATTCATCTCATTCCTGGAGACTTTTTCTGCAAGTGCCCACTCTGCATTGATTTCTTTAATGTGAGTTCACTGTCTTAAAGATCGTTGCTAAGAGCTGTGTTCTGGTAGCTGACTTTTAAATGCTATGGAAAATAAGGAGGTGTAGCTGTGATGTATTCATTTTGCTTGTGGTATGCATATCACACTTCTTTTCCTTGTAGTTTGGTAAGTATTGATAGATTTTTTTTTCCCCCTAGTTATGGTAACACATTCCCACAAGTATGCTATTCAAATTCCCTGTTACCATTTCAGGTATTTTATGTCATAATAACAGGATACATTAATCTGGAATGGAGGCCACTAATTAGTAATTTACAAAAAGCTGAAACTAATAAAAGTCTTTCCCTGACATATCAAGAGCTAAAACAAAACATCTGCTTTGAAATATGTGTTTCCTTGTACTGTTTGTAACCCAAAATCTGTAGGCATGCGAGCATCAAAGTGAAATAGTCTATATTAATATTGGTATAAAACTAAGAGCTCAAACTCTTGAGCAGAGCCTCAGAAACTCATGACATAGGCTTTAAAATAAAACATTTGATAACTCAGTTATAATTAGAGTATTTATTGTGTGGCTCACTGGGATTCAACTTTTCAATTTTCTCTTCAGAAATGAGCTAAAACCTCTCCTTTTCACTGAAAGCTAAGAGATGACTGACTTGCTTAAACCATATGTGCATATTCTTAGTTTTATAATGATGAGTGACTCCTATAGCACCTTACTTTTTCTGCAGTTAAGTTCAATTTTTCATTCTGCTAGTGCTCAAAAATATCTCTCTTAGATAAATCTAAGATAATTTGCTCCAAAATTTATGCTGCTTTTCTGTTTTGAGATATTCAGCAGGGAAAACACAGCATATTTATGGGTGTTTCCTATTTAGCACTTTCATGTTGTTTTCCAAGCTGTATTTATATTTTTAAAATGTGAACTCAGGTGCAATTTTGTAGGAAGTCACTATTATTAGAACTGCTTTTTAAAACAAGAAGTTTCTTTTACTGTGACTGATATTAATTATTTTTTATAAATTAATGCAAAATCTAATTAATTTTGCTTCAGCATACCTGCTGTGAAATCGGCAGAGTCCAGTCCAGTCAGCTGGACTAAGTGACCTTAAAACTGCACCCTCCAAAACTTGGGAGTGGGACTAATCTTGTGCTTACCAGCACAGCCTTACACCTACACCAGCCTTCTCACTGACTAATGTTTCTTGCTTATAGAGCACAGCTACACACTTATGCATTTGTCAGGCAGGATCCTTCTGCTTCCAGTCTTATCTTTGATCTGTTGAAAGTCCAAGGCACACAGGCTCCATCATGGAAGTGTGCTGTGTTCTGTAAAAGCCCCATGATATTTGTGTTTGTAAAATCAGTGACCACATTCCTCTGCTGAAAACAGGCCAAGGCTTGATCTTTCAAAAATTTAGCAGGCACAGGAAGAACACTTGACTGCTGGGTGAAGTGATCCAAGTTGCTGCCCAGTGGAGGGCCTGCTGGGTATGATTGATTTATAGCAATTCATTCTGGTTGCCAGATAACATCAACATCAGTTCTTCACCCAGCTGTCAAATTCATGCCAGGTACTGGCCCTGAGTGTGCTGAGTACACACACAAAGTGCAAACTGCTGGAGGACACAAGTCTAGATGGCAAACACTCCACACTTGGTGGCACACTGGTGAGCATCTTCATTCTTAGCTCCATGAGAAGGGGAATGATTTGAGGAACGACATTGCTGTGCTCATGTGCGTACTTTGAGATTCCTGGAAGAATTGCCAGTGTAGTCATGAGTAGCTTTACATCTAAGAGAGCCATTAGTATCTTAGTGAGACTTCCATTCCAGTCAGGCCCATAGGAACAGTGTTGGTAAAGGTTTCTTGGAGAACTTGAAAAATCTCGTGCCTCCTCATTTCTTGGTCTCATGCTGAACATTGCTTAGACTGCCTGAACTATTTCTGTTTTCACGAAAAATTCATTTTGCCTGTAATATCCTACTGCTTGTCAATGCTTTAACCTCTGACTAAGCTTCTGCAGAGCCAGCCTAGGTCAACTCAGTAATTCAGCTTTTTTGTTTCTCTTCTCTCTGCCTCAAAGCAGAATTAGGCATTTGTGTGTTCTGTCATTGATATGAGCGTTGGAGCACTGAGCAAGAGTCTCGGTGCTGAAGAGTGTTCCTTATTTAACATGCAGGGCTGGTTTATAATTCAATACAAATCCTACTTCTTCATTAAGTAATATTTAACTTGTTTCACATGACTCTCTTCTCAGATGTTCCTCCTGTACTATTTACTAAAACATGACTTTGCAGATGATGTAATTAAAAAAACAGATTTCTGTTCTGAACACCTTTCAGAATAGAACATAAAATTAAAACATTTGATTAAAAGCTTTCTGAAATGTGCGGTGCCACACAGAAGGTAACAGCAAGTGAAGAAATACCAACCTTACTTTTTAAGAATGATAGGCAGAGTAGAGGAATAATGTTCCCTAACTGATGGTGTCTTGTTTAATGAAGTTAGTATTTAAATACTATAGTGATGCATTTCCAATGTTACAAAGGAAAAAAATAAAGTTAATAAAGCCATGGGAAAGGTTCTGTTTATTTTGGAATGTCTGAGTGGTGGCAATTTCCACTGTAAATATATTCTGGATGTAGCAACATATATGGAATAACATGGGTAAAAACTGTGGAACAAAAAAAAAAAAAACCCCTTTTAAACCCCCAAACACATATCTATACAAAGCATGTTTCCTGAGAGCAGTAATGCAGCAAGACATGCCATATAATGATATTTGGGTGGCTTAAACCCGAAAGCCTCAGAATATCTTATTCTTATTCCTGCATGCTGTGTTCTTTCAACAGAGATGTCAAACTGGTTTTGGTTTTTGTTTGTGATTCAGAGGTCAAAAGGCCTTTGCACTACTTTCACTCCACATTGGCACATGAGAGCTCAGTAACTCTAAAGCACTCATCATGTAAATGGTGCTGTATCCAATGCTTGAGTTAATTACTGTGTATGTGTTACAGAACAGTACCCATTCCAGTAAAGTTTGCCTTTATTTTTATTGTCTCATTAGGAAACTTTATTCAGGGGCTCTTAGGAATGTGATATATCTAATTATGTATGTCCATTACGTGTTTTGAACATTTATATGCAGCTTCATATTAAATGTATCGTTGAGAATATACTGTGAGCAAAGGAAAATAGAACTTTGATAGGTCTTCTGTTGTGTGAGATGCAATGGACAGTTTAGTCTTATTTCAAGGACCAGAAGGAAAGAATTTCATCAGTTTGCGTGTAGGAGACTTGACTTCTCAAACGTTTGCTCTAAAATGAGAATGGATTTGTGTCTTTTTTCTAAAGAAATCACCTTCATATTGGGGGCTTGCATCCAAAATGCTTTCAAGACTATAAAGCTTAGAGAGGGTTATGTAAAGATTTCCACAATTGATTCCCGCGAGCTTTGGGACAGGTCCCTAATGACAAGATTACAAGTTTTTATACATACTGTGATTTCCAAGTGCTGCTATCCTGATTCATGTCACTGGTTAAATCTGCTGGGATTAGGCCTGTGCCGTGCCAAACTCCCACTTTCCTATGTGAAGTGTTTTTTAAATAGCTTTCTTTGAAGAAGAATATTATTAAGTTTCTTAATAGCCATTCTCTTTTTTGACTTGTGGGTAACTGCAGAGATTTGACTCTGTTTGAAAATTATATTCTCCTGGAAAACAAGCTAGAAAGTAAACATTTCAAAATATTTTGTGCATCTGTAAAACATAAATGTAATTTATTTTGAAACGTTCTTACTGATAACACTGCTAGCATAACCATTTCTAGTTATTTATATTTAAAAGAATGTTTACCAGTCAGAAGACAAATGAGTGATTAGAGGTTAGTTTTGGCAGTGTGGATACAAGGTGCATTTTATCACTATTTCCTGTAAGTGAGGGAATTTTTGACCAGGTGAATTCATGCATACCTAAGTTCTTGAGAAGGGATTAGCAAGGAACAGGGAGCAGTGTGAGCTGGGGCCCTGGGTTTGGGCCCTTGTGCAGCCCATGGTGCATGCTCAGGGTTCAAGGGATTCTAGCAGTGGAGACTGGGACTGATATTTCAGGTTGTTAGGCAGAAGCTCCTCAGCAGAAAAAGACCTGTACAAAGTAATCTTCCTTTTGAATAATATGACAATCTGTGCCCACAGTGCTGCTGTAATAGCTGAGGGGAACACAGCACTGAACGCTGTCGCTGGGAGAGCACATTTGTTTGTTGGTTGTGCCTTGTGTTTTCCTTGAAAGGCTGATAGGGACCATATGGCTTTGGAGCAGGATGTCAGGTCAGAAGACCTGTGTGCTCAGCTTAGCTGGCTGCTAGACTGCACATAGTAACTCTCTCATCCCACAGTTGAGTAACTTGACTCCTTAAGCTCTTTTGGGCAGGGGGTGTCTTGCCTTATGCTGCTGGCTGCTGGCTGCCTCCATCGTGAATATAAACAAATAATGATAGCAGACAACTCTGCTGGCCTCTTGAACCTGTATACTCTGCTTCATTCTTAAATTAAACTGGTTTTCAAAAGGTCTTTGTCAGCAAGATTAGGTTTACATGCATGATCCTGCTTTATTATAAATGTAAAGATAGTAAAACATGCATGATTTAGGTACTGAAAATAGGTTACATAAACTGATCAGAATGTGGATATAGCTAAAAGTTAGTAAAAAAGTATATTAATATAGACAGCTATAATCACAATGAACCATGCAAACAGCTTTTTCTTTTGTTTTTGCTCTCAAAGATGTGGTCTGTCAACAGTGATCCATGCTGTGTCCTAATGCATCCGTGTCCACCATGTGATTGCCATGTGGAGGGTGTGCGATTGTCGCGTGGCAGCTGTGGTAGCTGCCAGACCAAGCCTGTTCAGAGTCCTTCGGAGGAATCAGAAAGTTCAAACTTTGCATGTGCTGTATGAGCTTGCACACAAATAGCTGGGAGCTATTTCTGGCAGTTCAGACAGGTGTATCACAATTTGGGAACAGCTGTGGCATATAACACAAGACACATTATTCCTGCTGTACACAAATACCTGTAACATAGAATAGAGGGTAGACTGCCAATTTGCAAAGCTCAAAGCCTGCATGATGGCAGCACTAATGGAGCTTTTTGGTGTGAAATGCAGCTAGGTTTTATAGCTCTGAAATATGCTACTCTAAATCCTAGTCTGTTAGTAAAGTGTCCTACAGTTTTTCTTATTAATTGGTTATCCTTTTTCAGAGGGCTGTTTAGGCCAGATGTTGTCCTTTCCTTTAAAGGAAATCATATCATGAGTGATGCTTCTTTAAAGCCAGGCACTGATTTTCTGGAGCAGTATCCTCCATTGACAGTCTGAAAGAGTATATGACAGCTGCTCAGATAAATGGCATGGTTTTTTAAAGGCTGTTCTGAAAATCAAGCTGCCCTTTGTGTGAGTGCCTAAAATGGATGTAGGTGCCTAACATTTGGTACCCAAACTAGAGAATTTTTATGTAGTAGTGTTAAGGGTGTTTATTTTTCATGTCATGCTGATCTGGAGAGATGTCTTCACCATGTCCTGAATTAGTGATGGCTACAAATGGGTTACTGGTAGGGCTGATAGCAAAATGTTGCTCAAGAGCCTCATGGGCTCCTCTACTCATCCCTGAAGAGAAAAAACATCTAACATCGGTACTGGCTGGTATTTAATTCTGCCACATACCAGACTTTGCAGAAGAATACAGTAGAAAATTTTTTTTAGGGATTTTGAGACTTAAAATGGTAAGTGGCTGTTCTGGGCATCCTTCTGACCTAAAAGCTTACTAAGTACAAATTACAAAGAACTTTTTCCTTATATTCATATGTCCCAGTGTTCCTATCACTGTGATATTTACCATGTGGGACTTTTTTTAGAAGTATAATAGTTAGCTGACAAATATTTGATTGTTCACTTCTAGTAACAGACAGTTAGGAGTTAAAGACAGAAAGTGATGTGAAAAAAAAACGAATGAATACAAAATGAAATAACCAAATTGGAAATTAAATCTTCTGAGTAATTAATAAGATATTTCTTAAGGCGCTTTTTGATAAGTTTAATGCCATTTTGACTGCTACAAGACATGCTTCATTTCAGTTCTCTGGTGTTCATTGTTTGAAAACGTGCTTGTGTGTGAGGAAATGAAAACATTTTTGAACAGAAGCAAAATTATAGTTTTCTTGCATAATTGGAACACAACAAATAATTAAACCTTCACTAAACTGAGTGCAATGTTTTGATGACTAGATAATGCCACATTATGTCCTGAAGCTGCTGTATTTCATTTCTGTGCAATCTGTCTTCCTTTCCGTGGTATTACAACAGTTTGTTCTGTCTCCATCACCTGTACAATATGCCCTCTCTTTTTCAAATGCTAACTTGAGGTATGATGTTATCAGATCTCATAATTTCATTGCATCCTCTTATTAAATTGGTTTGCAGGTGTTTAAATATTTGTGATATGCTGCGTAGTCAGCATTTGCAATATTTGCCTTAATCTCATTTGTGGTTTCTTTTTTTATCATTCCTGTCACCACAAGGTAAGATATTGCATCACACAGCCAAAGCTGTGTAAAACACCATTCAGTCCTTGACAGCTGGAGTAATGTTTTTTTCCAGTGCTTCTTTGTTCAATTGCCTTTATTTGGCTGAATGGTGTAAATGAAAATATTTAAACCATAATTCTGCCTTTATATGCTGATTAAAAGTGCTACAAATTTAAAACATGGTTTTAACCAGAAGATGGCATGTTGTTTTCCCTCGCTCCTTTTTCTTTCTTACTTATTAACAACTGCCTTTCTCCTTTTTCTGTTGTTTCAGTTAAAGGATCAAGAAAGTTAAGTCTGCCAACAGATCTTAAGACTGATCTTGGTACGGTAGGCGAAAGCCAAAGCTTTAAACTTCCTTACATTCATTGGCAAAACATTCTACCAACTGATTCATGAGATAACACAATAACCTCAGAGGCTTTGTCTGAAAAGGCTTTCTAAAAACCACCTATTAACCCATACAGTTCTGTTGGCAGCTCTCAGCATTTTGCTTGTTTAATATTCATTTATTTCATGTAGACATATATTGTCACTCATTACACACTGTGTGTGTAATATTTTATTATGAAAAAGCTCCAAAAGATTTTACAAGCTGATTGTTGGTGAACTCTGCCTATAACACCCAATGCATGCGCTGGTCTATTTTCTTTATTTGGTGTACAAATTGTGCCACAACTGTGATTAGACAGTTGAACATCTGTATTTTATGGTGTCTTTCAACTTCTGAAAGTCAGTTCAGAAATCAGTCATTTGTCTCAGTCCTGTGCTTAAAACTTACCTCAGCCAACTGTTAAATCCATAGATTGCTGTAATCCTTTTTTCTCAGTTCTTCTTTAATATTTCAGTGGAAATGCATATTGAGAGCAGAAATTTCTCCTCAAAAAACCTAAAATGAAAATTTGACATCTTGAATAACCTAAAAATGTTCAGGGCAGATCAAGCAACACAGTCTTAATCATACACATAAAGGGGATTGCTCCTGGTATTTGGGTTGCAATGTGTGGTTCACACAAAAATTCTTATAAATGTTCTTTAAATATTCTCAGTCTCAAAGAGTTCTTTCTAGTTTTGCTCTTTTGGGAAGTTTCTCATGTAAGATGACTGAAAAAGCCATGTAGACATGCCTCATTATTTAGAGTGTCTTTTTAGAGGGAAAAATTAAAGCTGGATCATATCCTTGGATAGTGCAGCTGAACTTCATTTCCATCAGTGGGAATCATGTGCAGGTAGTAACCGATGTAGCACTTGTTCCCCAAGGCAAAAGTCAGGGGTATAAATGTCTTTCATGTTATAAATGACTGAGGAACTTGGAAAACTGCTAATTGCTCCTGATAAAGATCAAGTAAATAAATGTTGAAAAATCATTGGAAAATTCAATCCAAATTGTGCAGGCTTCAGTGTACAGTGATTTAGTCAAAATAAGTGACTCCATTAACAATGATGTTTGAGAAACTAGGAATGTAGGAATACACCTAAACAAAATCTGGAGTGGACAATCATAATATTCCTAATACTCCAAAAAGGTAAAAGGTCTAAAGCTACAGACCTGTAAAATTAATATTTATCACTAACATAATGGGCAGCTACTAAGAGGGAAGGTGACTACTAAAAGCATTGAAATAGCCATAGGGTAGGACTTCAGGCTAAGCCATATTCCTCAGATCAAGCTTCTTTTTGTTAGTATTATTAAAAATACATTGTCTTGGAAGATACATAGCATGAAATAGCTTTAAATTCTGAAGCATAACACAAGAAAAAGATAAACTTAGTGTACAAAATACTGGATTTAGAGGTCTTTAAAAAAGAAAGAAACATACCATTGCAACTAGAATTGGTGAGAGCTTTATCATATAATATAAAATGTTGCATATCACAGAAAAAGCTGCCTTATAATCAGCTTTTCTGTAATCATGTTGGGAGTGGGACCATATTGGAGGCTTTGCCTAGAATACAAATTACAATTTGCAGGCAGATTTATGTATAAAAAAACCCAAACAAACTCCCCAAAAGTCCCCATAAAACCCCAAGGACTGGGGAACAGGGTAAAAAAACCCCAAAAGTTAGACAAATTCAACCTAACAGTCTAAGAAGAATGATGATCCATTTAAAATATATGCCATATGTAGGGCATTTCAAAGATTAGTGGAATGCCTGTGATTTTGATTTCAGAATAGTCATGTTTATACCAGTCAGCTGTTTACTCATATTCATTATTTTTTAACAGTGTAGAACAACCTAAGTTTAAACTAAAATAAGCCTAAAAAGGTTTAGCTTAGCATCTTGTAGAAATTAGTGGAACTCCTTTGATTTCAAAAGCTTCATGCACACTGAAAGCTGTGATGAGATTGTCACTGTTTGTTGTTAGTGCCTCAGTGATCAGGTACCCTGTGCTGAGATTACCAAGAAGCTAAGGATGAAGCACGTGGAAACAGCATTCAGTGTTTAAACTGGCAGATACTCATGGATAATCAACAGCAGAGGGAGGTTTAAAAAAAGGAGAGAAAAAATTGAGGAAAAAACCCCCAAATTCTCAGCTCTCGTTTATGACTGTCTTAGAAGGGCAAAAGATTCCTGCTAATTAATCTGGGCATTAAAACTGTGCTGAATTATAGATTGCTTAGTTTACAACAGGCTGGGAAAGACTCTCTTTCTTAGTATAAGGAGCTACATTTAAATGAGAGTTCCTGGAAAAGGTAATGAATAATGTCTGCATTTCATTTACTTCTGCTCCAAAATGCCCTGGCTACACTGTCAGAGCTCTTAGAGATTATTTATCCACTCTTTGGCTGTTGCCTGAGATTCTACCCGTAGTCTGAATATTCAGAGGCTAACAATAGTTTTTGGCCCACACTTCTTTTAAAGATATTCAGGTCACCACTTTGAAATGATAAAATATTGTCCCTGCATCCCATTGGCTCTGGCTCATAGCTTTTTGCAGAGTGCTGATACATCGCCCACTCTCAGCACTGACTGCAGCTAATTGGGAAATGAATTAGCATTTGGCAGCTTACAGTTCTGCTCCCTTTTTATGATCTGCCTCGTGGAATGTCCTTGCTTTCACTTTGCTTTGAATTGTAAATAGTGGAGGTTAAGTAGAAGTTAAATCTATTTCAGGTGGAGGTGTTGCCAGTACTGGAAATTGCCTGGGGAGTAGTTTGCTATCATTTAGGGGGATAATGTGTGATCTGATGACTCAGGGTGTTCTTCTTAAACCCTGACAAGATTTTCATGACCCAAAGATACTTTGAGACTCCACTTCGACCTTTATATGACTGATAAAGTTGATCTCAGCTTCTTTTTATTTTGATATTGGGATTATATCCTTGCTGAACACTTGTCACCTGTGGATGCCATATCTCTGCACAGAAATGAGTGATATGGCACACGTGGGGATACACTGAAGCTTTTGGATAGTTTGAGCTACTGCAGGTCACAGTAACCCAATGTTTATTTAAGTTGGCCAGGAGGAAGATGTGGCAGTGCTGCTGCAGAGATTGTAAATTCCCGTTATCCTTCAGAGGCAGCTATGAATGCTAGTGTCTTTATTTTTGGACCTAAAAATATTTCCCAAAGTCTTCTGGAAAAATCATTTCTATTTCCTTGCAGTGTTGCACTGAAATGTATTATGAGGATAATCCTAATCTCATTTAATCAAGTGGAGAATCTGAGCTATATCCAGACATATAGATCTGCTTTTGTTGGCAGTTTTCTAACTTTGCTTCACCAGCCACTTCAAGCATCAGCTTGTGTTTTTCTTTTAAGAAATATTTCTGCTCATTTCACTAAAAACTTTCAAAGTTTCCAGCTGATAACAGGGAGCCAGACAGAAACCCTAACTAAAGATGAGGGACAATCAGTAATTACTGATTTTTCTGTAATTCCTATTAACAGATGGTTACTATAAGGATTGACTATAAGGAATTATGCTGTCACCTAGACTTTGTTACTCAAAGAACAAAAGAAAATGCAGATAGACATCTTTTGTTTCCTCTTGCTAAGCTGTGATCTGCAAAACGTTAATATAATTTTCTATGCTTTCTGCAGATACTTATAAGCAGTGAGTGAGTTCTTTGCCAGGTCAGAGTTAATGTCTTCCATTGTATACAACAGTGAAAAACTAGAAAAATTACCAAATAAACTCATTTTTTCAGGGGTTTGAGAAATCTATTCTGATGCAGGGGCCCAAAAACTCTAATTCTGAAAGTTGGCTTCATACAACATGATTGTAAGGATCAGATAAAGGACCTGTGGTTATAAATCTGTATTTCATATTGTCCATTTTCTATGAGCTTTGTGGAATCTGATTTATGCATACTGTAATAGAATTATAATATGAAAATATCCACCATTTGATGCCTTTGTATTTCATTGCCAGGGAAGTATCACTTTCTGGATGCTCCCAAGCCTATGAAACACTATCCAAATAAATGAAACTTCATTTAAATTGTAAGGATGAACAGTGGGATTGCAGCAATTCTTGCTTTAATTTTTCAAAGTATTTACTTTAGGCACTCAGACTTTAGGCACTTGCAAAATTTTGAAGCTTTTAATCTGGTTTTGTTTACTATTGCATTGGACAGGCTGGTAGATTTTAGGTGGAGTGTTCTGTATTGGGTTTTCTGCATCTGGATCTATAATTCTCTTTACATGGCTAAAGAACATTTTAGAAATTTTGAAATTCTGAGTTGCTTGACGTTTGTAGAAAAGGCAATTCAGACATGCAGCTGTACCAACGATTTTCTTTAATTGCTTGGCAATATACATTGAAAATCATTTGTGTTTTTGCATGATAAGGACTTTATGGGCTGTGTAGTGTATGTCTCCGTCCAGCAGGGTAGGGTAACTTCCGTCTACTTTTCAGTCTGAAAATGCCATGTGAGTTGAGAAATCATCTGGACTCTTGCCTGTAGTTAGAACCATAGGATAATAAAGGTTGGAAGGGACCTCTAGACCTCATTCCACTCAAAGCAGGTGAAGCTAGACCAGGTAGGTCAGGGAAGTGTCCAGGCAAGTCTCACAGCACTTGATCTGCAGTCTGGCAAGTGCCAAATAGAGGGGAAGGATTTAATCCCTCAAGCTGCTGGTCATGCTCTTGCTGAGGCAGTGTAGGATGAGCTTTGCCTTTTCTGCTGCAACTTTGTTCACTGTTAAGGTGCAAAAAACATTGTGAGTTGGGCTAAAGTATTTCACTTTTACAGAAATGGTTTTAAACCTTTGGCCTTTCAGCTGTTTCACATCTTCAGCTTTGGATTTTGATACTCTGTATTGAGGACCCTACTAGAAAAAAGTCTCTTAATCTTCTGAAAGTCAGATGTATGAGAGCACCAGTTTCTTCCTTCATTAAGTAAGAGAATGTTTATGGTCAAACATTTTTCAAAAATTAATCTATATATCTAATGGTTATATTAACCTTCTACCAGTCCACATAACCAGAATTTTAAAACAGCAACAGGAGCTGAGCAGGAGGAAACTCAGTTTTTATAGCAGAATACATATATGCTCTGTGGTTATATTTCAAATGCAGAAAGGGGCTGTGTTCTAACTCCTAATGCTTCCAGGTAAGAAAAAAAAATGCAACAAACTGATCTACTTGGGAATTTGACAAGCAAGTAGTTTAAAGGAAAGGTAAGTTCTTTAAACTATACAAACAATACCCTAACTAAAAAGGTTATAACTAATACAGTTAAATGTCATCACAAAGGAAAAGACAGTGAAATTTGTTACATAAAACAACAAAACAAGCAGTAAAGATCATCATGTTTAAGAGTCGGTAAGAACAAAATGATAGACAACTGTTGGGCTCGAGTGTGACAGATACTCACTGTTCCTAAGTTCTTTGTTTTTACTTAAAGAAGAGTTCCTTACTGAGGACCTCAAAGGTAAGTCATTTTCTACTCCTTTCAAGCAATGCAAACACATACACAGTATCCTTCCATTTTGTGGTCTCTGTCCACCTCTCTCAGGTTGTGACACTTTCCAGCAGTCACATCCTGGGCGTCTGCACAGATTGACCAGGCCTGCCTGGACCCAGAGGTGCTCTGCAGTAAAGAACCTGGATCTGGTTTGAGCTCTCACACAGACTCTGATCTCCAGGCAGATACTCAAACGTGAGACAGATGGTTCTATCACCTTGCTTGGAGACTTAAAACAACATCCAAATTCTTAGTAACTGACCTTTGTGTAAAGGCAGAAGAATATTTACAAAATAAATTTTCTATGTGTAATTATTTTGACATCAAAGTAATAATGAAAGAAAAATAGCTAAGAACTCCAAATCAAGAGTTGTCACCTATAAAATTTGGTTTTACAGCGTTAAAACAAGAAGGAATACTAGCTTGTTTATTTATTACAATAACCTGTTATGAAACCTGACAAAAATCTATAATGCATAATGTTAACAAGTTTGGGAAAACTTGGAATTTTTCTATAATTCTTTGATTGCTACATAAAAATTACGTGTAAGCCTAATTATATTGAATGCCTTTTTGACCATGTCTGTGCCTTTTTGCTGTTGAGTATTTGCAAACAAATTATCTTTGTCTTAGCATCTGTGGAGCTGTGCTAGCTCAGTTACATTCCTGACTCTATTTTAAAAGCATGATTTTTGGAAAAATCGGGAAAAGACTCTCTAGAAGGATCTGGTTAGAATAGACTACAGACACATTTGTAGTAATTCTCTTACATTTTGTTCCTTCATTTCAGAGAGAAGGGTAAGGGGTTGTTTCCACAGTCTCCAGCTCATATGTGTCATGTTTTATTTTTGTCATGTTCAAGTTGAAAAAATGTTTCCAGTCCACCCTCTTTGAAGAATTTTTCATTTTCAAAACCAGAGAATAAATGCCAGTTTTTCTGTGGTGAAAACACAGGGGCAATGCTACACTAAAGGGTGCTCAGGACAAGTTATTGATACCCAGATGGTCCTGTGGTCCATCCAATGTGCTTGCAGGTTCCAGTGTTGTCTTCTGTACAGCTCAGCATTCATCATGTTTCATCCTTATGATTCAGAATTCAGTCAAGCTTTCTGTCTTGTGTTTTCCTGTTTATTGCACCAAGCATAGCAACCCTTTATGTTGGATTATTCTGTTGAGGCACACCATGTATTCTGTACTTTTTGAGACCATCCAGTAGTGTGATGTCATATGATCACTAGAAATTCAGCAGAGGAATCTGAGCAGCAGAGTTAGGTCCAAATAGTCCAAAATTTTCCTGCTATTCTGTGTGAACAAAGCTAGATTTGTTTTTAGGTTTGCACTGCGAAGTTTGGGTTTTTCAGGTGTGATAACACAGAGGTGATGTTATGATATACCATAATATACTCTTAGTGTTCTTTATTTGGAGAGTATTTATTTTATATTTTGGTTTCATTGATCATAATTGCAGGCAAAATTATAGCTTTAAAAGAGGATCTGTCAGTTACCTAACAATGCACTTAATGTTTTCAACCACTTCACAGTGTTTTATTTCTCTGGCAAATACATCTGTTCACCCTGCTTTCAAAAAAATGGTGATTTTTAGGCTCAAGTGCAGGACAGGATTTTGTTACCATAGGAAGGATACCATTATGTTACATAGGCAGTATGTAACAATGACAGCACGTTATAGTCTTACTGTGGACCTAAATATGCTACCAGTATGTCATTAGGGCAATTCCTCCTTCCTCTTCAAACTGATGAAACATAATATTAAAATGTTCACTTTTGCTGGCGGTGCACCTGCCTTAACCTCTTCTGCCAGGGCTGACACCTTCTCTCCTGCCTGGCTGACAGAACTGTACCAAGAGAAGATTGTGGTCCTGACTTTGTAAGGGATTTTCTTCTAAGAATTTTAAGGAATTTGTTAAAATTATAAAGCATTAGTCTATGTTCTCACTAATGAATGAAAACCCCATTACATAAATTTTGTTTATTTTATATGCAAACCTGAGACTGTTCTTGGGGGCATTTGTACAGTTTTGAGATTTCTTTTTTTCTTGATTCAAACGTGTATCTCTTTGCTATGTAAAAATAAAGGTTAGTCAGCCCCATAATTATTACTCAAAATCTAATTTATTGGTAATACACAGAAATCCCCCAGTGAAAACAGGTAGAGTTTTCCTCACTTTAACAGTGAATATTGTATTCCTCAAGAATTGTTGAGAAGATTCTCTGGAACTTATTTTTCAGGTTCTTTCTGCTCCATATGAAAGCATCTATCTGGTCCTCTTGTCTGCTCTTTTACTGATTACTTCCTTACAACTTAAGATGATATTATAATGCTTCTAATTGCTCATATTTAAATTCCTTTGTTCTCAGCCTTTCTCAAATCATTAGTAAGAACTGGTTCTCTGCTAGTTTCTCTATGAATTTATCCCTTTGTTAGAAATGGAAGAATTGGTTGCTCATTTTTTTCTGATTTCTTATATCTAGTGTAAAAAATTGCTAGGCAGTAACTGCAACTGAGTGTTCCTTCTTTCTTGCTGACATTTTCACTACATTTGGTTTTAACAAGTGTTCATCTTTTCACTGGTAAATTGTTGCTTCCTTTTGCTTTTTTTGCAGAGCAAAATAAATAAATCAGGTTTTAAGTACATTTAAAACTATGTTTGCAATCAGGCAGGTTGTGTAACATAGACATGTTACTGTGTGTAAAGTAAAATCAGAATATGTATATATAATATTCTTCCTGTGCAATGTGCCTCAAAAAAATCTGACTTCATTTGAGGCTGCCCAGGAGGTTTGTTGCTGTCATTTTGCACATCACAGCTCTCTGTAGTTATATCAGGTTCACGGCAACTAATAGTACTTCTTCAATTCCTCTTAATCTCCTCATTCACTAGTATTTTGTGTGGCACTCTTGCTTTGCATCCAGCACAGTTCTCTTTCTTTTTTTTTTTTAAGTAGTTTGTGGGGTGCACATGCACCTGAATGGTGTTTTGTAACGGGAACAGCTGAAGAATTTTTAATTCATATGGGTAAGGCCATGGGGCCAGAAAAAGGCAAACAGCCACCACCAGCACTGTAGAAGCAGCACATGAAGAACATTAGATAATTTTATGTCCTGAACTTCTCCTTTATATGTTTTAATACATCTTATATACAATGTGTTACCAGCTGCTTTGTTAAACCAATAGAGTTAAATCAGTATAAAATGGACTAAAGGGGTAATCTGCTATGATTACTTCCAATGGCTTGCATGAGCCTTATATTTTTAAATTAATGATCAGAACAGCTACAAACTGAGCCCTGGCCATTTAGTTCATTATTCACAGAGAGGAGAAAAGGTTGCTTCCCTGGCAGAGTGGCATGGCTGTTACACAGTCTGGAGACTACTTCAAGGATAAGCTCCACTAAGCCTGGGTGCCCAGCTTTAGTGCATTGGTGTGGTACTTGCTGAAGGGATCCAGGAGCACTGGAGAGGATAATGCCAATTCCTTTCACCTCATGGGCAGCAGCACCCATGGGAAGGGGTAGGAGGCAACGGCAAATGCAGTGGTAGAAAATAAAAGGGGTATTTTATGCATTATTTTCTTCTCCAACAACTCTTCTTTGCCTCCTCCAGAAGAACAGAGAGCAGGAGATGTTGCACTGTTGTGTCAATAGCACTGAGCAATCTCTGCACTGCTGCTTAAGTACCAACATTGATGTCTCCAATATCAACTGGTGCTCCATATCAATTAATACTTCTGAGCTGAGAAAAGCCCCAGTGACCATGTGACAAAAGCACTAATCCAGCAAGGACAAAATAAGTTGCTCTTCCTTACAAATCAAAGAAAAAAAGATGTGTTTTTACAAGCCTCCTGTATGTGTTCTTTGGGGTGACTGGAAGACATCTGTCATGGCAAAGGGGAATCAGGTGACTCTGGCCTCAAGGGCCAGTAAATCATTGCAGTCATTCTGGCAAAGGCTGAGACCTTGAGCATCCTCATTCTCCCTTAGAAAGTACACTGTAGAAAACAGTACATTTTTTTTCTTGTCACTTTTCTTGCACACTTCATCTTTTTTCAGATAATGCAGTAAGAAACCCTTTCTTAAATAGTAGATAACCTTTCTGTAGAAGTGTTTTGTATCACTGAGCTTATAGCATAAAAATAATGTGAGAAATTTATTTTTAAATACACACATAGAATTTTCTCATAGATTTGAACAGTCTTTATCTGCTGGATTCTTTTCAGTTTCTTCACAAAATTATGTTACGGTCATGTTTTCTATCTTACTCTTTGTACAATGTCTTTGTTTTTACTGAGGCTTGAAGACCTGCATTGCTTCTTGTTGCATACATTTAAAAAATAATCATATCTGATTAGAGGAACAGAGCAGTGTTAAAATACAGACAAGTTTGTAACTGATAACTGAAATCCCTCTTCTGCTCATTGTTGTAGCACCCACTAACATTTCACCAACTTCAGTACTTGAAGGGATATCCTTACAGCTTCTAGGATGAGGCCTGATTTTTTTTAATTTTTTTTTTTTTTTGTACCCAGGAGCTGACTTTGCTTATTCAGAAAAGTGTTGTCAAAATAGCTAAAGAGATTTAGCTGCCCAGATCCTAATGACTGTTTAATGTGGGCCTTTGAAGGTAACTGAGACAAGCCAGCATACTAAGAGAAACATAGCAGCATTTTTCTCAAAATGTGGCATAGTAACAGGGGTTTAGGTGTATTGTGGCCATTCTGTACAATGTTTAGGGCAAAGGACTCAAGATGTTGATATTTCTGTAGAATATGATTCTTTTTCACTCTGTTACGTTCCTCGCTGTTGCCCTGGCTTCTGCAGTTCTGGATGTTATCATTATTTTGTAACTAGTTTCTCAGACATTCTCTGTAAACATAGTCATGTTATTGTAGCAGTATCTTTTTATTTACATTCCTTTCTCCTGGACATGGAAGTTTGATGGACATTTCCTTTGACCAGTGTGATTGAGGGGCGGCCTTTGTCTCCTCCAATACACAGTGAATTGTGGGGCACATATATAATAAAGATGAGCGGGAAAACCCTGGAACTTGTTCCTTGCAGAACTTGTTCCTTCACTCTCCAGAGGTTTCTGTCTCCTTCTTTCATGTCGTTACTGCGACACCTCACCACTTCCTAGGATTCTCCCTGGAGATAATTAGATATCATGCTGAAACACCTTCACACAAACTGAATTTTGAAGAAAGAATGCAGCTGGATCAGGATGTGTCTGTTTCTGAGGTTAAGCAGTCAGCCTGTGTCCTTGAACAAAGGCCCCAATCTCAAAGGACTTTCTGCAGAAATATATGAATAGTTCCAGCAAATTTTGGAAAATTTCCTAACTAAAAACTGAATGAGTCATCCACATCAGTTTTATATCTGCTGTTAGCTCAGTTAATAGCCATGTATTAAGGAAACATGATAAGAATCATGGAAGTTGTGTCTCCTACTGAGTTATTTTATTATGCAGCACAGATTCTAAATGGCTTTCTAATCTATAATTCTGAACATTTTTTTCCAATTTTGTTCATTAATACTGAACTGCTGTCACATGGAAAGGACATAAGTTCCACATTTGAAGACTACATATAATACTACACTATACACTGTATTCAGTATAGAACCTAAATATAGAGTCTGAATATAGAAACAGCTTTTCATAATGTACAGTTGTTCTATCATGGCATGGTAACCAAGAAATAAATTTATCTTGGTACAGAAACATTCATCTTTTGCTTGGATACAATACAAATCAAAGAGAGTTGACTGAATATGATACTTAAATACAGAATCTTAAAGACTAAGCTGATTCTCAGATATCAATAACCTGACATTTAAAATTAAGGCAGAAACTCCAAGCTTGTCCCTACCAATAGTATTGAGCTTTTACAGTTTTGAATAAAATACTCAGTGTGCTTGCATGAATCTGAACTTTTGTTTTGCTTATTGCCTGCTGTTTAGTTAAAATAACCTGCTGACCAAAAAGAATTCATTTATACCTGGGTGCGTGTCCTTTCATATGTTGAAGGGGAAATTGTGTTCAGTAATTCTTCTCATGTTGCCTTACCCAGCATGAGAGGAAGAAAATTATCCCATGAATGTTTTACAGTCCAGTCCAATTCTGAACTCTGATCAGTGGATGTCACTGTTGGCAGTGACAAAGAACAGACAAATGTAGTAAGAGTTTGAACCACCCATTATTTATTTCTTAGCCCATTAGGCAGCAATATGTGCTGTGCTGATTGACTATAGCCTCTAGCAGGGGCCCCAGGACTTAGCCTCATTTCTTTACATCTGTAGCAGACAAATCAATTGTTCAGCAGTCAGTTTCCTTAGAAGTAAAATACATCTATGTGGTATATAAAGAATAAAATATTTAGCAATATTATGGCTAGTTTTATAATCACCGTGTTTCATGCAGCTGTGAGTCAGGGAGGGAAGATATCTAGCTCTGAATTCTAGCCTGTAGTAAATTATACTTGCAGTTCTTTATGAGACCAAAAAGGAAAGACAATGTTCAAATTGACTTGGTATCTCTTGGGAGACACAACATGAGGGGTGACAGTGTCACCAGCAGTACCTCGTAATTGCCTGTGTGCACAGATCAGCAAAGTGATGTGGGATCTGCAGCTCTAAGAACATGCACCAGTTCTATGTCCCTTGGGTTTTTTCTAGCTATACCTTAAAGATATGGTGAGTTACTTTTTCCATATACGTGTGGGCTGGTAAAACAAATAAGTAGTTATTCTCAGAAAATTTAATTTAACCCATTTTTAAATATCAGAACCATACATCTCTCCTCCATTCTAAATTGTTGGGAGCTGGCACTTTACCTGGCACTTGTTGCATTCACTTTGCAGATCACGTGAATGGTCACTGTACCAGCCCAACATCCCAGAGCTGCAGTTCAGGCAAACGCCTTTCCAGTGCGGATGTGTCGCGAGCAAACCGCCGAGGGCCCGGCAGGCCGCCCTTCAGGAAAGCCCAGTCTGCAGCCTGCATGGAGATTTCTCTGCCAGTCACCACAGAAGGTGGGTGGCAATGAATATTGTGCCAGGTATTTGTGAATTCCTCACTGGGGGTGAAAGGGAAGAAGTTGAGCAGGATCTTTATCCTGGTCATTGCCCTGAACTAACTAAGGTTTGAAACTATGATAGGCATTCAGCAGCACCGTGACCTAATCCTCCGTCTTGTCAGGGGTATTTGTATCCTGACCTGCCCACCTGCAGAGGTGTCTGCACCACAGTTACAGCTGGAACCACTACCCCCTAATTTCTGCAAATGTTAATGAAGACAGAGCAAGGGGAATTATCACTCAGAGGGTCTAATTTTGTATTTTTAGATGCAAATTGTAGCATCTTTGTTATTAATGGCAAATTGCCAGAATCTTTGATTTTTTTTTTCCTTTATGATAATACAAAATAGCAACTTTTTTCCTCCACATTAGTTAACTGATTATGGACATAACCCTTTCACCTAGCTCTCTTTCTGCCACACACAAATACGGTAAGTATCATTGTCATATAATAGCTTCTGATGGAGAATACACCACTGCCACAGTAGTCGCTATTGCTGTGTTTTTCTTCATCCTGTGTAGTAGCAAACTCTTGTGGAATTCTTGTGTGCAGATACTGCTGCAATATCAGCACTACTTGTACCTGCCAAGACCACAGTACCACCTAATTCTTTTATGCTGCTTTTCTTTTTCCCTCCCGCCCTCCCAGAGTAAATAGGGTCACTGGCAGGCAGAACTCACTGCCCCCTAAGGGCCCCTGACTCTTGTGTGTGTACAAAACACTTAGTAATACAATGATACTTTTGATGGCATGATGTTGCTCTCTGTATATCTGCGTATCTGTATCTTGAAATATTCACTTTCTGTTGTTCATCACAATTTATAATATGTATCAAGTTTCATATAAAAGTGTATCTCTTTTAGAGATAATCATCTAACTTCCTTCCAGGCTTGAGAAGTAAATTAAATTAAGTGACATAAAAATTTCCTACTTAAAAGTATCAGTTAATAGTATTGAAACTTTCAGTAAACTCAGTGAAATGACTGTTGTAAGAGTGAGCCAGACAATTTTCAGAGTACTTTATATTAGCATGTGATATGATGGAGCATGGCTTGAGTTTGTCCTTGGGTGTGTGGGTTTGTGTACAAGTCACCTTTCAGCAGGTCTATTGACTAAAATAATATTCTGATTATTCTCTCAGTAAAGCAAAGCCTTCTGTCCAGCTTGTCTAAACTGTTTTCCAGTTGGTGGTATGAATCTTTTGACTTCTAGCTCTACTACCTAACCTGCCTGGAATGACTGACATTCCACTGTTCTTCATGTATCTTGAATTTCTAGACACACTGTTTTGTCAAGTGGTTTGATGTATTTGCAAAGGTTTTTATACTAAATAATATGGTGGAAGGTGGTATGATCCTTGAAAGATTCTTAGTCTGGGTGAGGGATCAGGAAGATGAGAAGTTAAAAGGTTTGAGACAGAATATACTGGGAATAAGAATTCTCTCTCTAATGTGAAACTGGCTTTGATCAAAAGCTTCTGGTTGAGCTGTTCCGAAATAAAATGGAAAAGTCCTCTCTCTGCTAAGAATTTATTGGCTACTTAGGGACTTATGCTGCAACAAACAATAGATGTATTCCCAAGAAATTATTTCCTTTATATTTTCATGTGGTGAGTCAAGTTACATATTTTATGTCCTTACTAGAAAGGTAATATTTTGGGTTAGAATTTGGTAGGATTTTATCATTCTACCTGAGTAGAACGTTGATTAGAGTTTGCTATCTCAGTCCTATCTAGGACTTATTATACATTAAGAAAAAATAAAAGCCTTTGTGTGGGGGTAAATGGTTCTTACCTTTTTTAAGCCTGTCTCTAAGGCACTGATAATACTTGGAGAATTTTCTAATAATGCTTCCAGTTCCTGCTTTTTACAGCCTCTTCTATATGATTTGATTGAAAAGATAATACATTTTGCTAAGTAATCATAAGATATCTATTAGAATAATAAATTAATCTTCTCCCCTCACATTGGATTTCAAAATCTACTTATTTAAATCTGACCTTCTGGTACAATAGGAACTGTATTTCCAGCATTTTCATCAAGTCTATTTTCAAGCAACTTTCACACAATAAATTCTTCTGACTTCATTCCAGTGAGCTGATTGTCAAGATTTTGCTGACTCTCACCTCTTTACTGTGCAGAAGCATTCCTGATATAGACAAACATTTTTGAAGAATGTCTTTGCAATGATGAATCATAGGAAGAAAATGGAGGAGAGGTGTCTTGTTTTCTGCTGGTTGAAATATTGCAAACTGCTCAGGTTCATAAAGTGCTGAGGTTTCTTCCACACTCAGAAGAATAATTCAAAAGCAGCAGTAGCAGAGGAGTGGTGCATCATTACTGTTACTGCCTAAACCTGTGGGTTTCCCAGTGTCCTCATCATCGCCTTTTATGCTGCTTAAAATGTTCCATGTTGTCCTGTAGTATCTTCTGCTTTCGTAAATGCAGTACTCTCATGGCTGTAGTAAAAAATTCTGTAGTTGCTCAGTATTCTATGTCTAATATTACCAAGAAATTAGAACCTTGCAAGTTCTTAATTGCTTATTATTATATATGGAAGGAAGAGATTTTTTACACTGAGGGTGGTGGAACACTGGAACATGTTGCCCACAGAAGTGGTGGATGCCCCATCCCTGGAAGCATTCCAGGTCAGGTTGGACAGGGTCCTGAGCAACCTATCTAATAAAAGATGTCCCTGTTCATTGCAGGTGGGCTGGAGTAGATGATCTGTAAAGGTCCCACCCCAAAATATTCTATAATTCCATTATCACTGATTCTAAACAATCTTCTTTTCACATACTTTTGACTAAGCTGTTTCTTCCTTGCAATAACAGAAGAATTTATTGGCATTGTACACAAACCCAGAAACACAGGAAATTCCATTGCTAAGCTTCTAAACTTCTTCAAGTGGTTTTTGACCAGAAGTTTTTGAGATTTCAGGAGTTAGTGAATATATTTCTTTGACAAGACTTTCTGCACAGCATATAAACTTTATTATCAAGTTAACATTGTGCTCTTAAATATCAACAATAATAAAAAATATGCATGCATGCAAATTATTCTTAGTAAAGAAAATCCTTGCAGATATTCTGACCCATGATAACATTCTGTAGAATGGGAATGTGTTTTGTCTCCAAGCTTAGTGGATTTCCTTGAGGGCTGGAGCCATTTGCACTGCTCATGTCTCAGTCTTTCACAGCTCTGACTAGCACCCAATTTTTTCTGCAGAAACACTGAAATAGGGATTATATTAAACTTCTGTTTAGCTTCTTGGGGGAAATGTGTGGCCCAACTGGTTTGCATTCTATCCTGTGGCACAGATCCAGAATAGTCCACCTCAGGCT
Organism: Climacteris rufus; assembly: GCA_013398175.1. Lineage (NCBI taxonomy): Eukaryota > Metazoa > Chordata > Aves > Passeriformes > Climacteridae > Climacteris > Climacteris rufus. The sequence goes on along the minus strand of VZRZ01006353.1, from coordinate 85,940 downwards.
GAGCACTAAAATCACATAGTTGTTAAACCTGTTAAAGCCCCTTTTCCATGTAGAACAGCAGAGATCCCAACCCAATCAAGAATTGCCGTGTGGATTAATAGACCCCAAACATCTGCTCCTGTTCTGCATAGCAAAACAAAATTGGTATTTCAGTTGAATTTTTAATTGTAATTTTAGATTAAAGAAAACAGTGACATTAAAGAATAAAAATAAAATTGCAGTGGGAGGGAGCTCAGTGTTTGTGCTTGTATAGCTGGTGGGTACATGGACATGTACACAGATGCACGTGCTGGCACACTTTTCTCCTTGCTTTGTGTGGTACAGCTATGAGAAGTCTTTCAGATTTCATACTTCGTGGTTATTAGTTTTGGTTTTTTTCAAACACACTGCTTTTTTATTTCCTGTTACATAGTTTTTAACTAGTCCAGCTTAATCATCTTGTACTATACAGGCTAGTTAGGTCTTGGTGCTACAAAATTGCCTCTGAACAAGGAATCCTAGCAAGGTTTTGGTGTATATTGTCATTTTCCAGGACTGCTAAGCACAAAGTCTTTGAGTTTGCTTTAGCTTTTTTTAAAAACAATTCAGCTTCAACACTTAGCTTTTGGATTAACTCTTTTGATTTTATGTAGTTAAAATTTGATACAGAGCACTTGAATTGCAATTCAAGTTACTTCAAATCACTGTGAGCTGGCAAAAAAACCCACCTGAGTATTTTGTTATTTTTTTTTCATAACCTTATCAAAATTCTATGGCACGTACAACACAATTTCCATTTTAGCATATCCAGTATACTTTTATGCTTCAAGCTTTTCTTTTGTGTCTGTATATGTATAAAATGACTACAGTTTCTTGGGGAATAAGTTGTTTTGTCATTTGCATGATTTTGTCCAATTTGGTTTGGAAAATGCACGGTATTTGGTATATACTATATATTTTAAACCTCTTTTATTCATCAAAAGTATTTTTGAGAATTGGCATTAAAAAGAATAGCCTTATAGGTAACCTGACACGGACTTCCAGATTTTTTCCCCTGGTGGATTTTGGGCTAGGTTAGTCCAGTGTGCTGTAGTTGGGGTTTGAAAACATGACACTATCTTAGAAAAAAGGCCACTGCCTGAGGAATCAGACTCACCTGGTGTCATGCTGAGCATTGCAGTGTTTCCTGTGTAACTTATAAAAAGTTTATATCATTTTTCTCTTGTCAGTTATGACTGTGCTGTTAAGCTGTATCCATAACACATTGGATTTTTTTGCACTGGATGAGTAAATGTGACCATGAGGTTTCCTTCCCATGTGGCAAGGTGGGGGTAGAAGAGGGAGGTTTCTGTTTTTATCATTGGCTCCTTTTTTTCTTGGGTCTGTTGGGTCTGAAGCCCACATGTGGATGTGAGGTATCATCATGACCTAGAAGATGATTGGTGTAGCTTTCAAAAGTAGTGCTTCCTAGGCCTCCAAGGAAACAGAGAAAGAACCTGGTTGCTTGATCTAGAAAAATATTGGGGAAAAAAAGGCAAAAATTATACAAATGCATGGCAGGGTACTGCAGAGAGGAAGGGAATAGTCAGCTGTCCCTGTTTCTTGGGAAAAGGACAGGACATAAATTAGCAAGGCAGAAGCCCAACTTAAGGAAGACAGTTGGGGATTCATTTTGATCACAAGGGTAGTTAACTGCAGCAATGAATTCTCTGAGGAGGTTATTGCTTCTCTGGCAGGTGCTCAGAACAGCTCATGTTCTCTGGCGGGTTCCCTTTGCTAATACTCTCCGTGTTGCGGAGTGGATCATTTCTGGTGAACTTCCTTGCCCAAGCAGCCAAGCCAAACTGACACTTACCTGATCCTCTGGGCATGTGACAGCAGTCCTGGGACCATGCTGCACCAGGCCCCTAAGTGCCATGGCTTTTCACAGCTGGGCTTTCATAGCAGATGGAAAAGCCTTTGGCTTGATTTTTTTTTTTTAATTTATTATGGCAGTGTATGCTTGTAAGTCATTTCAATTTTGATAGCATTTGAAGTTACTTTACCATCAGTATAATTGGTAAGACCAGTATGATAGGAAATAACTTAGAGACACTATGGTAAACCACAGTCCCCAGTAACTGTTCAGTTTGTTGCCACATTTCTTGTCTGTGCAGAGGAGCAAATAAAAGTGTTGCAGAGAAGACTTGTTCTGTATCTAGAAAGTGTGTTTCTTACTGCAGAAAGCTTTATTCAGATGAAAAAGAAATTATTAGGAAGCTGAAATTATTTTTTCCTGTATTTAGAAAAATCACAGCACTTGTAGTCTCATGGGCGCTGCAAGCTCAAAGATTTCTGAACAGCAAATTCTGCACAGCTGTAATAAAACATTTGGCAGCAAAAAAAGCAAATATTCCAAGGAAGGATGTTCTAGCATCTTCTGTGAGGTTTTTGTATACCTTTAAAAGTATTCAGTTTGAACACTGAACCATAAGATCCATAGTTTATTCTTGGGGCAATATACTTGTTTCCAGAAGAGAGTGTTAAGCTCTATTTCAGTTATGGTGGAGGTGAGTGTGTGTATGCTTGTTTATTGCTGTAGGTAAAATAAAAACCTCTCTTCTGCTTCCTCTTAGAAAGGAGATGTAGAGATATTTCAAAGGTGAGCAGGGGCCAAAGCCCAGCCTGCCTGTGTCACAGATGCACCAAAAATAATGGTAAATGGTCCTGGGAGTAAGGGGACAATTCAGTCCACCTACTTCAATGCATCTCTTTAGGATGAAGTGTGAGTACTTCTGAGAGTGGATCTGCTAACCAAACAGGTGAGGCCTGTCACTTGCCCAGGAAGTCTGCTAGAGGACATGCAAAAAAAGTAGGTTGTTATGGCAAGAGGGAGTCCAGTTTCTAGATGTTGACAATGGAATTCAGGTTCCCTAGACCACATTAGGTCCACAGTAAATAAAAAATAGGACCAGAAGGGTCAGAAACCTTAGGCTGACCTCTGAGCTCAGTGTCATAACCATCAGGGGCTCAGCTTCCAGGGGAGATGTGAAGAATCATACTCCTCTTTCTACCTTGAGACCATGGATGGATGGATGGATGGATGGAGTCAGTCCTCTAGGCTGGTTTGTGCCCAGAGCTCCCAGTCTTCTGCTGAGCTCTACAGTCACTAGGCTGCAAAAAGCCAGTGTTGCTGTCATCACTTAGACTGAATCACAGTCTTTATCAGAGCTGGTTTCCCTCAGAGGTTTAAATGGAGTTTAAGTGTGTGTCTGCCTAAATCTGGTTACAGCAGAGCTTCCCATGCTCTATGTCCCTGGAAAAAGAAGTGGGATAAGGTTGTTGAAAAAGTGAGGTGCCTTTATGAAAGGACATGTCTAATGGCTAGGAAAGGCATGGGAAGAAAGGGAGAAAAGCCTTGCATGGATGTATGTGAGCTGCTGGTGCATGAATTCCAACTCTGTTGAGCTAGATGCAGTTCATGTTTGGATTTTCCTTGGACTACGTTTTCTTCTAGGTTCTACAAATTTTCCTTGTTTTTACAACAACCAGGTCAATGAAAATTTCGTTGTTCTTACAGTCACTGAATGTCTAGTCAGTTTTAATTTAAATGATAATTTGATTCCAGGTGAAGCTAATTTCACACTGTTCTCTAGGCATGTTGAATTTGAGGATGAGTTATGCACTGCATGCTCCAATTTAGAATTTTTTCCTTGCTAACAATCATTTCAGATCAGCATAAAGTGTTTTGCTGCTTTGATGGTCCCTTCCCTCTTCCACTCCCAGTGCACCTGGAGATGCAGGCTTTGTGGATCTGGGAACCCTGGCAGCCTGGGGATGAGGCTGAGGTCCCCAGAATCATGGGTGGCCCAGACGAGAAAGGTGTGGAGGCAGAGATGTTGCTGTGCCACGGCTTCATCATCTTCTATGATGCCTTTTGTCTCTGCCTTGTTCTCTGGTACTTCCACATAGGAAAGTTATACAAGTTATTTTTTCCTGAACCATCAGTGTTATGGAAGATTCTTCAGCAAAGTGGATAGTTTAGGTTGGGATTTAAGTTCTAGAGAACTGTGATGTCTTGGATTAAAAAACATATGTCCAAGCTTATCATCTATACCCAAACTGAGCTCTTAGTAATCTTAATGTAAAGACAGTTTTCTTGTGTAAGTCAAGGGAAGTGATTAATACAATTAAATATGGAAGTTTTATAGATTCTTACTGTAAAGATCTTTTGCATTTTTGTATTTCTATAAAAATGCTACTTTCTACTTCCTTTTGAATATGAAGAATAGTTTTGCCCTCACAGTTCCCTTCTGTTTTTAAAACCTGCTGAACTAAAACCCAAGCCTGAACTTTACTATATTCTGGAAGTACCAAGATAAAGATCCAAGTCTGGTGACTTGAATCTGTTTTCTCTTTCAGGGCTTTATTTGTCAACATTTCCGTCAATCTTGCATCAGTGGGATTGCATGAAGCCATTCAGGTTACACTGCTTTAATTGTAGCAACTTCAGGGCAGTACTTCTCAGAACTTTATCCAGGGAGGGTTGAGCATCCCACAGCTGTGAGCTCTGTGTGAACACAGACACAGTCATCCTTGTTGGAATGCTCTGCAAGCAGCATATCCACAGGCTTTTCTGCATAGTTTTAGGAAAACTTACTTGAGTTGATCTGGTAGGAAAATATTTCACAGTGAAATTCCAGATTATTATTGCATTGTTGGTGCTTAAAACAACTTCTGCTGTTTTCTAGTGAATTGCTGTATGTGGAATGCAGCTTTAGAGTGGTACTATTAAAATGTGTTTTAAGCTGGTTTTATTGCCAAGCAAATGTGCAGTGTTCTTGAAAGCCCTTCAGTGTTACTTCCTGCCCCCTTCTCCTCTGTATTGCTGAACCATTGCCATCAGTAGCATGGTTTGGTCTCTGTATCTCTATGATGTTACTGTGTGCAAATTCATGTTGGAAGTATAATTCTTTTACTGTATATTTCCACTGACATTCAGAGCTTTGCATGCTTTCCTGACTATATAGTTTTAAAAGTGACAGATTTGTCTTAAAATTTAAGGTGATGGTCTTAAACTGGCAAATGTTTTAAGTAATTCCATTGGCTTCTGTTAGGGTTGATATTTGGGATTAAAACTTCTAGAGTTCTCCAAGTGAGGAGAACATAAACCATTTAACTTTTTTTTTTTTTCAGAATATATCAATTTCCATGTTAAAAGATCAATTTTTGTATATATTTCATAAGCAGATAAATTACTAGTTTCAAACCAGGAAAGGACCCATAAATAGCATCCAAGACACTGACAGTCAATTGCAAATCTCTTCAGTAATGAATGTAAACATTTGCAGTGAAAATGTTGATCTTTGTCACTGGTAGGTTTGTTTGGTTTTTTTTTCCTCATAACAAGTGATACTTTTCATGATTCCTAAATTCATAAAGAAAATTTTATGCTTCTGTGGTAGTGTTAACTCCACTGTTTTAGAAAAATCACAGTGACAATTTCCTGGAAGATATGATAGGTGAGGATGTGTTCCCCTTACAAAGCTTTTGCTGCAGCTGAGAATAGACAAGTCAGAACATTCCCCTGAACACAGCATACAGTTTTTAATTTAAATTCCATGGGAAAGTGAGGAAACTCTGGCTTTCTATCTGCTAAGGAAAAGGAAGTTAAAAGGAAAAAAATATTCTCTGCAATCTCTGCTATGTACAGGTGGCAGTTGAAACACACGAAATCATTTACTCAAATTGTTTTTTAGATTCTCAGAACACCCCCAAACCCTGAAGTAAATCTTCCCCTAGACACCAGTGCACTGCAGCAGGACCCTGTCAGGCAAGGAAGGGGCTGGGAAAGACCTGCTCAGGGCTGCTTTCATACAAATGTCACAATGATGTTCGGCTCAGTTGTTCCTCTCGTTTTGCAATGCCTCTGACTTTATGGCAGTAGGTTACATTCCAAATGCTCCAGCATTTACATGCAATCCTCACATGATGAGCAGCACTGCACTGCTCACACATGGATCAACAAAGGTGAGGCTCAAAAGCACCAGCTTCCTTTTTAACCTACATGTGCATTGAAGCATCCTGTGTGTTTCTCTTGGTGAGGTGGGGAGCAAGTTTGAGGTTTTGTGGCTGCTTTTAAATCAGAAAGCTACCATTTGTATGCTGCTGGCTTGTCACCCAAATTTAACAGCCAGTCCTGTGTCACAAAAGAAGTTGGTTCCTGAGTTTCCATCTGCAGCTCATTAATGCAAACCATGCATAGGAGGGGGATGAATGAAAACATTTTGAAGAAAGTAGGGCTACTGTTAGGAGAGCAGTGGTGTTTATTTTGTGTGGCCTTAACCCATGGAATGCAGCTTTTTGAAAAGCACTGACTGCAGGTAATGTTTTTGCTCAGAGCTGTTCATCATCCAACAACCCGAACAGCAGCATCTCCCAAATTATAGTCACTAGTTAGCTTTCAGGAGCCTCCAAATCCCTCTGATGGTGCTCTCTGCTGCCAGCTGCAAAACCAGCCTGGAGACCTGCTTGGGCTAAAAGATGAGCCAAGAAATCCAAGTCTGCAAGAGGAAGAGGAAAAAAGAACTTGGTGGTCTGAGAGGGCTGTGTGGAAGCCAGTGGGTCCTGGGAGTTGGATATGTGCCTCTCAAAGTAAAGGGAATCCTGGGCTTCCTCAAAGCAGGAGGCAGTCTAGAGACAGGGGCACATTTATGAGACAGTGTCATGTAGCAGGATGTTCTCCAGAGGAGGAGAAAATGGAAAGAGAGCTGAGGAGCCATTCACAGATGAATGTCCTGTCTCCTCTCTGAAGCAGAGTCCAGATGACCTCCCTTCCTACATTACATGGAAGTGGTCCTGGTTGAAGGTCCTGCAAAAGATGATGTAGCATACATTCTTGCTACACCCATCATGCAGAGCAAGGAAAGGAAAATATAAGAAAACACAGAATATAGTGGTTGTCTTAAGGGTTGCTACAGACTGGCAGGCCAACTTTGAGAAGAGGGGATGCCATTTTAAGACACCGCAATCATACTAGCAAAGGATACGGCAAGTTTTTAAAATTTCCCTAGGAAAATGCTTTTGTGTTTCTCTGGGATACAACGGAGTGGCTTCTAGATAAAGAATTTGGGGTAGAATCTCTTTGAGAAGGGAGTCCCAGGGAACAAGACTTAACTAATTTTTACCTTGAAATCTAGGAAGACGAGAGATTTTTACCTTGCTTTAGAGCTATCCAGTAAAGTCACAGCAAGTGCAGCCTTTGCTGTTCAGATATATTTAATGACATCAAATTTTGGCATATGTCTTGCTGGTCTTTAGAATTTCAGTTTGAGTGGTGTATTTAATAGAAAATGGCACAGTATGTTCCCAAAAGTGTCCTAAAGATTATATCTGTTAGTGTCAGTTTTGCAGAGATGTATTAGTTAACTGTACTGCACAGGAGTGAGGAACATTTCTTGTTAATTTAGGGAGGGAGAAAGCTTGATGACACATGCAAATGGCACATCATATATTTTAAGTTCTGTGTATGTCGCCTACACTAACTGCATTTGTCCTTTCAACATCTTTCATAGCTTGAGCACCACCATATTTTAATTTTATGTGACTGTGATATTAATACACCTGTTAAAGAGAAAATTAATTACATAATAACATTTTTTTAAAATATTAGATATCCTTTGGGAGAAGGAAAAAAATTATATATATACACATATATATGTGGAGCCCTGATGTCTCTGTCTTGAAATTACTGTCTTCCTTTCTATACCTGGCAGCTGTCAGCATTTAGGAAGGAGCTGGGCCATTAAGTCCCCTGCAGGAGGAGTTCAAAGTGCTTGGGGTTATGGGAGACACTAATTCTCAAGGTATTAGAAGCTGTGCTTGTAGATGTGCCAGCAATCCCAATTTTTGCAGCTACATGGAGCAGTGCTGAGACAGAACTGGAGAGCTACAACAGTGCCTACTCAAAGTGAAAACGTGGTGAGGGCAGTGCTTGGAAGGTCAAGTAGACATAAGCTTCTCTTCTGTGAGAGTAGGACTGAAGTGCCAGGGACAGCTGTCCTGGGAAACTCCTGCTGGACAAGTTACAGATGCCCTCAAAGGAGACAAGGTGGCCCAAGTGTGAAAGAGTGGCAGGAGAAGCTGCCCCCATCCCCTGTGCCAGCGTTTCAGGCAGCAGCAGGAACACCTGCTGTGGTTCCAGCAGTGCCTTGCCCTAGTTCTCTCCAGCCTCCCCTGGGGAATTGCAGTGAAGGGATGACTTTGCACGGAGGCATCTGGGTAGGGGAACACAGTGCTGCAATTTGTTGTCTGAGGAAGAGATTGGCTGGCGAAGCTGCTGTTCTGGTGGAGCACAGGAACCAGATACACAATGAGGCTTAGCTCAGTTTTAAGCTGGAGTATATGAGAAAGAAATGTTCTAATTTTATTCTTCAACCACGGCAGAAAGTATTCCTCTTTTTAGACATTCCTATTGGCTCTGAAGAGATGACTCTTCTGAGCTATATGAAGGACAATTTCCTACTAGATACAGAGCTGCTTCATAATGATGGGTTCAGAAGCAAGACTTTTGTCTCAGGTCCAGTAGCTTCAACTATTTCTCCACCTCCACACCCTCCTGGTCAGTTATTATTGTTGCAGAAGAGCATGTGGGGTTTCCAATGATCTGATCCCATTTTTGACTGCAGGTTGTTGAACAGCAGCACTGGTATAAATTGTTTTGCAGACTGTGCTAGCAGTAAGCCTTACTCCCATCTTCTCTCTGGCTCCTTGACTCTTTGGGAACTTTTTGGCCTCCCTGTGCTTTACAGCCTCCGATGTGTTGCCTCCAACAGTTCCTGCTAATGCCAGGAGCTCCCTTGCATGGCTTTGTGCTTCCTGCCTGGCTCTAGGCAAAGCAAAGCAGAGATCCTTAGCCCTGCAGCAGTCAGGCCATGTTTCTGAAAAGCTAAGAGGGAGCCTCTGTACCTATGTACTTGCGGTGGGGAGAGCACAGCTCTGCCTCCAGCTGGCTCTCAATGCTCCCTGCTAAGGCTTAGGCAGTGCCAGCTCACTCTGCAGTTGTTGCCAAGGGCATGGAGCAGGTTCCTCACTTCACTCCCTGGGAAGCCAGAGTGAATTTGTACCCTGAGATGTTTTGGATACCTGGCTCAGTTTAGCCATGGGCGTCTTTTCCCCAGGGAGCAGTTATTAATAGCTTGACCATAAACCGTGGCTGTGAATGCAGCGCTAGAACATCGCAGTGATGGCAGCAACACCAGAGCAAGGGACATGTGCTCTGAAGCTGGTAATGGCATCTCCCTTCATGTCCTGCAGCAGTGAGATACATGGATTAATTCTGAACGCATTGGTAACATATGGGTCTAAAATTATTTTGTGCTATTTAAAACAAGTCCTTTGAGCTAAGGCTGTTGTAAATTCCAATTAGTCTATGCTAATCTCCATAATAAGCAGCTATTTCTAATGCAGATCTAACTGATGAGGTTTGACAGCATTTTCCACACTTATTTATACACTGGCAGCAAGCTGGTATTATGCTAGTGTCAGAATGTTTGCTCACGTTAAGAAAACTTTATTTTCTGTACTCTACAGGGAATTTGTATTTGCTGCAGACTTGTGCCTGTTCCTGCCATACCAATTAATGCCTGTTTGTTTGTATTTCTTTTTCCAGAAAATAGGGAAAACTCCTTCAGCCGCTCGCGAAGCTCCAGCGTGTCCAGTATCGACAGGGACTCCAAGGAGGCCATTACAGCTTTGTACTTCATGGAGTCCTTTGCCCGAAAGAATGACTCTGCTGTCTCCTCCTGTCTCTGGGTTGGAACTGGCCTTGGAATGGTCATCATCCTCTCCCTTAATCTGCCTGCTAGTGATGATTTACGGCAGTCAGAACCTGTCATGGTGTCACCAAGTGGTAAGAGTGCAGCTCCTGCCTGTTCTTTATCTGTCTTGGTACAATGGGGGAATAACTGTGTGATTTTGTATGGCTTTTTGGGCAGCAATTTCTCAAAAAATCAAGCAGGGCTCACTCACTACATGGAAGGCACACAGGTAAAGATGCCCGTGAGGAACTCACAGCTTCATGGAATGAGATGCTTTGGTTGTGTTAGTTCCAAAGTTTGTCTTGTGTAATGGGCAAAGTTATATGTTTCTTGTGAGGACAGGGAAAATAGCAGAGTTCCTTTATATTGTGAAATTACAGTCCTGTTTACAGTTCTGTCTGGGATTCTGCGAACAGTTTGGCTGTCTTACTATCAGAAAGCTGCAGAGAAGCAGAAGGGAGTTCAGGAAAGGAAACAAAAATGTTGGCAGGTTGCTGTAGCAGGAGAGATCTTTGGCTGAGTGAGGCACAGATGGTGTAGCAGAGAGAACAGAGGGCTGAGAGGTCAGGTCTGAGCAGAGTCATTATGTGCTTAAAAACTGGACAAAAAAAAAAGGAGAATGCATGGGAATAGAGGTTTCCCACTCCCAGTTTGTTTAGAAAAACAGTGCTGGAAGCTCACTAGACTTAGAGCAACTTTACTGCTGGGGAATGAATATTCTACTGTTATAATGTAGAGATAAACAACAGGCTATCTTAGTGGTCTTCAACAGCATGTATTATATGCATTACTGTAGAGATCAGCTGCTTGAGACTTTGTCAGTGCTGGCAGGCTGTTTGTTCACCTTGTGGTGTGATCAGAAAGAACTGAGCAAGCAAGCCTTGTCACCTTAGCTGGATGAATGTGTGTGCTTTGTTTACAAAAGCTGAGTGCCAGCTGTGCTGACAGCCAGTCTGGCTGTGGTGCCAGTGTCAGTGAGAGGAAATTCTGTTCTGCAGGCACCGTCCTGACACTGAAAGGAGCCGTGCTGACCTTCGCGTGCTTGGACTGCATGGGGACGCTGACACATCGGCCCTATGAAGTCTGGAGGGATCCACATAGTGCTGATGATGGTGAAAAAACAAGGAAAAGGAAACTTGTCATGCATTCCCCTTCCTCCTCCCAGGATATGGGTGATCATCAATTTGCAGTCATTTGTTCAGAAAAACAAGCCAAAGTCTTCTCATTGCCTTCCCAAACATGTCTTTATGTCCACAACATCACCGAAACGTCCTTTTTATTGCGAGCAGATGTGGTCACCCTCTGTAACAGCGTCTGTCTGGCGTGCTTTTGTGCCAATGGGCACATCATGACACTGAGGTACTTATCTAACTAATCTTGTGGCAAAACTAAGCAAAGAGGTGGCACAGCGCTGTCATATTCCACTTGTGTTTGCTCCAGAGTGCCTGGTGCTCTGCATTAACTCCCTGGTGGGTGCATTTTCCCTGCCTTGATGCAGCCATACCTGTTCCTTGGGCTGTCTCCATATGGGGAGTTAAAGCAGGCACACAACAAAGCCAGCTCCTTTTTTTTTTCAGTAATTCCCTACCCATGACTGTTGATGGTTGGTGATTTTTAACTATTATAAAAGAAAGCCCTGATCATTTTGCTCAGTAATGGTGGGTCAGGTATAGAGAACTTGGCCACAGAAAGGGGACTGTTTGAAGTACTTCCTGTGTGAAGTACAAAGTCCCACTCTTGCCATTTCTGAAGATTTTCTGTTCAGAGCACTTGCTTTTCCTTCCTTGTCACCTGCCCCAGGGAGCTGACTGTGCAGTAGCACTGTAGTTGTACCCTTGCTTTGCTGCACCCCATTTCCCTGGCCAGGCCATTTAAATTTTGAGAAGTGCTGTCCAAACCACCAAACCATGGGAAGCTGGGGGACAGCAAAAGCCATGCTGGAGCCTTTGTCTGCAGGGTGGAAGGAGGGCCCTGCCAGCCCATTTCCTGCACATGTCCATGTGGTAACTGGGGGCAGGCCTTGCCCTGCCAACTGCCCAGCCATGTGGCACAAGCTGTACTGTGCCACATGCACATCCCAAATCCAGACAGGAGCAGAAGCTTTAGGGTCATTGAGACAAGGCAGCTGAAATTTCTCCGTGCAAGCAAACAAAGTGTGATGGGAAGACAGCATGCTTATGGCAGAATTTTTAGCTGTTCCAGTTATGAAAAGCATAAACTGAAGAGTTGGTTTAAAATGCAGGCACAGAGCAGGGGTACCATGTGTGGCACCTGGTGACTAACCTGGGTATGTGCTTCTCCTCAGCTTGCCCAGCCTTCGCCCACTGCTGGACATCAACTATTTGCCCGTCACAGACATGAGGATAGCACGGACCTTTTGTTTCACCAATGAAGGGCAGGCTTTGTATCTGAGCTCTCCCACTGAGATCCAGCGCCTGACCTACAGCCAGGAGATGTGTGACAACCTGCAGGTAGGGCTCACACCTCACTTTTGCTGCCTCACTCTTCAGGGGTAAATGGCCACTGATAAGGGTAGTGCTGCAGGGGCAGGACAGATCTGTTCCTCTCCACTTGCCCTGACTGAATGATGCCAAAGCAACAGAGAGAGGTCAGCAGCTCTGTTGTCCTCAGGGCTTTTTCATGCACTGTCACCTGCACCTGTGCAAAAAGACTTTACAGTGTTAGATATGGGCTGATTTGGTTTGGGTTTTTTTACAATGAAAATGCAAAGGAAAATGTCATTTACTGAAGAGGAGGAATTGTGAGAGGTTACAGGGAGAAACATGAGTAATAAAAGGGAAAAAAAAAAAAGGAGGGGATAAGTTCTAGGTTATATAATTAGCAGTGAACTAGAATGGAAGTATAAAAGAAATAGTCCTGCCAGCACTCATTATGCCCTAGAGAATAACATGTGCTGAGCTGCTCAACTCACATCACAGCACTGTCTGTCTCAAGTCTGAAAAAGCACTGTGAGGAGCGAGCATTGCACACCAGCTTTTGTGCAGCAGAGAAGCAATTATTTTGCAAGTAACCAATTTTAAAATAATCAGAAGGTTTGACCAATGTACCTTAGACTGTGGACCTACAGCAAGAGCTTGGTACAAGCTAGATTTAGGTTTTTTTTTTTACTAGTCTGAATAGCATCATGCAACTACCAAGCAAAGGGAAACACAGCCCTTGCTTCTCTGTGCTGCTGGACTATAGCTGCTTTTCTCTTGGCTTTAACGCAAAAAAGGGTTTGCAGGGTCATTACGTGTGCCACCTGCTGCCTAGGAAAACAAAGCTGGGCTGCATGAGAGCCTCCACTCAGGCTCCAAGGGCTGCAGTAATTTTTCTCCCCAGAGCAGGTGAGTGTGCAGAGGAGCAGTGGGTGTGAGTCACAGCGCTGTCCCAGCACTCGGCCCCCTCTGTGCAGCACAGCAGCTGCCTCTGCCTGCTGAGGCTTGGCTGAGCAAACACAGGGCTGAGCAACAGGGCAGCAGCTGTTCCAGTGCACACAGCCCCACTGGTTTCAAACACTAATGGGACTGCACGCTTTCCTCATCAGTTTTATTCCAGAGGGTTGGCTTTTCCTGGTACTGCTGCAAATAAATCTGAGCCTGAGGTTTGTTTGAGTCAGCTGCTCCAAGATGTGGCACCAGAGCAGTGCCTTCAGCAGATGTGCTTGTGTAGCATTGCTGATGGCACAGGAATAAGGTGGGGGGAGATTGGATGGAAGGTAATGGATTTTGTTTAGAAAGAAAAAGATCAACTAAACAACAAACCACCAAACTCTGAATTTCTGGCAAACCCTGAATTCAGGTGTGGTATAAAAAGAAAGCAGTGACTGCCCAGCCTGGCTGGGTAATCGGTAAAGCAAAATACATACTATACAACAAATTGTTTATTTGATTATAGTGTCACCTCTGCTGTTTCTAAGCAAATTGTGACCTTATCACTGGTATTTTCATTCTCTATTAATTACAGGTTTTTTTCCCTGGTAACAAACACGGGACTGGCAGTGACAAAACCAAGCCCCTTTGAAAGCATGAGTGAATCTAGTTAGCCCAAGCATTTGCCTGTCAGAAAACACAAATGTTAACCACACCTTAGTGTTCACACACAGACTCTTTTAAAGTTGATTAGATCCAGTGCATGTGGCTCGTTAAGGCAAATGAAGATAACCTAGAATGTAGATAACCTAGAACTGCTTTCACCTCACTAAGTTTTTACATGGCCTTTTCTCTGGCTTTGCTAGGACATGCTTGGGGATTTGTTTACTCCTGTGGAAACACCAGAAGCCCAAAACAGAGGCTTTCTCAAAGGACTTTTTGGAGGAAGTGGACAAGCTTTTGACAGAGAGGAGCTTTGTGAGTAATTTGCTGTTTCTTTGATTTGGGTTTTTTTTTTGGCAGAAATTCATTTTCAAGATCCCCTGCCCTTGTCATCTAGGAATGGAGTACACAGGATTTAGATCACTGATAAAAAGAGAAAGTTGACATAGTGAGCCCTGTGCCCATCAAGTGACATCCCTGCAAGGCTGCAGCTCGAGGCTGAGAAGCACTGACAGAGCCAGGCCAGGAGCTCATCCCTGTCTGTCTGTCTGTCTGTCCATTTCTCCTGTGCAGTTGGCGAGGCCACGGCAGGAAAGGCCTCTCGCAGCCTGGCCCAGCACATCCCGGGGTCGGGCGGGATCGAGGGCGTGCGCGGAGCCGCGGGAGGCGTCATCGGGGACCTGACGCGCGCACGCATCGCCCTGGACGAGAGGGGACAGAAGCTGGGAGAGCTGGATGAAAGGACTGCCAGCATGATGGCCAGTGCAGAGGCCTTCTCCAAACATGCACACGAGGTAGGAGCCCTGGCACCATAGCCCTGCAAGCAGGAACCACCTGCAGCCCAGCCTTTGCTTCCCTTTGGGAAAGCCAAGCACGGGTCTCTCCCTTCACCAGTCGTGTTGTTGAAGGTGTACTCACGTTCCTCCTGTCCCAAACAATCAGAATGCCAAAAATAAACTGCCCTTGCACACCCCTCCCTTTCACATTTCCAGAAATGAGCATCCATTGTTAGCCTCTGAAGTTAGAATGTGGCACTTCTCATCCGGCCTTTCTCACTAATTCATTGTGATTTGTTTTTTATAAGCCACTTATCCCAACACATCTGTGCAGTAGGGCAGAAAACAGGTAGGTGGATGTGTACATAGGAACCTTTACAGATCTTACTGGGAAGAGGAGAACATTGCTAGCACAACCCTGTGGTACAGTTACATAGAATAGGGCTTGCCAGGAATAGACAGCTTCTGTGCTTGGAGCTGGAAATGGAAAGCTCTTCCATCCCACGCTGTTAAGACTGGGAAAAATAAAGTGATTTTTCTTGAAGATAAAGCAACATCAAAACATACTTCCCAAAAGCACGTTTTTCATTTCATGCGCATCACATCTCTGGACAAGACTTTTATATTTTATTGGCTTTTGTAGGTGTGAGGCAGAAAGAACGTGCCCTGAAATGCAAGTTTATATATTCAGGGCATATCTGCTGTGCTCCATAGATAAGCGTCTTTCTATAGGAGTAAAAAGCAAGTTCCTTTAATTTTTGAAGAAGAAAAGTAGTTAAAGCTCCTCAGGAAAAATCTTCTAACAAACAGCAATAGCAGGTAACAGGTTTTTCTGTAATAACTATGAAATTAAATGTGAGATCTCAGCGGACTCAAGACCTGATAACACTGTTAGTGAAGTATTGCGTTGCTCTTCATGTTTTAATTCTGAATTTTGTGACAGTTAATGGGCCTAGGTCAGATGCGGTACCTCATACGCAGGGCAGTGTTTGATTACCATTTGTTTGTTTTATTGCCATCTCTCTAGGTGATGCTCAAGTACAAGGACAAAAAGTGGTACCAGTTTTAAGACTTTCAAAGAAGCTGCTTGTGGCTTTATTAAGAACACTGTTCAGGGAAGCAACCTTTATTCCCAAATCTACCAGTCACTGGCCAGAGACAGTTTTTTCTCCTAGAAGATGTTTGCCTGTTACTATTATTGGGTTCATCACAGTGGATGTCAAGGAGAAATTTTACAGCCTGTGAGACGGAAGCTGGAATTGTGAGGGTCTTTCCAACAGCTGGCTCATGGGGTGGCCAATTTTTTCCCAAAAGGAACTCAACCATCACT
Organism: Climacteris rufus; assembly: GCA_013398175.1. Lineage (NCBI taxonomy): Eukaryota > Metazoa > Chordata > Aves > Passeriformes > Climacteridae > Climacteris > Climacteris rufus. The sequence continues at coordinate 70,024 of VZRZ01006353.1, read as the reverse complement.
GTGGCATGTAGTTTTGCAGAAGCTGTAGGTATGAACTGTGGGGAGTGCGTCTGGTTAAAAATATTCTGTACAAACTCGAATGTTAATGCACTTATAAAACTTTGCATGACTAATTGCCATCTTAAAAAAAAAAAAAAAGACAAAAAGGAAGCATGTTGTGACCGAAGAAAAATGGGATTTATTTCTATNGACAAAAAGGAAGCATGTTGTGACCGAAGAAAAATGGGATTTATTTCTATTCTGAGCAAAAAAAAAAAAAAAAAAAAAAACCTTAAATGGCAAAAATCTTTATTTTTTAAAAGTGACATTATAAAAAGCCAGTACATTTCAAGCATGTTTGCTACTGTTCTCCACATAAAAATGAGTTGAGCTGCATTTTCTTATCTGCTATTTATTTCCCTTGAAAAACCTTGCTCGAAATCAGTGCTCTTCCATTCCTACCAGAAGAATAAATTCTAAATCCTATGCCCAAAATTTACAGATTTTGCAGGTAGCTGGGCAGGCCCTATCTGAAACATCATTAAAACATGAGCACAGCTGATTTATTTGCAATTCAGAGCACATGACATGTCATCCTAATCTATACTTCTATGCTCTAGATTAGTCTCAGTTGTCCTTGAAGGGGGCCATGGCACTTTTCATCCCTGTGGAGTCTGTATCACTTGGTTGCCTTATTTCTCAGTAGCAGAAGTAGAAAACCAGCTTTGGACACTGCTTCTTCCAGTTAGGAAATGCAAGATGGGAAACCACAGTCCTGTCAAACACTGCTCACAGAGGCTGCTTAGCAGCTTAAGTGCTCAGCTGAAATTATATGAAGGGACCTGCACAGAACCTCCCCCCACCAAAAACACCTGAGAGAGAGAGAGATTAGAGCAGCAACACTACAAGATGGGCCAGGAAGGAACATGGAAAACCATTGTCAACATACATATATAACACATACATAAAGTGACACCGGGGGTGAGTGGCAATTTATTCTCTATTCACACTGCTAAAAGTAATTTGCTTCTGCTTCAAAGTGGCTTGTTTGGTTTTTGCAGTGAATGCTGCAGAAAACTCAACAATCTGCAACTACAGAAGAGAGCAGTAAGTTGAATCTGTTGCCTGTTCCACAAGAATGCTCTGCCTTAGCTTGCAAGAGCCTCACCGCCACACAGGTCAACTCTTAGGTCAGAAATTTTTCCAAGACTGGCTTGGAAACAAGGCACTGAAGGATTGTTTTTGTGTGCCTGGACATAGTTTCAAATTAGAAAATACAAAGTGAGAAAAAGCTGAAAAAACAGCATTTAAAATTTTTCTATACAAGGATAGTAACATCCTCTTGTCCCTGCAAGGAATCCTGATGGACACTGATGGAGACAGGCACCATCCCACTCCTAACTAGACCTTAACTTCTCTGGTGTTTGTATCATCCTAGTGTTCAGATGATCTTTCTCAAAGGTGTCTTTTCCATATCCTTCCTTTACCTACGATAAAATGCAGCCCAGAAAATTGTACCATCTAGAAGTCTGGTCTCACCCTCGCCCCACTGCACAAATTAAAGGGTTGGAAGAGGTCTGAGGTGTTAAGTTTTAAATTTGCATTGTAGCACAACAGAATTTAATGATTTACAGGATTTTTGCATTTCTATGCAGGCAGAATCAAAATAATGGCCCTGACAGGTCTAGCTCAACTGGGAATGAGACTCAACAAGTTTCTTGGCACAGGAGAAACTGCTCTATGTTGTGAGAACTGTAGAAACTTGCTGGGAAAGGGGTCAAAGCCTGGGTTTCTGCTGAGAGCTGAGAAATTGGAGTTGTCCATGACTCAAGGGGATTTCTCTGTGTGTGTGTTTAAGGAAATGCCAAACTTGCCACTCTGATGCCAGCAGGAACTGGGTTGGGGAATTCCTGCCAGTGCCTGGGTCACAGAAGTGGCCACTTGTACCTGTGAGGAAGCACAGCTCTAACCAGGCACCAGGAATGGGAAATAAAGGAGAAAAACAGGATAGCAATTTGATCTTCTTTTTAAACCTGTAGTCGCTGGGCCTGTGCTTTGGCCTATAATCCAAAGTCACTGGTCTCTGAGCAACAAAATCATTTGGGGCAGCATTCAAACCATCCAGCACCCAGCTTATTTTCCATTCTGCCCTGCTGTGTGGCAGCCAGAAGCAGCCCCACAGGCTGATGGGAATCACAGGAACATGGAAGAAAATTTAACAGCAACTTGTAACTGCTGATCACTGCAGCTCACCCAGAGAGAAAAGTGTCCTCCACAAGTCTTTCACACAAGGCCTGACTGACTTTGGCTGCCAACAGTCTCTAGATTAACACCAGGGTAAAAAAAACCTGCCAGTAGATTGCCATTTGCATTTTTATGCAACAGAGAAATGAGAATTTAGCAGCCCTCAAACTTAACATTTTTAATACTAAACTTCTAAGCAACTTTTCTCTAGTACTCCCCATCAGGTCACAGCTTTCCACCTTTACATATTTTACATCTTTCCAGACAGTTACCAATTACTATTTCTGTTAAGTTCACCACTTGTGACTATAATTATCAATTTTCTTGTAGTCTGTAGAGATCTAAAAAGTTGTATATGTTTGTATATAGTACATTCTATATATATAATATATATATATGTAATGTATATGTTGTATAAGTTTGTTAGTGCACACTGTTAAATGCTTTCTATCAAGATTTACCATGTATGTGGAAAAAAAACCATCACTTAAAAAGTTCAATGAGGGAGGAAAACTCTTGCCTGGGTGTTTTATTGTGAAATGAGGGGGAGTGTGGGATTTTTGCAAGGCTTGCCCTGAACACTACTCAAGACTGTTGGTGACAGGCATGAAGCTGCAGCATTCCCAGCGAGGAGCACAGCATCTGACTCTGAAAAGACTGTAGGACTGGGACTGGCTGGAGGAAAATCGAGGACACTGGCTGTCACTGGGTGTTGAGATCTTTCTGTGCTTTCACCTTTCCCACTCAGACAGCATCACCTCAAGCAAAATCCTAAGCTTAGATGTATCTTCAACATCACAACCCTCAGCTCCAACAGGCCAGATTGGCTGGAAATATTAGTTCAGTTTAAAATGCTCTTTGTTCATTTAAATACCTTGTTCCCTCACAGTTTTTCTTTCCAGGAGCTCTGTCACAATCATATCCGAAACCAGATACGCAGAACTTCCAACAGGACACACACCTGTGGGTTTGACCAGAAGTTTTTAATCTTATGTCTAGAGCTGTAGATAGAGAAAATGCATTAAATTAGATTATTTATAAGTCTGTAGAGTTGGCAAGTCTTCAATGAAGTACAAGCTATTTTATTTATTAATAAAACAATTTAAATCCATTCCTAGAGCTTTAACTTAAGTTTCAAATCTTGAATTAAAAGACATGACAAAGGAAATTTTGAAAATCAGGTTTTTGGTTTGTATAATTACCTAGGGGTTTTTAAAGTTTTTTTACAGTTCTATAGTTCAAATATATACACCAATTAGTAATTCCCCACATTACCTGAACATAGCATGTTACACAAATGTGTAACAGAAATACTCCATTTACTACATGGATTGTATAAAATTATCACATAAACCCCCCTCTCAAACAGTTCATACTCCTTTTCCAGAATCCCCTTCACACCACAGCACGTGCATTGTAATGCAGGTGGGCAGAGAAACCTTTTTTTTTCTCCAGTGGAACATTTAAGAAGTGAAGAAACCACTGGAGCCTGAGAGCTGCATCCAGCAGCCTCAGGCCTCCATCATTCATGAACTGTGTGTGTTGCGGCACGGGCAAAACCCAATTTTTAGTTAATGATACCCCCCAAATACCCTGGGCCATGTCCCCATATATCCTTTTCCACAGCTCAAAGGTGAACTCAAGCACAGCATATTTGAGTCTTGAATGGGGTTTTTTGCCTTGGAATGGTCTGGTAGGAGCACACTCTCTCTCATGAAGGAACCGCGTGTGGCCATTCGTAGTCAGCTCTTCCTCTTAGGTGTATAAGCAATAGTCACGTAAATGAGTGTTTCCATTCATGTGTTTTGTTTTGTGATTAAATCAACAAATCAAACATTGTACTTTTTTAAATAGCAGCAAATATTCAGATTCAGTGTCAAGGAAATGTGGACTGAATATGTGTGTGGTTTGTTAATGAGTCATTACCTGTCTCTCAGAATGAAGGCTAATCTGGGGTGAACCACACGCTCCTGTGCTAACCATGTCCTGTTTCCACAGGTATCCTAAATCAGCATCACAAAACTAAGGCATCTTTAACTGAGGCTGTTTTGAGCCCCCAGTGACTACCAAAAAAAAAATTAAAATAAAAAAAGAGGGAAAGAAAATAAAGGAGAGAATTGATACTAGTTGGTGTAGATCTCTTTTTTTCCCAACCTCTACTTCTACAGTCTTTATAGTATTTCAAGGTATTTCAAAGGTGCATGGTTTGGATGGAGTTTACACTACTCAATCATTCAGGAATACAAATAAATGCAGTCCTGATGGTTGCTGGGGTAGGAATGGCCACCTCCCTTCCTCCAGCAGCTCATGCCAGGACAGAACTAATTCCCAGCTGATGTTCCTGTGCTTTATTGCAGGAAGCTCACATAGAGCTCATAACTGCAGTACCAGCCCCAGGAATAACCAGCCTTGGACCTGGGCTTCCCAGCCAACCAAGAACCCCCCTTCCAAGAACCCACTCCCACTTCAGGGTAAAAGCAGTCACCCACAGGCTGAGCTCTCAGAAGGAGAGAAGTGAGCTCGTGTAGGGGCACTTCCCAGCACCATGTTTGAGTTGCCCTGCCAGGAGAAGCTTCAAATGTCAGCCAAAGGTGCTGAGGTCCCAGCTTGCCAGCTGTGTACAACTCTCTACAGCTCTCTTCTTGATGAAATGCAAGCAGCATGGGAGAAAGGCAAAAGGACCAAACCAGATCAGATTGCCAGTGTCATTATTTGTCACCTGCCTCTCACTGCTTCCAGCAGCCAGGGAGAAAAGGAAAGCTGCAGCAGAAAGACCAAGGCAAAACAAGCTTGTGGTCTGCACGTGAGGAAAAGGACCAAGAGGCTGTAGCAAACACCAAAGGCATCAGTTCCTGCTACCAAGACTGGGCAAGCTCTGCCCCACACCAGTAGCCAGCTGAACCGAAATTTGAGTAGTTTTGACCAGAAAGCAGATAGGAACCCAACAGACCAGGGCTGCTCAGCAGCCCCAGGGGACAGGCTCGTCCTCTGTGGAGCTGGGTCCTGCAGGTTCACGTGAGGTGAAGACAAGGCAGTCCTGGTGACCACAGCTGTTTGCCAGGACTGGATCCCAACCCTGTTTCTTTTGGCAGGGAGACACCCACCTGCTGGTGCAGGAGCCAGGCAAGGGAAGTGCAGGGAACAAGGCAGGACAAGGCTGCAGTAGCAATTCTGTGTGCACCAAGGGACAAGCCTGCAAACAGTTCTAACAAACAGAACTCTTACCCCTTCTGCAGCATTCATCTGTCCTTGTCCTGGGCTGTGCCAGCTGACAGGAGGCTGGAGTGGGCTGTGAAGAGAGACACACACAAACCAGCTGAGGAACAGAGAGCAAACATTATCAAATGCATCCCATCCTGACTACATGTAGACAGAGGTCCTAAATTAATAAAAATCCCAGTTTCCAACTAAACACAGGCCTCAGCCCAACACAGGTGGGGGAAGAGGGGGCCACAGGCAAAAATAAGTAAATAATGTGAGCAGCCAGGCTCCTTCTACTCCCTTCAGAAAACAACACACACCCTTTTCTGCAGTTCTGGACAGGGCATTTGCTTAGTGACTTAATCGCTCTTCTGCTTCCACTGCTCCATCTCACTAGGAGCCAAAGTCTAATCAGAACTGAGAAATGTTAATAGCAGCAATCAAACACCAGCACAGAGCCAGTACTAACAACACAACTCAAACACCACAGTGGCTACCTTTTATTTTCTCATTTGCTCCAAATTACTGCTTAATTAAACTGAACCTATCGAGCTTGTTAGTAAAAATAAGTTTGGGTACACGTTAATCCCCTTATTGATTAGCATCACCCCCTTCTAGAGAGCTTGCTGAGAAATAGTTGTGAGATCCATCCTTTGGAAATTCTGAAGGCAGTGTGTGGGAGGGAAATGTTGTAGTGTGCCAAATGAGCAACCCAAATTACAGCAGCCCCAGTGAGGCCTGAAATACAGCACAGGTGCGTCACCACAGGACACCCAGGGCCAGGAAATCATTAGGCCATGGGAATTGACAGAGTCCAACCCAGCATCTTCACAGGCAGAGCACACAAATGGTCAGGCACCGGGGTGCCCAGGCTCAGATCTGTTAATAACAAAAGCTTTAATAAACTAAGAAAAAAACAACTTGTCAAGCGAATGCTGTGCCTAAAGACCTCAGCCATCAGGTGACAGATGTCGTAGAAATGCCTGGCATAGAGCAGGCAGGAAGAAAACAAAAAAATCTCAATGCAGGGTGAAATACACAACGGGAGATAAGGCCAAGCCGGTGCTGAGAAGGGCAGTCAAGGCAGCTTCACCTGGGGCTCTGCCGGTCCCACGTGTCTGCACAACAGGCGGGATCAGGGTCCGGGATGCAGCCTTTTGTACGGAGGCCCCATTAACACCTTTGAAAACTCCCTGTGTTCTCCAGCCCTCGGTGCCGGGTGCTTCTGATGTCAGGATAATGGCCCTGCCGACAGCGCGGCATTTGAAGTTAACAAGCCCGAGCCCCTGCTCAGGCTGCTGAAAGCCAAGCGTGCATCCTCTCAGATCAGGCTGGAAAAGCAACTTCAAAACCACACTGCTTAAAAAGGACCCAGAAGAAGTTCAGAAATGAAAGAATAATTAGGGGCTTGAAAACTTCTCACAGGAGGCAAGAATGGAAAGATGGAGATTGATTACATTAGGGAGGAACTGCAGGAAAAAGACAGGATACAATAATTAGAGGCATCAGGAAGATGACGGGAGGCACTTGTCCTCCCTTTCTTGTAACATGTAAGGGCTAGACGATGAAAATTACAGAATCCAAGGTCAGGCATTGTATGGAGTTAACAAAAGCAGCTGAACTTGTATAACCATCACAACTGTCTGGAAGGGAAATGAAAACATGTGATGTGAGATTTAGCCAGACTAGAAGGTATTAGTGGGGAGAGTAATGCCAAATAGTGGCAGATTAATTCCCTGCAAGCTCCTTCTTTGCCCCTTCTTTTGAAGGATCTGATCCTGGCAGGACCAGCTCAGCTTGACAAGCCCAAACTCCCAGAAAAAATTTCTGCCTGATGACAGGGTCAGAGCCAAAGACACTGAGGCAAAGGGTGGAGGAAATCTGAGCAGGTTTTAGTGGGGCTGCCAACAGGCAGGTGTGAGGCTTCCTTAGGAGAATGATTCCTGAATGAAGAGACACCATGGTGAAATAACTCCTCTTATACACACCAGATCTCAAACACCAGCAAGGCTGCCACATCAGCTGGCCAGACTGAGATGGTTTTTTTCTTCACAAAAATATGCATTGCCATTCAATTTTTAACCAATTCACTGAGTTTAATTATTTAAAATGTTTCTGCTGGTGATTTTGTATTAAGTCTGAGAGGTTCCAAACAATACTCCTCTTGAGACCAGTTTGCAAGGTAGCAGTAGGACGAATTACAGCAGTCAGTCATGAAAATGCTTTCTTAAAAGTCAGAGGCCAACCAAGCACAGGTTCCATTCACTGTGAACATTGCACAGCTGCTCAGTGAGGCATCCAGCCAGCTGTAAAGCCACTTCAGCACCTGAGTGTCATCAGCAGAATCCAGTACAAGATAACCCTGGCAGAGAACTGCAAAATTCTACATAAAATGCAATCACAATGACTTTTTGTTTTTGTCCTAGACAATTACACACAAGAACTGCCAAATTATCTTTGTTGCTTGTTTTAATAAAGTAATCCAGCTCATTTCATATGTAATAAATTCATTAGGCTTTGGGGTTTTGTACAAGATCAAGCATACTTTAACAGAATTCATTTAAATATCCTTCTTTTAACAATTAATAATTTCACAGTTCTGTAAACATGCTTCAGTGCTCTGACTGAGCTCTGAAGGGTTTGGCTTGGTGAATTTATACCATCTTTCACCACACATTTCAGAAGGCACCTTGTTACCCTGCCAGTAGAAACATGACACAGGAGGATCACACTGCCAGCAGGTGATCACAGGCCTTGGCCCTGCCCAGTCCATGGTGCTTCTGCCTCCCCAGGCAGGGGACAGCCACCCTGCACAGTCACAGCTCCAGGTCCTGCAGGTCTCCCCAGCTGTGGCCAATTTTCACTTTCACATTCAGTTTTACTGAAAGTTTGATGGCGTTTTCCATCTCACGCTTCACAATCTGAGCGACCTACAAGAAAACATCAGGCATCAGACACCCAAATGATTTCAATGCTCAGGTTTTCTGTCAGTAGGGGCAGACAGACACCTGGTATCCTCTCCTGCATTTCTTTGCACTGACTTAGCATCAATGAGAATGCAACCAAATCCTGATTAGTGTTTATGAATGGAAAAGCTGTATGAAGCCAGTGAGATTTTAGGCAGCACAGAGTTGTGACTGGTTCTGCAGTGTTTAAGTCTGCTTAGAGAAAAGGCCAAGATTAACTTTCTATTAAACACTTGAGAGTCCTGCAGAGTCTCATCTTTCACTCAGCTGCTCAAGTGTTTCATGGAGTCTGCTCTGAAAACTTCAATGTACTGAGAGAGACACAAAACAAATTTGCCAGAAGCAAAGGACAGTGGCTCCTGTGTTGTGCTGGCACAAGAAGCACTCTGTGCAACACAAACTACAAACCTCTGGGAAAGCAGGTCACATTCAAGGTGGGTGCTACAAATACTGCCCAGGTTCCCTCTCACTGTTTAGTTGAGGTGACTCCTGCCCTCTAGTAAACAGATGAGGTAACTGTTCTCTGCCCTCCAAAAGTATTCCTAAGAAAACACTCATTTCAATACACAGTTAGAAGACCAGAAAATATTCCTTTCTGCAACTATTTAGATTACAAGAGACTGGATTTTGTTTTCTGACTGTAAAACCTGCCCTGGATAAAGGTACTCTCTTTCCTACCCCAAGATCCATGCAGAATCCAGCCTGTCCTGCACTGATTACTTGAATGAATCTTTCCAATCCACACTCATCCCATGGACCTTTCCACAGCAGAGTGAAAAGAGGCTTAGAATTTACTGAGATTCATCTGTTCAGTTAGAAGCCACTGTGTCAGCAGAGAAACTGTGCAAGATTTCTGACCCTTCCATGCATTTGCATAATTTCCTCATAGGTACCCACTGTAGAAATTCCTCCATAGTTTTTGCTGGGGAATGGAGGAGGGAATTTGAGGAGATCAGAGTTCACAACAGCATAAAGAACTAGGGGAAGATTTGTCTTGCAAACCCCTATGCCCTTACATACTGCATTTCAAAATGATCTTGATAACCCAGAAAACTGCTTTGAAATAGGATGTAATTCAGCACAGGCAAGTACAGAGTATAAAGAAGCAGGGTAGAGAATTAGGACATAAATAATCTACTGTTCAAAAATAGGATGAAAAATAACTGCCTGAGCAGGAAAAAATTGGGGTTATCAGAGATTAAAAACCGAACAGGGCTTAAGCAAGGCACACTGCTGGGAGAAAACAAGGAAATGAAATTCTGGGACATAGAAAACTGCTTGTGTGACACACAAATCAATCTTCCACTCTATTCAAACCACTCCAGCCTTGATCAAGTTTGGGGCCCAGTATATGAAGAGAAACATTAAATATACAGAAAGGAGATTCTCTAAGAATGGTCACAGGCCCAGCACACAGCACTAGCAAAAAACATCAGATTAGGGCTGCTGCACCTAGAACCAGGGACAGCAGCTGTGCTGCAGGGGAGACATGAAAACCTGCTGGTTTAAGCAAATACCCAGAAAATCTATGAACAGAAATGTAGCTGAAAAAGGTTAGAAAAGCTGGTAATAACTGGCCTTGAATTTGAAGCTGTTAATGAAAAAATAGAATTCAATAAATAATAAGCAAATCCACTCACTTCTCTCCAGTTCTCCTGGGAACACCATGATAAACTGGAGTCAGTTTACGTCTAAAGACGTAAAAACCTATACTCAGGAGATTTCAGTCTTCCACAGGAACAATATTAGGAGCCTGTTTGTCTCTAGAACAGCCTGCCTGAATTGAAGATGTCTGGACAAAGCTGGCAAAATGAGCAAAAGCACGAGCCGAGAGAAAAATAATAAACCTTTTGTTTTTATTTAAATTTTTATAAATATATATATATGTTTGTGTGTGTGTGTGTGTGTGGTCAGGCCAGTCAGTACTGCTGAAAGTTCTCCAAGGCTAGGAGTTACTGCTGGCCATCAGAAAATGACCCTTTGTCATTAAAGATGTGTGTGCACAGAAGTGGAAGAAAGGTCTCCCCAAGATATAGAAGCACAGTCTGGGAGCCTTCCTGCATTTGTGCTCAGGAGTTGGGAAACACTGAGCTGCCAACATCCAGCCACTGAAAGCTGTCACACAGACACCTCTGTGCCTTCAGGGAGGAAGAGCACACACACAGACTTACACAGAAATGAAAGGCACCTAAAGTCCACACAGCACATTCCTTGTACCTACCACACTGCCAGCCAGCACCATAACACTCCTACCACAAGACAAGTAGGTAGGGAATGAGGAAACAAAAGGACATGAATGAGTACCAAAAGGACAGAATTCTCCTTTCCCTACACATAGTATAAAGCACAGCTGTAATAATACATGTTCTGAGGTAGGCACCAGAGTGCAAACAGGGAGGCAGAAGTACTTCCACATGAGGAAACACTTCCCCCTACACCTGTCAACAATACTAAGATACTTCACTCATTAAGCCTCACAGAGAAGTTGTATGAATTGCTGTTAAAAGCAAGAAAGCACATGCTAAAAATGAACTTCAGCCACAGGGATGGTTTGAGTCTGAATATCAAGGGATCAAGTGTGCAAACATTTTTTTCATCCAGCTGAACTTTGTTTTCACAGACCTTTCAGCATCCAGGGAGAGGGGATCCAGGGAAGACAAGATGGCTTGTTTGAAATACTGTCATGCAGTAAAGAGCTGGAAAAGCAAGTGCAGGGCTGTACCTGGATGACATCATCCTCTGCAACTTCATAGAGGAGCTCATCATGCAGTTGGAGGATAAAGAAACCTCCAGTGATGCGATGTAACATCCCTGCGTTCCTCTTCCTCGACAGCCTCCCTACGCAGGTGAAGAGCAGAGTTTGTTAGGTACCATTATGCAAAAGTGTGTTTCTTGTCTCAAAAACCTTTGTACATTCCTGATGCTGAGGAAAAGAATGTGAGGAACTTTAAAATTAACAAGCCCATGCCTACAGACAAAACCAAAAAACATTATTATTCTGTCAATATTTGTACAGCTAGGGAGGGAAAAATGTTAATGGAGAGTATTTTAGAGATAAACATTGCAGCCTTACATTATAAAGATATGAATCAGAACAGAAACAAGAGACAGTTGTGTCTCCTGAACCATCTGTTTTAAAAGTAAATTTTAAACAAAATCATGTCAAGTTTAATCAGTAGCTGGTTTACAACATTGTCTCTGGCAATGAATTAGGATTCTGCTTTTCCTCCAGAAACGTTTTAATGGCTAGTTTAAAAAAGCAGTAAGCCTCCTGCAAAATGCAGTTTCTGAAACTGTAGCTACTGAGTAAAACAGAGGAAAGAAAAAAAGAGCAGTTATTGAATAATCAAGAAAGCAGCTGACAAAACCAAGATCCTGGTAGGCCTTCCCTGACAAAACATAAAACAAACCCTTGCATGGTAAAAGCTGTTGGTTTTTTAAAATAAACAAACATAACCTCACACACACAGATTCAAAAGTTATTTATTTCTCAGGTTAGCTAACAGGAGGACTTCAGTTCACAGAAAGGCTTTCAAGGCATCATCAGTTCCTCTCACAAGCCTCACACTGAAGCAGCAATGCTGAAGCAGCCACATGATGCAGGATGCTCCTCTGATGGCTCAGGCATTTCTAACTTGCTGAAAGAGAATTTCTTCCAGTTCTTGAAACACTCAGTATCAGAGCAGGGAAAAAGTGTCACAAGTGCATTTACTCACCTCCCTACAACTACCCTGGCCAAAAGAGCAGTAACTGCTGCTCCTGGAAGGGCTGTGAAGTTCTGCCAAGCATGTACCTTCTACTCACAGCTTCTACTCTGAATCTGGTCGCTTCAAAATAAACTCCCTGACATGTTTTTAGAGATTTGGCAATTCATTATTTAGTTTAAAAGTCAGACTCTTCACATTGAGACAGCTGCATGTTTCAACTGAAGCATAAGAACTATCAAAGAAATAAAGCTCTCCATCTCTTAAGTTGTCTTTCTAAAATATGACTGATGAACAAAAACACCATCTACATTATACTAAAAAAAGTCTTCGTAGCACTCCTCTGGGAATGAGCACCCAAGCACAGCTTTGCTCTCTACAGCCAGAAAAAATTTATGCTGGTAAGTGCTTCATATAATACTTTTGCAGAGTCTCTGTACATCAAATTCTAGTCAACAAATTCCAGACTTAATCCCAACCAAAAAATGTATTTTTGGAACCAGGAGTTGTTCCATTCAGTCTTTTCACTGCCTCTGAACCCAGAGTGTCTGTTCAGTTTCTTCTTCCTACTTTTGAACAATGTGGTGGCATCACAGAGCACATCACATGTGAACTCTCACTGTCAACCTTTGCAAGATCTGCTCTGAGGTAATTGCAGTTTCTGTTCTGATCACAGTGTTTGCTTTAGTTTGTGTTGAGCAGGCATTCTTCCTCCTTCCTTATGACTTTGTTGCCCATTAAACAAACTTACCACTGCCAGGAAATAAAACCTCTCCCACCCCTCGGCCCAAGGACACTAACTTTTTTTCAGGTTTTTTGTTTTTTTTTTAACATTAGCAACACTGACAATCTTGCTCCAGGGTACAAAGAAGAGACAACCATACCTGTCTTATCTCTCTGGAGGGAGGTCTCCAGATGTCCATGGGACTTGATCACAGAGGAGAAACCTTCCAGGCATCTCTGAATGTTCACAGTAGCTGTTTTGACAATATCTGCAGCAGATCCCTGAACAGTTGTATTCACAGCCTGCCTCTCTGCCTGAACAGAGATAGTTGTTTTCAAAACTCACCCCCAAAAAATCAAATCCATCATGTCACATGTACTTAATGAAAAATAACAAATACATGGCCCAATAGAGACATAGTAAAACTTCCAGATAGAGTTTGTTCTATCTGCCTGAAAGAAGGCTTCAGACACAAAATTTCCACAGGGGGCTGAGAAAATCCCACAAATTTAAAATTAATGAATATCAGGGGTAATAACCTGCAAGACTTACAAGCCACAAGAAGGAGAAGCATACACACATGGTAACAGTTTCATGAGGAGAGGAAGAATCTCACAATCTCCAAGCACTTCTGCCTATCTTCAAAGCCATCAGGAATGGACAACCAAAGGCAAGAAGCTGGACTTCATGGACTAACAGTCTGGTCTGCTACACTAAATCCTGACTGCCAGAGAATTACAGCTGGGCAAAAACACACCAGACCACCATTTTTTTCTCTACTAATCCCCTCCTCAGAGAAGAAAACTGTATTCAAAGCTTCTTCTCTCTTTGGTTAGAGCTGAAACGTGCAAAATTTATGAGGATGCTGAAATGAAAATGAAGATAATTCATTAACTGGTCTTTAATATGATTTTAGAGAATAAAGCAAAGTTGAACACAAAATGCATCTACAAAGCTTCCTGCTGAAGTATTCTTCAGATCAAATTGTCCAATAATTTCAAAAGTTTTTTGACAGCCTTCTTGTTTCCCTGTCAACTATTTGGAGTACAAACTCCCCCACTTCCTCCCTCTACTACTTTAGTCTTTAATACCACACAAACTGATCCAGCTTCCTACTTCCTCCCTACAGAAATGCACCAACACTCCCCTAGGGAGTCAATTTACTCTTACTGAAGTAGAGTCTATGGCAGAAGTGTCCAAAATGACCTTGCAAAAAAATAATGCAAAATAGTGCAAAAGTGTATATTAAGTAAATATTTATCTAAGAAGTTGGAGCTATTTTCTTTTGACAGAAAATAAGAAAAGGAACAAATACCCAGAAATATAGGACTTAAATGCCCTTTCTTGTTCAAGTGCTGACAGCATGTAACATAGAAAGACTGTTGAGTGGGAGCAACTCAGCCTGAAGAGTTAAAGCCTATCCCTGTGTGGGGGCTTTTTAAAATCATGTCCATTGATCTCAATAAATTACTCACTCCAGTTCCAACGTGGGAGTTCTGAAGTGAGGTTAGCACAGTGATGACAGCTGCACACTCAGTCACAGGAGACTGACGTCAAACAGGCCACGACAAAAGCTCTGTTATTCACAGAACAACTGAGAGAACAATGAACTAAGCAACACGTGAAAGATCATGGACAAGATGGCTCACAAACCTGGTAAAACTGCAGACATGGCTATGCAAAGATATCAGATATTTTAAAAATAACATTTTTTTTTTAATACTAAAAAAAAAGGCACTGCAGTCAACATACATGAGCTTTACTGTAGGGATTTGGATCCTTGATAGCTGGCAGGTATCGCCGCCTCCCCAGGATGGTCTGCACAAACCCATCTCTCCTGCAGCTCCTCACTGTCTCCCTCAAGAATTTCTGAACCCCTGTAAAAGGAAAGAGAAAGTTTTCTGTAATAGAGCTGATGTTCTGTACTGACTTCTCAGTGGGGTCACTGAAAGCACTGTGGGACAGCCAAGCAGCACAGAGGTAATCCTTGAAATTTCCCAGAGCCCATCAGTGGACAAAGGCACACAATCACTCCTTCAGGCTGTCTGCAACTCTGCTGCAAAACCTATTAAGACTTTTGAGGTGGAAGAGAGTGCACAGTGTCAGGATATCTGGCTGTGCACAAGGAGGTGGGAAGTCCATTCTGCACAGTGCCCAGGCACAGAGGGTCATATATGCATTATTGCTAATGGAGAGGTCAGAACCTGGACCAGCACTGGAAAGACAAGTAGTGGGAAGGGAGTAAATTGAAAGCAGAAGCCAGAGCCCTTGATGCCTCGGGCTGTGTCCTTTCAGATTCTAGGATGAAAGAAATTCACCCACCTGCACTTGGTAAGGGAAGGAACAAATCCACCAAGAGTGTTAAAAAGAAATTTAGGTCGAAGAAAGGTGAGACAGGGAAGAGTGAACTTGCACTGCAAGTTCAGGTAACAACTCTACTTAAGTGGGAAAAGTTAACTTCAGACAGTTTTTCTTACATGTTTACAAAATGTAAAATGTAAAAAAAGCTATTCAAAATCAAGACTGACCACATTAGTCAATTGATCAGGTATGTCATTTAGCAGGTCAGCCTGGCAGCACATATCAAGTGAAAATACAAGAGAAGTGAAGTTACAAGATAAGGCACACTGCAGTTTCTATGTGTGCACACGTACCAAGAGGGGGGAAGCAGGAAGTCATCTCTAATGGTCGTGAAGGGGAAACTATTCAGAAATTAATGGGGACTACACAGACTCTTAATAGAAAACCATTTCTCAGCATCTGTCTCCTAAAGAAACTAACTTCATGAAACTAAATCTTCAGAACATAATTTTCCAGCTCATTTTCAAGTTCTATGATTACAGCTAGCTGCCTCTTGTCCCATTTGCCCTCCATTGTTTTTCTGATTGCAGCACTATTCTCTCTACAGCTTTCCTAAAAATTAACATGCTTCTTAGAAATGCAACAATGTCTTTTTATAAAACATGGGAGAGCCACTCTGAGCAGCTGGATAAAAATTTAAGAGTAATATGCAAAACAGTTTAAAACTCCATGAAAGCAGAAGACAAGAGCACAAGAAATAAATGTTATACTTAAAAATTATACGAAGCATGGTCTGAAGTTGTCACATTTGACACTGTGTGTTTTAATAAGGAAAAGTGTGTTCATCATTCAGAAAGTTAAGAGCTTTGAAATGACTCCTCGGGGCTTATTAATTAATTAAAATAACAACAAAATAATTAATGTTCTAAGTAAACAACAAAGTCCTAAAGGCGAATAAAACCAGAGAGTAGAGTAAAACATAACTGAGTATCAAACTGCTGTGTTCATGCACTGGACATTTTCAAAATGAAAAGTGTTTTCAAGAGATACGAGTAGTAGGCTGAGACAAATTTAGGATTTGAAGAGACATGGAGAGAAGGGATTAAAAACAACAAGCACCAGCAGCACCCAGCTCCCAAACAGCCATGTCCAAACCTGTGTATCTTGATTTGAAGGAGTCGATGTAATTGGCAGCTTCATTTTCATCAATCCCCATCTGCTCACCTAAAGATTTTGCTCCTATTCCATAGATTATTCCATAGCAGATCTGCCAGAGGAAGGTTTGGTCAGCCATGCAGAGAAAGCAGAGCCAAAACAAAATGTGATTCACTGGAAGACAAGTTTATGGAAACAAGGGCAAGTATTCAAGAAGAGAGACCACCTCCGAGTCCAAGCCATTCATGCTGCTTTTCTCCACCCTCATCCCCCAAAACCCCGACAGCTCCAGTCGAAACGTAGTGAGAGTGGGAGGACAGACAAGGCAACTACTGAAAAATCATGGCTGAACTCAAACAGAAAAACATACTATTTTGACACCACAACATGTTAACACTGAACCTTCCTGCCCAGAAGGCTACTACTGAATTTTTTCCCTGCAATGACCTGCTTAGCTTGTTGCCTGGTCCTGTCTCCGACAGCTTCGGGATGGATCATTTTCCACTCTGCTGCGATGCTCCTAAAGACATCGGTACCACTGTTCAAGGTTTGAATGAGGCGACAGTCACCAGACAAATGGGCAAGGATCCTCAGTTCCAGCTGAGAGTAATCAGCAGCCAAGATTAAGCCACCTGAAGTCAAGAAGTTATCAGAAATCATTATCTCATAAATTATGCCAACATTCCACCCAACTTTCCAGCAAGAAGGACTGAACCGGTCTTTTATCTTCCGCTCTGAGAGTTTTTCACAGCAATTTCTATCAGACAAATTCTTGCCTGTTTCACCAGTGCTCAGGCCTGCCTGCTTTACATCTAGTCACTACATCTAGAATCCATCAAAACAAGAATCTGTCCAGGTATCTGAGCCAGAGCAGGCAATGTGAGAACTGACGTTTGAATAGAAAGAACACTAGACAGAGTGCAATTTGTGTATTAAGAGCTGCCTAAGGTATCTCTTTAAAAAACAGGTATTCTGAAAGAGGAAATTAAAGTGTGAACATGTGAATTTATCATCTGAATACTTTCCCCAACTGAAACTCTTTTACAGTCCCGTGAATAATTTTGAAGACATGGTAACTATTGCATTAGTTTTCCAAGAAGGCTGCTCAGACAGAAATATACTGTTATCAGTTCTTAACTCTTCATTACATCTAGGATTTTTTTTCTTACCTATATACTTAACAATCCCAGAGCAGGATCTGGGAATTACCTGGGAAGGGAACAAAAGCATGCCTCATGCTAACAGAAAATGGGATTCCTCTTTCTTTGGATCTGTCTGCAGCTTGACCCTCTAGTCCATTAGGCAAAATACTGGAACGCTTTCTGCATCTGTGGAGACAAAGAATGACTGCTTTTCACCCATTTCTAAAACACTAAGAGATGCATAATCATTTTTACCACAAAGAATCAGTGAAAACAAGGGAGACAGTAGCCTCTATTCCATTTTTCTGGACAATCTACACCTAAATTTGACATTAGAGATAAATCTTCCTAGTACATTCAGGATTTGGTTCAGAAACTGGATAATTTCACTCCAAAACAGGTAAGACAAATGGCCTCAGATGTGTGATGAGCACATTCCAGAAAGACAACAGAGTCCTACAGTAACCCAAAAGTTCAACACTCCACCTTGAGTGCCAAGACTTCTCTCAACATCTTTCCTCTATGCAGAATGTATACACCAGTCCATACCTAGCAGAGGCAGAAAAATGTGCTCCCCAACATCACCCTCATTACTGCACATGCACACATAAAAACAGAGCAGAAGTTGCAAAAGATGTGCTTCCTCCCTAAAGACTGAGGAAAAAATTGCCCCAAAGCAACTGGATTTTCTTTTGTGGAAGGCCAGAAGTTTACAGTGTCACCCAGGTGCTCTGCATTCTCTCAGGGCTTGCTTAGCTCTCCTGGTCCACCAAGTCCACCACTTTGTAGCTGCAGATGGAATTGTATCCATGAGTGTACCACTGAACAGTGCAGAGCTCTAACACCATTCACATCACCTACTCCCATCAGTCTCTCAGTCAGTCCAATGGGCTCTCCACTGGCAGGCAAAATTCCTTTCTAAGTCCTTGATGTTTGGATCAGGGATCTGAGCAAATTCTTTATCAAAATGAAGAGGTATCTCTGAGATCAAGACTAGCTTGAGCAAAGCACAGAAAAAAACATCATGCTCTCTGCTGTGCACTTCCTTTTCTTCTTAAATGTTGTCATTTCAGGAATGGTAGGGATCAATGAGATGAAAGATAGCACAAAAATCACAGAACTAAATTTTCAAAAGAAATAAAGGTGAGGGACAATTGCATGTCTGGGTACTGCAGAAAATCACACTGTTCAGCATAAATTCTCATTTTAGTTAAATGTGTAAGTCTTTATACTATGACCTAATTTAGCTACACTCCTGTGGTCAGAAGCTTCTTATAACAAGAGAAAAGAGTAGCAATAGTAGTTAGTAAGATAACAGACAGTTTGGTCCAAAGTCTGGAAGGCCTATCAGACTTGGCTGGATGACAGTTTCTTTTGTGCCAGCAGTCATTTCTGTGCCTTTAGGATTGCCCATCTTCCTAACATAGTGGCTGCTTAACTAAGGAATGTAGGAGAATGTAGGAAATGTCAGCCTGAGAAACAGACCTCTCAAAGTTTGGCAGGCATTCCATTCCTTTGATGGACTCTTCTTTACAGGGAAGACTCTCAAGAACCCAGCACACTCCTGACCCATCCTGAAAAGCTGCTGCAAACCTGAGCACCGCCAGAGCTTTATCTCAGAACAACATTCCTGCCCCCATGGCTATGCCTGGTTCTTCTGAGGAGAGATGGACAAGATTCTTGTACTCCTGAGTTCTCTGCCCACTACTTTTGCAAGGCACAAGGGTGTTAAACACATGGTAGGAGGCGCCAGACATAAGAAACACAAAAACTTCTCAAATTTCTCTCATCTTGCTGTGGGGGAAAAAAATTATTAAAGTCACTCAAGTGACACAAGGAAGACAAGAACCTGAATGGAAAGAGAAACTGAAAAGGGAGAAACCCACCAAGCATGAAACCTCAAAGCTCACAAGGTAGTTGCTAAAAGATCGACCTTGGTATTTCACTAGACTTCCACACAATTGTTTACACATTGGCATGTAATGCTGTCGAAATAGAACTGTAAAATCATAGAAAACAGGGCATTTGGTTAACAAATGAAAACCTGAAATTTGTTTCTAAATGAAACCAAATTTAGACATCTTCTTCTGCTACCTGGTAGTTCTTGCAGATCATTACCACAAATGAAATTATTAACAAAGAATGAAAAATATGTTCACCCCTGTTCCCTTACACAGTGAGTTGCACAGCATAAGAGAGATGAATTTTCTTCTGCTTCTTCCACAATATCCTAACCTCTTTCAGAGTAGCTCTTAGAAGGTCAAAACAGATCTTAACTGCAGTTTAGTTATTTTCACATTCAGGCTTTCCACCCAACAGCTGGGAGCATAATGTTAATGTCACCGGAAGGTTTCATAAAGAGCTTCAAAAAGCAAATAGCTACATGAAACCACATGCTGTTAGTATTATTATGTCTTTCATGTATCACTGATTTTTAGGTGTTTATTCCCCTCTAAGAGAAACATTGAATAACAAGTCCCAGTAAAATGACAGCAGCCACAGGTTAAGTCAGAAAAGAGAAATTTGACAACCTGACCACATTAAGAACAGAAGATTAGACAGAAGTTTTGCCAAGATCCTCCTACCTCCCCCCCAAAGCAGCACAAGAATTAACATTTCCATGGGCTTGTGAGGGTGGGCTTTCTTCAACCACAGTTGGCATTTCAATCTCAAAATCTCTTGGCACATTCTGGATATTTGGCTCTGTGAAGGTTATGCGACCTGAAAGGAAGACAAGGCAGAACTAAGGAAGGGACCAAAAGGAGTCTCTCTCACTTAACACAGCTGCACACACTCTGCATCTCCAAAATGCAATGTGCAGGAGGCTGATACAGGACACAACCACTAATAAAATTTTAAAAACGTGAATGTAATTTGTGTTTTATGGGTTTGTGATGGTTCCCCATTTCACTAAGAAGAAACTCCCAAATCCAGGACCTGTTCTGGAGACAGAGATTTGCATACTAACATGTGCAAGAAATGAGTAATACTGCTCAGTGAACACAAAAGCTATTTTAAACACATCTAGATTTTTAGGGCAGATACAGGTCAAATAGATATACAAGCATTTTTGTTTGGTTGAAGTAAAGCACAGGCACAGGCTTGATTTCCTGTCCTTTCCCCTTGGAAGAGCTGTGCACACACACACAAAAAAACTCCCCAAACAGTAAGAAGTGAGGATTTTGCACACATTTGTTCACCTGTAGCTGTGTGAGTCTGTGAAACTGGATATATCCTTTCCATTCCCAGTGCAGAATTCAATCGCTTCTCCCTCTGGAGTGGAAACACCACTTTAGTAATGGCATTGTTGATCCTCCTCCATTCCAATATCAGCCCTGGCAATGGGTGTAGTGTCTTTAATTTCTCCAAAACATCCTTGTGGGGAGAAAAGGGCACAACTAATCAATCGTTTTATTTATAAAGGTTCTGCAGGAACAAGCGTCTCCTTGAGCCACAGTGAGCTTCCAGTGTCACTGCCTTAATATTAAATCGATATCCTCACCACTTACACCACCTACACCTGGGTAATCAAAGCACCACCACACATAGCTGCAGTTTTATTACCCATGAGAAGACAATCACTTCTCTTTGGGCTTCTGCACCCTCATCATCACTCTTAATCTACACCAACCAATGAACCATCTGAAATGATCAAATAAAGCGTGACTTGCCATAGGTCCCCTACGTTGTCTCCTCTTGTCCAGCGTTAATGCTTCTCCTCCATCTTCTTGCATATTTTTCTCCCTGCTCTCTCCTATCTGTACACTAGGAACACGAAGTGAAGCCCTTGACCATGCTCCTTGAAAGACAAAGCTGATCACTAGCAATCAAATCCTTTCAGTTTAATCAGAAATATGACGGGACTAACAAGAATTTCAAAAGACAGTGGCGTGCAAACATTTCTCAAAATAACACTCTTTTTTTGTATGCAGCAGGCAGCTGCAGCCTCATCCCTCCACATCACAAAAGGAGGAAATCCTCCCTTTGCTTCTTGCTCCTTGCTCTGCTGCCATCATCACTGCACTCAAAGTCTTCACTGCCACTTGAGTTTCAGAAATCAATACTTGTCTTCCAAGCACAGACTACACTGAACAGTGTAGGGGCAACTAAGAAAACAACACAGATTAATGAGTCCTGAAAACAGGAACATATATCTGCTAATTTCACTTGTCTGGCAAGAGCACCCATTAGCCTGCAGCAGTTGGTATTCATGTAGGTTCACAATATTTATCAAATGGCAAGGATGTCAATAGCCTTCACATTACACAAGCTTCTGATGTACTAAATTTGACAAACCATCAGATTAGCCATTCTGAAGACAAATTTTCTGAAGCAAAAAATACAGATATGATAGTAGCAGGAAGGGAAAAGGTTGTATTTAGTCGACATGGTATTTAAGTATCTTTCAAGCTGATGTGGAAAAATTCTTCTGCTATTGGCTTTACAAAATTATTGTGCTATTTTGGTCTTACACGTGATTTGGGAAATCAGATTCTGCCTGATTTATTCTTATTGAAGCCTGCTATTTATAGTCATGTCCTCACTACACTCTAGCTTTAGGAGAGTAGGAGTTCCTAACTCTGCTAACAGAGAAGGCAGAATCCAGTTTGAATTTCCAGTGGTAACTGGAGGAGCAAAAGGCAATTAAAATTTACTTTCAGACTAGAAACAAACTTTACTGTACCTTGGTTGTGCTGAACTGCTTGCTTAGCCTGACCCTGTTTCCTTTAGTAGTTGCTCTTCTGGTGTAACCCAGAGTTTTCTTGTTCCCTTGGCCTTTTGCATCTCCATTTTGTGGCAACTTCAGCTCCAGGAACAACACCTGAAAGAGGCCAGCATTTCAAATCAGTTTCTGCACACTACTCCCAGGAGGAAACAAAAGCAACCGAGCACTTAAACAGCTTGTTCCAACCAAAGGATAGTACAAATGCTTCAGGTAATTAAAAAGCTGATTAAAGATCCCTGCTATCAAAGTCATTCCTCCTCATTTTAATTAACTACGAAATGCAATTTAAAATCTCATTTTCTGAACACGCCAAGTTTGAGTTCGGAGGTGTGTTTTTAGAAAAGGTAATTAACTCCATCCAATAAGTGAGGTTATTGCTGACTGTCAAGTGTAATAAAATGCAATGTTAACATGACTGAAAGTGGGAAGGACATTGGTAAAAAAATAGAAGTGTTGGCAGGGAGCAGGCTTCAGAACAACAGGAATGGCATAGAAGGAGGTGCTCACAAATACCTTTTAGTGAACAGCTAAATATCAGTTTTTCCAACAAATTTCCAAAAACTGGAAAATTAAGTATATGCTCATTGGTGACAGACAGAACACAGCTTTTCATTTTTCCCTTATATTTCTATGTAGCATTAGACACTACTTAGCAGCTATTGTCCTTCATTTCACAGCTGGCAGAAGGGAACAGAAAGCTTTTCTCTTGTACATTTATGTAGCACAGAAGTTTTACTGACACAAAACTAGAAGGGTAAAGTTCCACCAACCTATACAAGATATTTACATGACTTGTAAAAAATTTCCATGTGAGAAACAAGCTCCTGTAGTTCAGAAAACAGCAGTTCAAAAAAAACACTTTACTTCCTCTTTTCCATGAAAAAGAGTGAAACTGAAGTCAAACATTATTTCAGGAATTCTAACTTAGACTACTGTTACTGAGCAAGACTTCTACATTTGCAACAAAGAAGGAATATTTCTGTGGAACTTCTTTTACTGATAGCTGCTTGCAAAATTTGACTACTTCCATCTAAAGTATAGACCCTCAGGAAGAAAATAGTATATAGAAAAGAAAAAGAGGGGGAGAAGTACAGCAATTATCATCTATTTCAATGATTCCATGTAATGTACATTAAAAATATAAGTGAAATTCATCAGGAGTGAAAGCATTGCCATTTTACATAGCAATCTGTTTCTCAGACTTTAAAAAAATATCAGTTCTTATAAAGTTCTTCAAAACAGACAGTAGTTGATTCAAAACTTTTAAAGCAGTCTTTGCTCCTCTTTCATGCCTGTACAGGAACAAGGGTAACAATGCAACTTACTCAGTGTAAATATTCTTAGACTCAAGACTACATGACACCACATCTCAACTCATATGCAGGACACTGGCATTGCAGAAAAGCTTCTCCAGAACTCTGCCACTCATCCAAAATATTCCAAAAGCCATTTAACTGGCAGGTCATCTCATACCCCATGAGAAGCCAAGGTTCTATACAAACCACAAGCTTATTTTCACTTGTTTTTATTTCCAACAAGCATATTTCCACTTCTACCTTCTTTATCTCTGCTAAAGTTGTCAGAAACCAGAATGATAAGTAACCAGCAACCTCGTAACGAGTGTAAAGATAAATGAACTCTGAGCAGAGTTGGGTTTGTGTTTTGTCTCTTCTTCACGTGCAGTCTGCCCAAGAAATTTGGTTTATTTTCAATTTTAGCCCAAGCCCTTTGATGGTAACTTCTGAGGAATTCTCCCCCCAGCCCACCCTAACCCTCACATACCTCTGCAATGTCATCAGGGCTGGTCAAGGAGAAGCTGTGCCCTGCCAGCTGATATGCCCTGGTCTCAATCTCGCTCAGTTTAGCCTGCATGACCTGTTTCTGGGTTTCATAGGCTGTTGTGCTGAAACCAATGCCATTCAGCTCCAGCAGAGCCAAGCAGTAATGGGTGGGCATCTCCACTTTAGAAAACACATCTGTTGTAAGTACAAACCCCAAGAATAACTTTTATAAAACAAATTGACTGCCAATGAAGAGAATAATTTTAAAATACTGAGTGTCCTGACACAGTGAAATCTTTTACTATAGATTTCATTTAATACCTTTGTTTCTGGAATATTTCACAATAAGAACTATTTCATAACAAGAAGTGTTCCAGAACTTTTTATAACAGAAATAGTTAAGAAAACAGCTTCTATCAATAATTTTTTCTAAGAAACACACATCTCTCTGTGTATCAACATTTTATAAACTGCAGACATGCTTCATGTAAGGCTTTCTAACTTGATACCCTTTAACTCCACCACCCATATCTTTTAAAAGTGTGCTAAGGTTCAGTTGTAACAATCACATATGTTTTGGTAAACTTGCAATAAAATACTTCAGAGAGGCTGGACCCCTCTGGTCCAAATCTTTGGCTTTGGATATAATTTAGGGAAAACTATCATAATGACCACCAATAGGTATATGCTTCTGGGGTTTTTTTGATGGCTTGTTTTTAAACAGCACAAGCACTCAGCAATTATTAGTGCAAATATACAGGGCCATTCAGTATGGAATCACAAGAGTTTCATGGACACAATGCATACATGGCCAATAATGCTATATTGGGCAGGCCAAAGGCAAGAGATCTCCTTTAGAAAACATTTGAGGATTTTAGGAATTGCTTCTGACAAAGAAATCAAAAAAACTTTTGAAAGTATTTGTGAGAAACCAACCATAGACAGACCCACAGGTCCCTCAGAATGGTGAGGGTACTCACCTGGGGGGTAGCAATCTGCTTAATTCAAAGACTTAGAAGAGACTCTGTTATAGCCTTAACCACTGGGACTGGTGGATATTTGGGATATAAGAATTATATTTTAATTTAAAATTTATTTTTTTTGACCGAACAGATGTACTTGCAAGGGAATTTCCCTTTTCAAAAAAATTAACATTTTGACACAGAATATACTTAGATAAGAACTTCCAAATCTCCTCCTTCTACACTGATCATTCAGCCTGTGGTGGCACAGCTACATTTACCCTCCATCTTTGCCCCCAAGTGGAGGAGCTCTCCTTACCTGTCAGATTTTCCTTCTGTAATTCCTTCTGGAGTTGCTCCATGACATTGAAGACAAGCACAGACTCTATGGCTGCTCTGTACCTCCCAGAGTGATCTCCACTGGCACTCAGCCCCAGGCTCTGCACCCCTTGGCCGGTGCCTACTCCTGCCAGGAGGGGCAGCTCACTGGGGAGAAAGTTGGTCACCATGTTGTGAAGGGTACGTTCCTTGGAGCCACAATCCAGCAGCCAACATGCAACCTTCAAAAGGGAGACCTCCATGACACATTTTTTCACATTTTAGTCATAACACAATGCAAATATTTAACCAGGGGTTAATTCAAGACTATAGAGCAGATTAATTTTTTTTTATTTCGCAGGCAAACTGCAACAATTTGTGGAGAAGTTACATGATTTCAGAGAAAACCTTCAAGAGGGCATAAGTCACTGTAAAGCTTAATTCTTGAATAATAATGAAAAGTTATTTATTTCTAAAAGAAAAGTTATTTCTGTACATTTGAAAACTTTATCCTCTGTCAAGTAAACACATCTTGAAGTGTTTTTTCACTTATTAAAACCTAACACAAAGGGAATAAGTATAAAAATCAGGATCAAAACAGGTTTAATTTGAAAAATACCTTCATAAAGATCAGAACTTGCTATTGATCTAGAATATTAGCCAAGCTGAGCTCTCCTATTTTTTGCACAACAAGACTAATGTCAAGAATTCTGCTTGGGATATTTGCTCCTGGTAAGCCTTGTATTCCCTAACTATCTTCAAAGCAATTTCATTTATAGCTGTATTTCAATTTCTTGTGTCAAAGAGGATAAAACACAGGTTTCTATATTGCCTCTGCCATGAAAGCAGCAGGTAAAATCCACATGTGTATATATATCTGGGGTTGGGGTGTATATACTCATTGTTTCACTGAAATGAACAAACATGAGCATGACCATTACACGGAACAGTACAGAGAAAGATGTTACTTTTACTGCTCTTTAATTTTATCCTAAAACTGTGTCTTGGTGTGAAAAAAATCTGTGTTTGTCCTTGTATTGAACACCTTAGCTACTTTCCTGCAGAGCTGAATATTGCCATGATGCTGTTCAGCCTGTATGCAAAGCAAGCTTTAAAAATCAACAGAATTTTCAATGCATCTAGAGCTTTTCCTAACATGGACAAGAAGGTGCTTTCACCTCAATCTAGTGTTTCATGAGTTACAAATAGTGCCCAAACCTTTTGAAATTACATGTAAACTTGGTTTTGTTTTGAGAAAATAGTGGTAGCAAAGTGGTCCTTACACATAGAAGGCAAATCTTTAGCTGAAAAAGTCTTCTGCTCTCAGAAGCAATAACCTGACCAGAAGCACTTCTGACATTTCAGTCAGGCTCCTTATTGAACAAAACAGGAGTTAAGCCCTGTTCACTGGGACTGGGGAGAGATTTATCTTCATTTCCCCTGCCAAGAAAGGCATGAAATAATAATGTGTTAACTTCTGAAACTGTTTGTTTCTCTTGCAGGCACCAAGAACACACACAGCAAAGCAAACACCATCTAAATACTGTTCTAGATTGCCCACTGGAAGAAAATTTCACTAAACCTCTTGACAGGTACATATTCATACCTAAATAACAAAAGTACCAGAAAGTACTCCTGTCTTTCCATTGTGTTTAAATTAGCAGTTTTACCCAAGCGAAATTTCTTAATCCTGCAAACCTTTGGGTCCTCAAAACTTCCTTCCAAGGAGATGCCACAAGCCATCAGCAGAGTTTTGTAGTGCTGAATGAAGTCATACATGATAAGTGAGCGCTCCTTCTTGGGCTTCTTCTGCAGGTACAGCTGCAGATGGTTCAGTCTCTCTGTCACAGACAGGCTTTTGTCCAAAGGTGGTGGTGCCAAACTCAGACTGATTTCTAAGGCAGGAAATGCAAGCAAAAATCATCTTTTAACCCATTGCATGGTAAGAAAGGCAAGAGAAAAATCCTGATTGCAATCACCTAGAGCACAAAAGCTACAGTTGAACTATGAACAAATAACAATGTATCTATAGCAATATTACATATTTTATCAAACCAGACAAAGCTCCCGAAAGCAATATGCTGTGTCTATACAAACAAAGGATAGTCAGGAATCAAATCCTAATCACAAGGCCACTTAGCACAGATTGGGCTATGTTCAGCATTCGAATGTTAGATTTGTTCTGGAGAGCAAAAATTGGAAGAGATTGAAAGAAAAAAGCAAGTTAGGTAACAGGGGAGTAAGCTAATGTTTTAGGCATATGCATGCTCACAGTCCAGTGCCTGAGCCAATTACCTGGCCTTATTACATAGTAGTACAGATGTTTCCACAGCAACCTGAAGGTTCAAGGGTGTTTAACACCTAAGAATGCTAAATTACTCCATCACTGAGCTGGGTTGGGGACAATCACAGCACTATCAAGAACCTTATCTGCTGAAGGTGCTTTTTTGAAATGCAGTGTGAAGTAACTCAGCCCAGCCTGTCTGCTCACTTACCAGTCTGGTCTTGTATCTGCTGCAAAGAGATGTAGTAGGCATCTTTTCCACCCCAACACACTGCCAGTCCAACTACCAAGATGTCTTCACATCCTTGGACAGGAAATCCATCATCTTTAACTTGCATCCACTGAGGAGAACTCCCTAAAGAAATAATTTTAAGTTACAATTATAAAACGACATCCATTAAATGGCATCCAAAAAACACAGAAGAGTTGGGATCCTGAAAATGTAAATAAATACAGTCGAGCCTAAAACTGATTATTATCAAGTCTCAAGAGAGCACAGGTGCTCAGTGCTAGCAAAGGATGGAGAATTGGTGTCAAGCATTTCCTTGAGAGGTCTTTGGTGATAGTAATGAAGTGTTAGCAGCTTGCTGGTGTGTGAGAGCATCTGAATATTCTTAACATCTCACTGTATATCTAATATTGAAATGCTTCTCCCTTGTGGAGTCCCTTTATCATTTGTATCTTTCCATGTCATAAACAAGTTTTTGTATATTTTAAAATTAATAACACATTTAACAGTAAACTTTACAGGTTTTTCAGGATCTCCACTGAGCAGTGTTACTTCTGTGATTGCTTCTGAACCAAGGTTAAATATTTTCAAATATTTTCAAAATGTAAACTTGGTTCAATATAAGCATGTGTGAAATTCAGATCAGTCTCAGGGCTCTTGCAATATTGCTTCATATTTTTTTCCCCCCCAGAAGTATCCATATGCTGCAGTTTGCTGCTGCCTTATAAACATACTCTTCCTTTAAAATGACAAGGTTAGGCAGATTCTTTGCTGTCACATTGTCATAACAAGAACAACAATATTTCTTAACTATCAAAATAGATTTTTGACAGACAAATGTGAAATGATTTTTAGAGTGGAAGGAAGGAATACATTTCTGTCTCAACTCTTGAAGAGGTTGTTAGGAAAGCCCAGAATTTGGAAGGGATACTATATGGGTGGTTTCATCTGAACAGGAGGAAAACCTTACTTTGGGGGTGACAGAACACTGCAACAGATTGCCCAGAGAGGTTATGGAGTCTCCTTCCCTACAGATATTCAAAAGCTGCCTGGATATGATCCTGTGCAACCTCCTCTAGGTGAACCTGCTTTAGCAAGGGGGTTGGACTAAAACATCTCCAGAGGACCCTTCCAACCCCAAACACGCCATGATTCTGCAATATCAGTGATTTTCCTCCTTTTTGGCATACCCTTTCCTTCTCTAGCCCTGCTTAAGGCTGAAGATGCCCCGCTGCTGTTCACAAACTGAACAAAAGTGGAACAGGGAACTGACCTTTTTTGAATTTGCCACCAATCGTTGATTTCGGAGACAAAAGACACTTTGTCCTTTCACATGCCACTGAGATGGAGAATCTGCTTTTCTCCTTCCATTCTGCAACAAAAGTCTGGAAAAGTGCTTTGTCGCTTGCTACATCAATAATAGTGAAACTTTCAGCACTTAAGGGAACAAATGGGAAAACATCCTGAGAAAGCTGCAGTGAAAAGCCTTGGTCTATAGTGGAATCATCTTTTATCTCATCAGTGTCAGTTGGATCTAGACTCCCAAGATGGACCTGGAGTGTTTTTAGCTGCTGCTCTGCATTGCCCTCACTCTTCCACTGTGGCTCAATCATCTGCCCTTCAGTCTTGCAGGTGACTTGTCTTTTTCTTGCAGATTTTACAGGGAGAGAAACAGAACTTTTTGGAACAAGCTCTTTGGGAGGTGTTGGAGGAATAAACCCAATATTACTATCTGGTGGAGGACAGGATGTTCTGTTGCTTCCTGTGAGCTGAAGTGTTATGCCATCTGTTTTCTGGAGAGCCGAGTTTCCCGTTTTGTCTTCTTTAACCTTGAAAGAGCTTTTTAAATCCTGGCAAGTGGACAAAGGTTCTGGCTGACAACAGTCAAATTCAAAAACTGGATTTGGCTCTTGACTAACAATAGGAGCAACTAACTTTCCTTTTAAACTCGAACGTACTGAGACCTGTTCAGTGCCTGAGGGACTAGGCCATTTGTCTAATACATCCTGCAACCCTGGGCTTAGTTCAAATGAGCAGCCAGTCGACACCACTGGATGGGATTCCTTATCTAAAGCTTGCTGGCTTCTACGGAGCTTTTCACCTTGATCTCCTACTAAATCCTTTGGTCTGGGGTCACTGTTACAAATCACTGGGTTTCTTAATCCTGACTGACCTTGAAATGCAGAAGGAAGATCTTTCAGAAAAGAAGGAGAGTTTCCATGGTCTAAAACTTCAGCTATTAAATCAGAGCATTCTAGAGACACATTGTTACACTGTGCAGGATTCTCATGTTCTTTCTGATTGTCACTGACATCAAATTTATTCTCACCAGGCCTTAGATTCTGCAAAAGACCATCTGGAGAAAGCAAAGCCACAGGGTCTTTTCTGTCAGCTTCCATGATGTGAACAGCTGAAAGGTCAGTGACATTACTGAAGCTATCATCAAACAGCAAATTGTCACTCATATTTAGGCTTGTTTCAGGGACAGGCTGGCATTCTACATGTACAATGTGTTCCTTACCAAAATGGGAGGTTGCTTTATTAAGGTCTTTAGACACACTCTCCCCTTTCACTGGATTTTGGGTCTGGCAATCTTGTAGAAAACTGTGTAGCTGTGAGTCAGTCACTGAGAAATCACTTTCTTTAAGACAAGGTCCAGGTTCCATTTTCTTCACTACAGACTGTAAATTAAGGTCTCCAGACTCCAAAACTTTATTACTACAGTGCTGAGTTGTGTTTTTTGTAATGATATTTGTTGTGATAAGACTTGATAAGCTCAGTTTCCTAACTGTTGCAGCCAGGCTTTTATCAGTACTATTCTCAGTCCACAAACTGCTTAGTTTTTTGGAGATTCCCTGCTGTGGTATTGCTGCCAGCTCTGAACCCTGCATTCCCTGTTGTCCTGTGATTCCAGCTGCTCCCTCCTGTTTTATTATCATCTCAGTTTGAGTATCCAACTGGAAGCTGTCTTCAAAGTCTCTAGAGTCAGAAAGCAGATCAGAGGCTGGATCATTCTGAGCATCATCTGCATTGCAAACAGCTTTTGATTTTACTAGAGACCCTTTCAGCAAATCCTTAGGATGACTGCTGCCTTTCTGCAGTGTTTCAGCTTGTAACAATATTCCATTGGGCTTTTCACTCCCATTTTTGCCCCCATCCTGAATCTGAATATTGCAGGTTTTATCCTCACCCAGACAAAAATGCTTATCAATCCTCGCCTCAGCACAGCTCACATGTGTTCGAGTTTTATCAATTTTATTCTGCTTACCATCAGTATTATCAGGTCTCTGTGTCCTAACACTACCAGGTATTACTGTGCTTCCTGCAATATTATGTGTCTCCACACTGGTGTGTGGAGTACCCTGCAGCTTAAAGGGTGCCTGAAAACATGCTCTCCCTTTAGGCATGCCTTCATTAGTGCTGGTAGGCTCTGTAAATAATCCTTCCATTTTATCTTTCCTCCCAATCTTAACTTCCTCCATCTGCATGGAATTTGAGACTTTATGAGTTATAGAATCTGTTTCCATAAATTTCTTGTTATTTTGATTTGAAAAATTATCTGTAGAGATGGTGGTGTGGAAAACAGGCGGCTTTTGTATGTCTATGTTAAGCATGTCTTCAAGAAGTGACCTCTGCAGTTTTGAAGGAATATGTTTGTTCCTAGTCTGGTTTAAATGCATATCTGTGCTTTTAATCAATCTAGACGCTGAAGAGTTTGTTCTCAATGTGGGTGTTTTCCCTTGTTCAGTAAGGTGCTCTGGGATTGCTGTCCTGGGATCCATCTTGGTTTTGATCAGAGGAATGTCTTCTATGTTTTCATTACCTCTGCACATATTTGGCCGTTTTCTAGCACTGTACACAATATCACCCATGCCTTCCTCTGCTCCAGCCTGTCTCTTGTCTGGGACTTCACTCTCCAATACAGAGCTTTCTGTGCTACTGCTTAGTCGCCTTTTATATCCCTTTTTCATATTTGATAAGTTCCCATTCTGCAAACCAAGGCCATTACAGTGTTGAACTCTGCACCCTTTTTTGTTTAACACCCTTGAAGACTCAGCAGACTCTCCTCCATCTGATCTATGCAGTCTGTCTTCCAGTTCTGACTCACTGCTGTTCACAGAGGAGGTATCAGTCTCGAGAAAAGACTCTGGGTTCCACTGCACTCCCATCAGTGCCAAATCCTGCTGCAGAAGTCTCCTGGCTTCCTCCACTATGACAGCAGCTGCTTCTCTTTCAGTTAAGCCCTTCATTCCAGCCATCCAGACGCTGCGCACAGTCCGACGCTCCTCTGCTGACTCTTCGTCCTCATCCACAGCCCTCCGAACGCTGGGGGAAAGGCAACAGACAGATATAAACATTCAGGCAGAACACAACAAACACAAGGAGCTGGCACTATTCTGTTCTGCTCCCATTTCAACTGGCTTCACAGCTTCCTTCACAGAAGCACTTTACCTAAAATATAACGCACTTAATGGGAAATAACTTAATTGGAAATAACTATTTCAGTTTCCTAAATGTGAATGGATGTTGATGAAAGATATTACTGGCTGCATACCCCAGAGGCACTGCCAGGTTTCTGTGTCCAAACACAGACAGTCAGAGAGACTCACAAGTTATTTCTAACTACCATTTGGCACAAAGTCCCAAAAAGTTGCCATATTTTATTGCAGGTTTCATCCTGTAATCCTTCACCTTACAAACTCCTTTACTTGACTTCTGGACTGAGTGATTTCTCACCTTTTAAATGGTACCGAATTCTTCAGAGCAGTTGCCACGTCATCAGGAGTGGCTTTAGCAAGATCAGCCACCGTGACAAAGCCAGCATTGTAAAGTGCCCTGGCACGCTGTGCGTTCAGCAGAGACACTCGTACCAGGTCACAGAGCTCCCTGTGAACCCCAAAAGTGAGGCGGCTCTGGAACTGGGAGAGCAACAGCTCCATGTTGTGCCAGCCCAGTCGATTACAGAAAACTGTTATCATTCCTGGAACACAAAAGTTAACATTAATGTCTTATCTCCAGCTCGAGTTTTACTAAGCTGGATTCATTTCCCCCCACCCCACCCAGTCTGAATTGGCACTCACTTTACATTTCTCACCTTCCCATTACTTACAGAAACTAACTCATGTTTATTACAACTACAAGGAGGAGCTAGTCTTGCAGAACTCAACTTAACCTGGAATTAACTAGTTAATCGGTAAGGCAGAAGTTCTGAATGACTCTGTTTTTTCAAAGATGGTAATATTGAAGGTAAGAAGCACATGCATATCCTGGAACAGGAGTCCTATGAAACAATCATACTGAAAGAAAGATAAGAGAAAAAGCAGTGATGAGAGTCACTAAGGGAAGCCACAGATCTTTGAGGAAAGCCAGCACTGATGTCCATAAGAGCAGACTTCCAGTTACTGAGAGCATCATAGGAGGTAGCAAATCCTATGATAAAGATAACAACTGCAGTCCCCAGTGCAGGGGAGAAGGAAAAGAGCAGAGAAAAGACAGTTGCTTACTCACAGATTGCATCTACACAATATGAAAACCACTGAAAGGCATGGCATCCCTCACTATTTTTACAGTGATTATAGAATACAACTTTTATCATGTCTCATAACTCTACATCATGTCAACAGTTCATTTTACTTCCCAGATTACTACTGTGAAAATTAATAACACTGGGAATATAGAATTATGAAACTGCTGCAAAGTTATTTATACTTAAAAGTTTAAAAAAAAGAAAAAAAGAAGTTATTTATACTACCAGAATTATTTTAAACTACTCTGCATCAGTTGGCATGACCTTTTCATTTTGGGGCTTTGACTCATGCTGCAACCCACACATAGGGTTTCACAAGTGGAGCTAAAACTGTCTCAAAAACTGAAAAAACACTTACGGAGTAATGGAAGGCTTAGGCAACAGAAATAAAATATCTTGGTCACATGGTGGGCTGTTACTTCTGCTCCCACATACCCTTCTTATGGAAGTTAAAGGTAGCAGCTGTCTGACCTCCTGTGATCTGGTGATAAATTACCCAGGAAGCTACTCACTCTGTTTTGAAAACTATAACCTTGTACTTTCTGGCCAATTAATTTTGCATTCAGAAGAAAGCCATGTTCCACATTAGAGGCTCCAAGCTTTATTCAGTGCTGAAAGGTACTCTTTCCTGATAGAGCTGAGCTTTAGAATGGACTTGCACTTATTTCCATACTTAGTATTGAACAAACTACGTTCATGCACAGCACACAGATGATTTCCACAGACCTCAGCATGCTACAGCACTGCTTGATTCCTCTCAGCTAGCTCCTTCCCACATCACACTCTGTGGTTCCACAGCAGGGGCAACCACAGGTTAAGCTATAAATCCATAAGTGGTTTTACAAGACTGTTTGTTGTTAGTACCACACTGTAGCTATCTTAGCCCCATATCTGAAGGGGAAAAAAAAAAAAAAAAACAAATGACTAGCCTAAGACTCCTGGGATATTTTGCCAAGACAACTCACCTGCATAAGTGGCAGCAGACTGCTGCAAGGATTGAAGCTGACCACGGCTACAGCCATATTTATTGGTCATATCTATTAAAGGAACCTCGCTGATTAAATCCAGAAGGGCAAGGCTGGTGAAAAACCTGTTGAAGAGGTACAAGTAGAAATGAAATTGTCATCCAGAGCACATTACTGCACATGGCAAAATGCACCATCATAGCACAGGACAGAATGGCACTATAGTATAGCACAAAAGAGAAGCAGAGAGGATGGCTTCCAAAAACATCAGCACAAGCATCTTGTGTCAGCAAGGTTCCCAGACCAGAGCAGGCCAGGTCCAGGTTCTCTGCCCTTTCAGCTCACTCAGAAAAACAGAGTCTGTACATTACAAATGTTATAGCCTCTGGTCTCTGCACATTCACACCCACATGCTGTGGCTACCTTTTGTGGATGGCCATTTGTCTGTGCTGTTTCTCTGTTCTAGCTATGATTTTGCCCTTTACAGAGCGAGCTAGGAAGCTTTCTTCAATCCCCACCAGCTCAGCCACACGTTTCATTGAGGCAGGCAGCTTCTCCCATAAGCAGAAAAACTGGTACCAATCAATTGTGGTCCACTCCTCATACACTGGGGTCACCTAAAGGAAAATAAGACCATGCAAAAAACTATTTCAGAGAAATAAACAGAATAAACAGAGCTTTGGGTAAACAAAACTACAGCCTAGGGAATGTGGTTAGAGCATCCTACGCACTACGTAAAGACACTGAGTCATAAGCATGTACCATAAAGAAAGTAAAAGCTCTTCTAATCCAGTTTTTTTAATATTTGTACCAATGAGATCTGACTCATGGGTACTCCAATGATTAAACAATTTAGAATCTTTTTCAGATTACTCCCTAAATCCAAGCCACAAAATTATTTTTAAGATGTATCTTCAATGTATTTTAATAAAACAAAATTTTATTCTTTTTTTAACATAATTTACAGATATCTATCAACATCTTAACACCACTAGTAACCACACTAGGCACTGCCACAGCATCTGATGAAGCAGGAAGGACACAGATTTTGCTAGAACTTGCCAAAGCTTTCGTTTACCTGGACTACAAGAAATCTCAACTTTTATTAATACTAAAAAAGCCATCCATAGCATTCACACACTTTTAGACATAAAACCAATTCTGTTAATGTTCAGTCAGCACAGAGTCAGTTTCACTATGAGGAGACAAAATGTCTTCATATCTGTATCGATAGAAAGCAAGGTTAATTATTTTGAAAGAACTAAAAGTTGTTTGGCACATGTGTTAAATGGCACAGAATACTAGATACCTATGTGGTTGTAAATCATTCATGCCCCTTCATCTGCTGAGAAGAACAAGAGTTATTAAGATGTGGGATTGTCTTTTGCTGTTTATTGGGCTTTTGTTGTGGTTTTATTTTTCTTTAGAGAAAACTCCTTTCCTAGTCTAGCAAATATTTGTTTTAATCAACTTCTCTAAACTACAAGGTCTTGGAATACAGTCTCATATTTGTACAAGTAAAAGATTCAAGGTTAAAAAAACTAAAAAGCATTATAGCAGATAAACTCCCTGTATCCCATAAGTAACACATGAAGAACAATACTTAAAAAAAAATTTAAAAGCAACAAAACGAAACAAACTTTTGGCCTTGAAAACGAACAGACTTGCAAGGAAGTGTTTTAGAGTAGCTTAACAGAAGAGAATCTCAAGAACATTTTGTTCAACAGTGTATGATTTAAAATAACCTTAGACAAGCTGCTGCAATTAAAAAGTACAGCCCAAAAAACATAATGCCATCACTGCCTCTACTCCAGAACATGAACAAATTTCATCCTTTTTCCTTCTGTTTTGAAGCCACAAACAAGGAAAAAATTCAATGGTGCATAACACAAAGAAGTTCAAACAGAACAAAATATAATGTGGTCCTCTAAAACAGAGATATGGATACATATGGCACACTATTAGATTAAAAAAAAATCTATTGGTATCAGCCCATAACTGTGTTAATGAACACAGAAGGCAGAGACAGGTACCCTCAGTCTCTTGCCTCCCCCTGCCCCTTAGTTCAACAAGCTTTGGAATTGCAAGCACATTCTTGAAGTGAACTGTCTTTTTCAGACAAGATTCCCAAATTTTGCCTTTGATTTATCATCCTGGTAAGGGGAATACACTTTACGCTTAAAGAAAGCTAAAGCTGACTGTCAGGTTTTGGATGATGTTTGCATGACGGGCCTCTGGCAGCCATGAATCCCAAGTTGTTCAATGCAACTCCATCTGGTTTCCTCACTAATCTTCACAGGTTCATGGCTTCTTCTCCAAAGGTCTTAAATAGCACTGCTTAGCTTTTTAAGTGTATGTGCTTATAAATCTTGACACACTTTGGGACACTTTCCCCTCATGAGATTTATCACACTCCTTTCTTTAGCCCTGACAGCATCACCAGGCAAGTAAACTAAATCAGAGATGAATTTCACTGTTACTGAACCAAAGAAAGGCCAACCCATAGAAAGGATGTAGTGCAGCTGTCTGAGGCTTTTTGGAGCCAAAACAGATACTAAATCCCCCAAATTCTTCTGGGTCTCCATAAGTAATATGAAATTGAGCCTGCTGATCCTAAACACACAATAAAATAATCAATTTGTTTCATCAACTTCAAGCATCTAAGAAAAATTACTATTATCTTATGCTTAAAACTTAGGAAGTTCTAAAATCTTACGAAGTGAGGAGTGACAACAATGGGTTTAAATGGCATGCAGACCTGCCTACACAATAGACACTATGGGAACACACTAATTCTGAAGAACATTCAATTTAGAAACTTTTCTTCATGAAGGACAAGCTAAGCAGAGCACAAAAAACCCCAAACCTATGTTCAGGGAGCTTTCAAGAACTCTGCATTGTGCTGTTTCTCCTTCCTTTAGTTTTGGCAGTAGAAAATACAAAACACAGAATGAGGAACCTACCAAATAGACAATATGCAGATCATTCTCCAGAACAAAGCTTTTCATAGCTCGCTGCAGGTCAGCAAAGATTTCCATGGCTTCAGTTGGTGAAAGAGAAGAGGAAAGAGTAGCTGAGCCAAGATGTGTTGGATGATAAACCTTTGCTGTTAAAAAGATATATATATATATATATATATATTACATAGAGAAACATTAAAGTGCAAGTTAATATATCATTTTCAGGCTATGGTGCATTTGAGAGATTTCTAACTTGTTACAACTGCTTTTTCAAGAAGAAATTGTGTATTTCTCCATTCTGAAGACAGGAAAATAGAAACAGTAAAAAGTTTAGCCTTGCCTATGTCTAAACTAGCCTTTTTCTCTTATTCAGAAAGACAAAAATCATAGTCTACCATTCATGTACACAAATCCTGTAGCTAAAATATGCTTTGTTTAAAGATATTTTTGGAATTTATAGAGTAGGACACATCAGTCTTAGAGGTGACGTGCCTTCCAAGAACACATGCATGCAAAATATGTTAAAGCAGGTGTAAAGATACCCTCCTGAAAGCTATAAAACCCTTGATAGAAATGATTCTTTAAAATAAAAAAGAAATGCAGAGAAGTCCTTACTATAAGGTTACACTGAACATCTATTCAGCTGCAGAAGACTTAATGAATCAGAATTAACTGCAGCCATGGGGAAGAACACCAACATTACCTTTCACATCATTGCCAGAGTCCACAACGTGAATGAATTCATTCTCCAGCAGCCATGCCACACAAGCCTCAATAGGTCCAGTCTGTGCTTTGTCTTGCCCTTTCCCATTTTCCCACTTGCTTTCTTTCAAGCTGCATGCAAGCAGAGTGCAAGAAGCATAGGTCTGCACATCCTCTGGAGTGTTGGCTACTCCCCCCACTATGATCTGTTGAAGAGAACAACCTGTTCATATTGCCAGAGATGCAGTAGGATAGAACATCAGATCAGAGAGTCAAAGAGAGTGATCCATCATGTCAGTTCTTAAAGAACCATTTTCCCAGAGAGGGGAATATGAGGCAAAGCAACAGCCAACTTTTAAAGACTTTTCTTGGCAAGAAGTCAGTCACCTTAGGTAGAAGTAAGAGGACTAAGCTATAGGAAAGAATGAATTACAAAATCTTATTTTGAAAGTTGACATACACATAGCAGCAATTTAGATTTGAGACTAGCCCTAGGCATTTTGCTCAGCCAACACTGTGAATTATTTTAATATGTTAGAACACAAACTGCAATTTTGTGAAGACAAAAAGCAAACCATGAAGGAGTTCTCATAAGGCTATTCAGCATACTGAAATTTTCTCTTAATAAATGTGAATGCTATAGCCCATCATTGTTGTCCTGATTGAGAGTGATTTTTTCCCCTTGGATTTTGTTTTTGCTTTGTTTTTCACATAACTGCTCTTTCCTTGTGAATAATTTCCATGTCTGTGTTTTCCTTGAGATAAGCAAGGTATTTAACTAAAAACTTGCTTTCATGGTTTCAATAGATTTTTTCCATGTTATATATAAACCCAGTCTGAAATAAATTCCCTTCTTTTTGATAGCTTTTATGTAGAAAAATACATTTAGAAATTCCATTGGTCTGCTAAAAATTCAGAATCTATGGAACCACAACCAAGTTCTAAGAATCAGAAGTTTTCCCAAGACAGTAGAACGAACTGTATTTAAAGAGTTCTGCATCTAATCTAGGTTCAAGCCCAAAAGCAGCTTTGGAAAAGGACATAAGTTCACCTATGTGGAATAAAGCTTAGTAACCCTTGTTTAAGTGTGTTCACATCCCAATCTTCAGCAAGCAGGGAAACATTCCAGACAAAATGCTGAATATTGAAGCAAGCTGGCAGACCCATATAAGATGACTGGGTTGGTAAGGGAGGAAACACGTGAAAAAGAAGTGCACAGAAAACATTTGATGGTGTCACAAAAGAAACTATCCTACAAAGGTGCAAGCACAGTTCTAACCCTTCTCTGTGTGTCCCATACCTCAAGTATTGCTCTTTTCATGCTAGAAGCAACACCTTCCCCTTCTCTTCTAAGCAAACAGCTGCAAACAGGCTTGAGAGATCCCTGAAGTAGAGCAGCACCTTTTGATCTTTCTGAAGGCTTGCAGACTAAAATGCTCTCACCTATTGGAAAAGAAAAGAAAAACAAAACAAATACAAAAACAATGACCTTAGGATTGCATCTTAGCACTCTAATAGCTGCACACAGTTCCTCAAGGACATATATTGGAATGGAAAAGTGTAGGTATTTTCAAAAAAGCTCGGGAAGAAAAGAAGAGAAAAAAATAAAAAAATGTGCATCCTTGAACACTGCATATGAATTGCTATGTAAGGACTCCACAGATGCATAATACTTCAGAACTAAAGGCAGAGCAAGCTTCAAAGTTACATTAGGCTAGTCAGGGTCAAATGACAAAACAGCTAAAGACATTCCACAGCCTCTCTGTGGAGCCCCTGTTTGTTGCTGAACCACTCTTGCTTCTTGTTCCAGAATTTTTCTTTTTCGTTACATTAGTAAACTGAAAAAATTCTCAAAAGTAAAAAGAAAACATAAAAACTGCACAACACTTTGACAGTTTGTGTTGTCAACCAGCTTCCACTCCTGAAATAACACAGATACCAATCTAATTCAGAAATCCAAAATTATTAATCTAAGTAACAATGCATTCTCTGAACTTTCATATATTCATATACACACACACAAAACCTTAAGTATCCTGCATGGCTTCCACTGAAAGTACATCTAAATATAACACACCTTAAAATTCTGTAGCAGACATTGTTAAGTTAATCTCTCTGAAACCTGTGGGAGACACAAGTCCCAGAGCCATGAAACAAAAATGAAAATCATGGATAAATTCCTTTAATGAGATCATAGTACAGCCTACCCATGGAAAATGCAGTGGTCACACAAAGGAGACTTTTTCCACAAAGCTGTTAGAGATAAACCAGATCACTGAAGACCTTAGCTAGTTAGAAGCTTTGCCAATTGGCACAGGATAAATGAATTATGGGTAGGACATGTTTGCCTCTGACTAAAGCATTTGGATTAGCTGTACAGTAAATATCATGATAGGTTTATGATAATTTGTTAAGATTTAAATGCATGTAGTCTGGACACAAGGTAATTCTGGTAGGGGGTATCTTAGTAAGAACCTTGGAATATTAAGTTATGATAAAACTGTAGCTGTGGTACAGTAATGAGCAAATACAGAGGTAATGAAAACACAACTGCACTTAAATTTAATGAACAAAATGCAGTGTAGGTGAGTAACCAAATACAGCTTAAACATGATTACATAAATGAATTACAGGATTAAATGATATTCAGAGGTTGTGTCTTGAATTTTTGGTTATCCTGACAGGTGAAACTTTTGACATGTGTTGACCATGTACTTTTAGCAGAGCTGAAGAGTACAGAAAATAAGCTGCCTGTAAGCATTGCTTTGTGAAAGCAAAGCTTATTTTGATTTTAGCAATAGGGAACATTCATTCATTTTGTGTTTGGGTTCTGATCTGACCCACTATTCCCTCTGAAATCTTCGACTCCTTAAAATGATATATCTAAAAGAAAATCTAAGAGAAGACAGGTACCCACTTAGCTCTGCATTATCTGACAGTTTTATAAGACTTAGGGGATACTCTTTCCCAAAATGCCACTGAGAATTTAAAGCAAATAACTGCAATCTAGTAAAGTAAAAAAAAAAGGAACTGAGCTGTTTCAGTATCCATTATCGAACATTTCAGAGGCAAGGGGAAGTGCAGGTTAGCAGCAGACTAGACAAACACCAGAAGATTCTGGATATCCAGGCATAAAACTTAATTAAAATCAACAAAGGTCCTATTATATTTCTAGGTTTTGTTCAGATTTACCTATTTCTCTTTGAGAAAATTACACTTTTGATGAATGTAAAAATAATCAAATTTCATTCTCTAAAATGATGTTTTTAAATTTCCATCAAATCAAGAAAAAGAAATTAAAAAATCTAAATGCAAGACAATCCAAAACTACAATGTTGGGAGAGGAGGAGGAATTGGATCCAACAGCATTTATCTTCTGTCTGTCAGCTAAATTTCATATCCACAGAAGGCATTTTTTCCAGCTGAAATTGCTGTCCTGCAGTCCCCCTGCTCTGTGAAAGAGTAGCAGCTGGCAGCATAGCTTTATGTTCTCATCCAAAAGACTCCTTGGAGTGGAAAAAAATGGTACATTCATGAAGCTCATCAGCATAAAATCAACTGCTTACTGTGCATAACACAGGCACATCAGAACTGTCAAAAAGGGTACTAATTGTTGCAACTTGAAGGGGGGAAAAAGAAGAAACTTCAAGGAACAACATAATTTTACACCTGCCAGCTACAGGCAAATGACAAAGTCTGGAAAATTTCAAAATCCAGCACGCAGCTGCCCTTTTCTTGAACACATAGGGAGAGCTTGCAGAGATATAGGTCGCAAAATGCTCTGTTGCTATGCTACTCAGGCAAAAATAGAAAGCTAAATGTAAGAACAGTCTGTTTACATAGGGCTCCAGCAAGCACCAATCAAACAATCAGGAGGGCAAATCCCACTTCCTGAATCTATTGAACTTCTTATTTTCTACTGTGTTTATATTTGTATAATGTATTTTTTTGCAAATATCATCTGTGAAGATAAATTTCGATTGCAAATGAAAATAATAGGCAGGATTATTTTGTCGAACATCAATCAGTGCCACTGTATGCAAGAAGATGCCTTATTATCTGTGAACCACTGTTCATATTTCCCTGTCTCTGTCTCATTACTACTTTCAAGATCCATAAAATTGATGGTTAAGTTTAGCAGAAGTTCAATAAATCTAAATCACTGTTTCAGACAACAGAAGTTTGTCAAATTATGGTTGCAGACTTTAAATGCATTTCTTACATTTTAAGCCTGTCCAGTGA
Organism: Climacteris rufus; assembly: GCA_013398175.1. Taxonomy (NCBI): domain Eukaryota; kingdom Metazoa; phylum Chordata; class Aves; order Passeriformes; family Climacteridae; genus Climacteris; species Climacteris rufus. Next base: position 27,912 of record VZRZ01006353.1, on the reverse strand, counting down.
GAGTTTACTGCAAATTTTCTCACTGAAACTGTAAACACTTTAGTAAACTGACCATGGATCACAGAATTAAGGCAAATGAACAACACAGCCTTAGAAGCTAACAAGAATTCAAAGGAGCAAATAGCCTGTTCCTAAAAGTAACTGACATGTAAATACCAAAGTCAGTCTCGGGCAGTGAAAACAATCCCCTAGGAATTACAACTTTTACTCCATTAATACCAAACAAATTCATACCAAACAAATTCATCTTGATTAACCTAATCACACTGAATATGGAAGGAATTCATCATGATTAGTCACTAATTGCGAAGGATTTAATCAGGTTAACGCCGTTCTTCCAGAATGTTAATAAAGACTCTGCTTACCCTCTGTGTCTACCCCTTTCCTGCCAGCCCTGCCAGCCATCTGCTTGTAGGTGAGGATGTCCAGCAGTTTGCCACCAAAGGTGGGCGTCCGGATAACGACTCGGCGCGCGGGCAGGTTCACCCCCGACGACAGCGTGGACGTCGCTGCCAGGACCCGAACCAGGCCCTGCCGAAAGGCTCCCTCTATGATGTCCCTCTCATCAAAAGTCAGACCTGAGGAGATGAGGCTTTTAGTGAACCTTGTCATGGTGAGATTGCATTGCAGGGCTAACAACGTTACTGTCCGGCAAGGGGAAGAACAAACAAACTTCATGAATGCTCAGCATGCAGCGTTAGGAACTAGACTCGCAACACTACCTTGGTTAACTTCTTCTGACCCGTAAGTGAAGCAAAATTCCACCACTAAGTTTTTATTATTCAGTTGACAGTAATAAACTAGTTTTTCTAAGATGCTTGTACCCATTTTAGCAAGATGAACAACTACTTACTGCATAACTACAAGTACTGCAAATAAATACACATAAAGAAATAAATAAAATAAAAATGAGAAAACAGTAGGACTCTAGGATTTACTCATCTGCTGTCCTGACCCTGGACTTCTTCATTATTTCCATTACAGGTTTAGTATGTATCTTTGTACATTTCCTTCAGGCTTTCAGGAAAAATTTTATTCTTGTTAAATAAATCCAGATCCTATTAGCATTTGGAATTAATCCTCCTAGATAATCAATGCCATAGCTACTGCTGTCTCTCCCAGTCAGTCCATTCTCTCAGTGAACCAACAGGTGACAAACACTATTACCTACTTAAGGAAGAAATAAAAAAACCTAACCAGAAGTATTCACAGCACATTCTCCTCTCATTTTTATTTTCATTGTTGTACTTCCTCTATTTAGTCATTTATTTTAGTATTAAGCTGAGGAAAATTGCTCTGAAGTACTTTGGCAGCTTTAGAACATCTTGAAAATGCTTGAGCTGCAAATCAGCTAAGTTTTCTAGCATTTCACAAAAAAACCCACTTAAGATGTATTCTAAAAGTTGCTGTTATCCAACGCCACAGACAGAAGATTTATCATAACAATTTGTGAATTAAAGTCTTTGGCCACAATAAAAGAATTTCAAGTTTACCTCTAACTGTGGGATTCTCAAAGCTTATTTAGTCATAAGCTACAAAAGGCTTCAAAAAGCAACTGGTAAATTGCTGGTACCTACAGTAAAAGGAATCCATATGACTTAACCATTACTGAATTCAAGACCAAGATATTTAGGAATACCTGCATGATGAAATGCCACTCCCCATGGCAAAGTACGCTGGAGCACAGAATCCAGGCCTGAGATAGAACGCTTCAGCTGATCCAGAACCTCATCAATCCCTTCTCTGTCCACAACAACTGGGGCAAGGGCTGAGTTTTTTGCAGAACCTTGAGAGAGAAAGTATTTTTATAGTACCTACTAAAATTAATTTTCATTAAAGGCACTCTGCATACTATAATCATCTATTAACTACTTTTCTCTTACTCTCAGCTTGTTGCAAACTGTAGAACTCCCTGGCAATGATGTCTGCCAGCTTCTCACACCAGTTCTTGGAAGGACAGAAAAGCAGGACTGAATGGCCACCACAAACAGTCTCATAACACAGGCTCACAATATGGTCTTCATCTCCCTGAATTGAGATAAAATATTTTCAGTGCACTCTCACATTGAAAGGGTGTTTTAAAGGCTGTTGTTCTTCCAGATCCCAGTAGGAATCTGCTACTTCAAGTCAGAAAGAAGAGCAAACAAAGAAAATGGAGCACTGTTACCTTTATTCTGTCTTGCTTTATGGAGCCCAAGCACTGCTTATGACCACATTATCGAGGACAGTTCTAAACCTACCCATGAATAAACGCAACGTTTCACATCTTGTTTTCATAAATCTGTTTCTGAATGAAGGCCACACAGTGCACAAAAAAATCACTGCAACCTCCATGTCATGGGTAACAGCAGTGGGGAAGAACTAGGAAGAGCCCTGAAGGAAAACCCCCTACAGAAACTAGGGAAGATGTTCTAACTTGGATGTCTGAATTATAAACCTGAGATGCAGCAATCTAAGCATTCCCAATAAGATGCATTCAGCAAGCACTGCTGACCAAAGACTGCAACTGTTCAGGGCACAGTGGAAGGCTATTCAGAGATACCTGTATAGGTGTCCTTACAAAACCCTGCTATTTACAGCTTGCTTTTTTGGTTTGAAGATTCTAAGAGAGTCCCTGCAACTGATCTGTTTTGCTTGGCTAAGCCAGATTCTTTTGTAGCAAGCAGGCCAAAGGAGGAAGAGAAAAATGTAGGCATATAGCAAGAAATAAAAAGCACTAAAACACAAATGAAAATGGGAGCAATAGGAGGAACTTCTCCATAAGGATTCAACCAAATTCAGCCAAGGTGGTGAGGTCATCAAGTTCCCTTTCCTGGTCCAGTTGGAGGCACAGAAATCTAAATGTCCAGTGACAGATTTCAAACCCGAGATCACCCGGTCTTATAAAATAAGCCAACTCCCTCAAACTGTTGAGTCATAAGGCTAGTTTAGTTCTTTCTCTCACTTAATTTAGTAACTATCTCAAAAAATACTCAAATGAAACATCACCTTCTCAGTATGACCACAAAAAAGCAAGTTTTCAAATACTCTTGTCAAAAACATTTCCTTTTGTTTCTAGGATACTTTTTCTTTGCTGTGCCACCATGCTACTAACAAGAGAATGTCTGTCCACAGCAAGAACTGGGTGAAAAACATTCCAAAATACTGCTGGCATTCAGCCCATAGTGTCCAACTACTACACTAGTATTGCACAGAGCAGTTGAAAGGACTGGAGAGAGAATTCATCCTTCAAAGACTCCACAAAAAAGGAACCTACAAACAGGAAGCACAAATTTCCCATTTCTACCCATCTGGTTCTTTGAAGTCATTGTAGTGTTACCCCTAACTTTCCACATCCTTTTCAAGTGTGCAAAAGGACTGAATTCTGAGAACAGATTCAGAAGAATCAGGACGGACATCTGCCTTCTAATCATTGTCAAAAATAGATAATTTAGCAGTTTAACAGAAGTAGGTTCAACACCAGATTTTAAAGCAAATATATTCTCCCAATTATGAATGCAAATTCCTTGGTCTAAACACGAAATACTTACCTGCTTTTATGAAAGTGAAGTAGATTCCCAGACACAAGATAGAATGGTGGGTAAGGGGAGAATCAAACTCTTTATACCTGCCAAGTGCTCAGAAACAAGATAAGTGCAAAATCACCTTTGTCTTCAAGACCTTTATGAATGTGTGTGTGTCTGTGTATTCTTGGGGTTCTTTGTTTAAGTCAGTAGAAGAAAAAAAAACCAGTTTTTTTCTCAGTTTGAGCATATAATCTATGAAGTAAACAATGAAGTTGGGAATGTTATCTCTTTAAAAAGAAATAAAAAACATACCAGGAGCTGGTTTTTTAATTTTAGAACTACAAAAGGTGTTATCCCAAAGCCACTGCTCAGAGTTTTGTTACCTTCAGTTGCAGCTTGGGCTGGAATTCTCGCACTAAATTCATGGAGGAGTCATAGATGTTGCTGCCAATTTTCACCCACTCCTTGAGGGGCACAGGGCGGAAATCTGTACAGTAAAGCTCTGCATCCAACCAGGAGGCCAGGAGGCCCAAGTTGGGGAGGGTAGCACTCATGCCCACTATCTGTATCCCACCAAAGCTGGAACTGGTCCTCTTCACATGTCTGGAAGTGGTTAAACAAAAATGGAAGTTAGTGGCTCAGTCTCCAGTGCAGTCTTTCTAAGCTTAAATGACTTAATTAAAACATTTCTATTTGTTTCCATTTCAGGACAAAGAATATTAGTCTAATGTCTTCCTAGATCTGGGAACCAAAGCCATAAGCTCAGCAAAGAAGCAAGTAGCTTCAGTTCTTAAGGTGCTGAACAGCAGCTTCCACTAAAGGCAGTGAGAAGCAATGGACTCCTAACAAACCTGAAAACATAAATTGTTGATTTAAATACCCAAATGTAGATTTTAATTCAGGCTTTTACATCCACACAATAGCAGAGTTTAGGCTTCTAAGCTTATGTTTGAAAACTACTCATGTGCATTGCACTGAGCCACAAATTGAGACTTTAAAAAATAAAAAGGTCTGACAAATCAATGGGAGCTCAGAAATAATCTGAATCTTCTTAGAACACCCTGGTAGTCCTGGCCTAGACAAGAAACAGAAAACAAGCTTATCCAGAAGCTATAGTATAAAAAATCAGTCACTGATGAGACAGAAATAGGGAAGATGGAGAGAGGCAGACTCTCTGTCATCCAAGCTCTTTAAGCATTTGCTAGTACAGCTCCACCATCAAGGTTGTAGATGATTTCCCCTACGGGAACTTTGGACCTTTTCCTCCCTAAAGCAACTTTCGACCTCCAAGGATTAAAAAAGTTCCAGCTGTACAACACACTATTTGCCTGGGGAGGAAAAAAATCTGCTGCAGAATTTTGGCTGGGTCTGCAAAAGCCTCATGGAAAAGCACACACACCCACACAGGCAATGACCATCTGAGAACATTCTCTTGGGGTGAAGACACAGCTTATACTTCAGTGGGACATGCACTTAAAAAGCTCTTAATAACACTGGTCATTCTGATAACTGAATACTGGGCAGTATTTAAAGACTTTGGATAAGCCCATTAAACAACAGATAGAAAAAAAAAATTCCACAGACTCGGGAGGACATTTGAGACAAAATGAGGTTTTCACCTCCAGAAATCTCAAGTGAATTCCAAAATAAAAATAGCAGCCACTTTCTTCATGTCAGTACAGGGTACCACTGCCACCTTGCTCATGACAGAGAGATGGAGAATCTGGGCCCAAGGGCACCTACATGGTAGGTACATACTGTGTCTTCCCAGGAACAGTCCTTGATGCACCTATACCTTAGTCCCCTGGCAAGTGTTTTCTTCGTCCTGCTTCTTCAATGTAAGGGAGTAAAGCAAAGGGCAAACCTGTATCTGTGCTGTAGCTACATGATAAACCAAGAGAAAAGGAGTGGCAAAGCCACTCACACCGCTCTGAAGTGTACTGGCCTCCAAGATTTATGGGGAGAATATGAGAACAAGTCAGATGTGATTTGACCCAGAATACCAGTGGATCCTGGAAATCATGATGGGAAATACTGGTTGAAATGTCCAATGGAGAGACAGTGTAGAAATGGCAGTTCCCCCAGAACTAAATAGATGGTGTCTGCTTAGCCCAGCACTGGTAAACTCATAAAACAAGAAGCAGCAGAGAAAACTGGCAAAATCTGACTTTTTGTGCTAAGGGAACCGTTGATCTTGATTCTTCTCTCAGCACCATAAACAAAGATTGGGAAGGTTACACCATCTCCTCCACTTGCCTTTTTCTGTGTTTGGGCCCTATGGAGCTGCTGGACAGTTTGGTGCTGAGGAACAAGATACTGAATCCTTAAAGGCCTCTAGAGCTCTTCTCAAACATCTCATTTATTCCCCAGTGTCCAATCAACCGTGCTAAATGCAAGGAAACATTCAACCACTAGGCCATCACATGTTATAAGCAAAAGCAGAGCTCACCCTGAGCAGTGCTAACTAAGCAGACTGCTGGCATATCCTCTGAAGCCTTCTGATCAATTCACCATGCACAAGTGAACAGCATGCCCACTCTTCCACAACACCTGAACATTTCAGTAGCATAATCACCCTAGTCCATGAAACACTGACAAATTAAGCAGGGCAAATCTGCTAGCAAAATTATTTTTAAAAAATCCAAAGTTAAAAAAAAAACCTTTAATAGGCTAAAGAAGTAAATGAAAGTTTCAGCCTCATTTCTTTTCCTGAGAGAATAATTCCCATGGTAGCACACAAACTGAAAACTATGAGCAAAAGACATTCTGACTACAATGGCAGGCCCCTGAAAAGTGGTATGATGAGATCTTAATAAGCAAAACAGTCTAGGTCATCACTCTCATAAAAACCTTGGAGCTAACCCAAATTTCCAATTACCAAGAGAACAAAATATTTAGAGTAATCAATAATTTAGCACTAAAAGACAAACTTCTTGGTCTACTCACTGTTTTGCTGCCTTCTCTGTAACATATCTAACTTTGGTCAGGAGGAGTTCCAGCAGATATCCTCGATGAGAGTCTCCCAGCATGTGCAACTCATCCACAACCACCACTCCTGATAAAGAAAAGCAGTCAGGTCATATCTGACAAACCTCCAAACTAAGAACAAAGAGCCTCAATCCTTTCACATTGCACATGAGGAACTGAAATTCATATTCACAAATCCAGCAATGCTTACCAACACCCTTATGGTTTCCTTCTGTCACTGAGAGAGGCAAATCATGACCAATGTCATGATATTTCACACCAACCACAATCTCATGCACACACACCATCAGCTTTTAAAAGATAAAAATAAATTGGTTGAGTTGTTAGGCTAGACACCCCACAAAACAGTATTGCGTCTATACTGTAACCTCTTTGCAAGTAAAGATCCCCAGGCTTCAGAATATCTGGAAAGGAAAATTCCAGCACCCAAATGAGCTAGTCAAAAGCTTTGTTGACATCACTGTCTTAGTTAAAAATATCATTTTTCACTAATATAGTATTGTCAGGAATAAAAAACAAGAGCAGATGTAATTACACTGGCAGAGTCTGCTTCCTACTGTATTGTTCTTCATTAAACAAATCTGAATGAGCTCTACTATTTAACTTTGGCTTTCTAATGAAAAAAAAATCCTAATGTGAAGGCTTTGTTGTTATCCTACCTCCTGCAAATGACTTTTTAATCCATTAACCACCTCCATCAGATTATTAAGATGTGTAAAAATATCTAAAAGAATAATGTCTAAAAAGGCTTCTACACAGCAGCAGCTGGAGACGACAGACCAGACGAGGGTCTTCCCTGAGGAGAAAACAAAGAGTCAGTACAACTCAGGGACACAGTGCACCTCCTGCACACATCCCAGCAGCAGTATATACCCTTTCTGGGCAGCTGACAGACTCCCAGGGATATGGAGTAGGCTAAAGAAAGGTTAATCAAAAAAAGCAGGGCACAGAGGACACCGTGCTTCATTAGTTCTGCTGCTGTGGAATTTTTATTCCTCTTTGGTGCAGCTATGTAATATCTTTCTGGTACAGCTAAAATAGCAGGAGCTTAAGGGCAAATGTGACCTTATATTATCTGTTTCAATGCTATTTTTCCTTCTTGTTTTTTTTCTCTCCTTCCTACATATGTTCCTTCTCTCTACGTCTGTTTTCTCCCTCTTTCTCTTTCAAGCCACTGAAGTTAGAAAAGAGGGCTGCACTGCTTCATCAGCCTCTTTTACAAACTCCCACCCATCCAGCTCCTCTGTCTTCCTGCACTTCCTCTATTCTGTGCTTGCTTGTAAAAAAATGGCAACGCACTGGTCACCAAATACATATTTATTCAGCTAGCAGAAAAAGCTTCTTCCTGCTTCCCCTTGCAACAATCTGTCTGAATTCTTCCAGCAGCTGAGAAAGGACAATTTAATCAGATACCTACCAAAGTAAAAAATCCATACAAGTTACCTTTCCAGTCTTTGTGCCAAGCAGCACATTTTGCTTCCTGAGGTGAAGCATAGAACACTAGTGGTACCTACTGGCCAAAGCACAGGGAATGTTGCTGGTTTTTGCAAGGGCCACTTGTTTTATACCTTCTGCTGCTGCTCAGCTCTAATACACACTCAAACAGATGCTAAAGCTGTGAGCTGCACTGCCCTGGCAGTCTGCAAGCTGGTGACACCTGACTGTCACACGTGCACAAGTGCTCTCCCCTGTGCAGGCTGTACTCAGAACACACCCACTGGGTAACACAGCAGCAGCAAACTGGCAACCAGTATTTTTCACAGTTTTCCTCATCTTAAAATGGAATTGCAGCCAAGGAGGGTTTCAGGCCTCAGCATGCAATGGTATTTTCTATTTAACAACTTCAGGAATGCAAGTGAGGCCAGAACTTTGTCATACCACCTTGCTACTGAACATGAGGCTAGACTCAGTCTGCTATTTCTGCCTGCAAATTAGGTGTGTCCCTAGAAGACAGCTGAAAACAACTTACTGAAAAGTACCTGAGAGCTATCAGACATGTTTACTGTACAATAACTAGGCTGCTTTAATTCCCCATCCTCTTTAAAACTAAAAAGTTCTGAATGACAAGCAGGGAGGTTTGGATTTTTTTTTAATATAATTAAACTAGTAACTTTTTCATTCTGTGTCACAACAGCACATTACCAATCCATTCCTAGCTGACAAACTGAGAAAGCAACAGATTCCTTTCTAACAATTTTCCTAAAAATAGCATCAGTGGAAAGAAGCTGAACAACAAGAGAAATATCATCTCCTGTGTACCTGGATGTTCAAAACTGACAGGTTATATTATCATTAGCAACACAACAGTGCTTTTAACTGCTTCATACAGCAAAGAGAGCTCTGACAGGCAGAGGATTTGAGTTTCTCTCAACAATTTCCAAAGGCAACGTGAGCTATCAGCATGGGGTTGACATCAACAAAAGGAACAGCTCAAGCCTGAGATGGAATCCAGCCAGGATTGCAGTCATCTCCCAATAACTCATCTCAAAGATAAAACACCCTTGTTATGAACTAGTCTAAATTTAGAATTAATTAGAAGACAAGGTACAATCCTACAGTTTCAGACAAGCTCGCTTTGGGTGACAGCTAAACTGGCATTTTCAGTTCATACCCATATTTTACAGCTTTTATGAAAATTTACCTCCAAACAGAAAATGCCTCAATTTCTTACATAGAGATGATTTTTTAAAAATCAAATTTAATTTTAAAAAACATTTTTACCCTTATTTAAGTTATGTGGCCATACTGGGGCACAAGGGAAATGGAGGTTTGCAGCAGAGGTGGTTTCAAATGGTGAAAGCTATTGGTAGTGAGAATACATATTCAAACTTAAATCTTTTATTAACTTGGCTGGTTACACTTAAATGATTCTTTTCAAGTACATTCATCTTAGAAAGCACAACAAAATGTAGAGATGAAATGGAGGTACCAGCCAGAGGGATTTGATATATCTGTGGCCTCTGTGAGGTTATATCATTAAACAACACATTTTAATACACTGAATATGCTTCCAAGGCACCCAAGCCAACATCAAGATGATTATCCTGACCCCACTGTCTGCCTTGCTCTGGCAGTACAGCTTGTATAGTGTGGTGATGTAGGATCAAACTAACCCTAGTTTAAACAAGCAAAAAACCCCTAAAATAGTGGCCATATACTGAGATAACCAACTGGTTTTCTTGCAAGTGAAGGGATGAAGATAGACATTAAAAGAATTGAGCTGGACTGCAGGAGCCTCAGTTTGAATGAGCTTAAAATGCTGCACAACAGTCACCCACTCTTCTTCCAGTTCCCTGGCAGTCTCTAAAGTATTCATGGTGATTCAGCCCCTGTAGATCCAGGTGTGAATGTGTTATCCCATGATCTCACACTCTGAAAAAACATGCAAGATTTCATTTCCCTTTTTCTCTCTTTAAAAAACTCTTCTGGTATCAAATGCAGCAGTATACTACAATACCAGATACACACAGATTAGCAGTTTCAAAGGTGGTGGTCTCAGAGCAGTTTGATCCTCATCTATTTTTGCAATTTTTATATTCTTAAAATAGCAACCAGCTATGTTACAGGACAGAGTGAAGATGGGAAGGATTACTGTATAAAACATAACTGGGTATAGCTTTATTGAGCAGAGAAAAAAAAGAGAAGAACAAACTTCTAATTGGACAGGGAAAGCACGTCTCTCTCACAGTGTACATGGAAACATTGGGCTTCTTCAGGTTCTCTCATGCCAAATACTAAATGAATACTACCCTTATCCAGAGGCCATCAGGGCCACAGTGACCCAGAAGCCAATGTTACAAGGACACAGAGCTTTTGAGCAAACAGTAAGACAGAAATGACTGTCACAGCCCTCCTAGTCATCATGCCTACCCAGAGGAGCACTGTGTATTCATTCCGCTTATCTGCATCCAGATGAGCACAGAATACAATTCCTTCTCTTCCTCAAGCTAAATGAAGACAGATCACAAATTCCACAATCTGTCTAGAACAAATGAACATAATACATTCCTCAACTCAAACATATCTCAAAATTTTAATTCCATTTTATTAATTAGAAAACATTTTCTAGCTACGGGAATCACTGCTTATTGCAGCTAATCAGTGTCCTTGGATTGTCATCCATGTCAGACAAACATCTGAAGTCTGCAGCTTCTACCTACTCATCCCAGTTGCTGAGCTACATGGAATAGTGCTGACTGTCCTCCTAAATCCAAATCAGACGTGCAGTGGAAGAAGAAAATTGCTTTGTTTTCCTGTATGGTATGTCGGTCACATACAGAACTGAGAAAATACAAAGCATCCCATGATTTCACATGTACTCAGAATACATAATAAACCTCATCCCCACAATGCTCAAGCCCTGTTTTTTTACCCAGTGAGTCCATTTTGTTTTCTTCTATGAGCCTATTGATGAGTCCATTGGCTTTCTCAATGGTGCAGACAGCAACATCCAGGGCAGAGAAACGTCCAGCAGGAGACATGCTTCCCATGTAGCCTTCAACTCTCACATCCACCTCCTGAAACAGGGCCTGTTGTGCAAGGATACAGAATGTCATGCCAAGGTTACAACTCTGAATTTTGACCAATGCCTGTTGGAATCACACAAAAGCCTGCATTCCACATCTACAATTTCTATACTTTTAATGCCAACTAATCAGATTAAAGTCACAGCTCAGCCAGTTACTGATGCTTCTCTTTCCCACAGTCATTTTTTATTTCCAAAGCAGAAGCCATGGAGTACATGCTGCAAGATAGTGTACATAACTGAGTAAAAGATGAGGACCACTGTTCTGTATAAAAAGATTTAATATTAAAAATATTAGGGAACACACACTGCAATGCAACAGTTTATAGTATCAGTGGCTTATGTACAAAGACACTTTCCTCTTGAGAAATCCTGGGCAAAAGCCAAACATGGAACATCAAAAACAACTGAAAACTCACACTGAAAGCCAAGAAACAACAACTATTTCTCTTCCAGGTCTCACTACTGCAGTGCCAAAGCACTGACACATCCCACACAGCATTAAAAAAGGATACAAATATTTGGACCTCACAGGTAGGATACCCTATGAGATCAAGGATGTGCAGCTATGGCCAAATCTCATGCCAGGAGTAGCAGAACAGAGCATGGATAATCCTCCAGCTTTACAAGATTAAGACAAAAACATGTCTCCATTATCAATCACTACAAAGTAGCTTTTGTAATCAGTTTCTAGGATTTCCTAGCAATTTGCAAAGTTAAGATACCATCTCATTTAATGAACAACCAATATATCTTAAATGCCAGAAACCATAACAAAAATGCCTGCTCAGTTTTATTTTAGTCATTGCTGTTACCTAATGGCAACAATGTTTGATATCAAAGTCTTTCAAGAAAAAAATTTATGTTTTAAAAGGAGTGTTTCCACTGTCATTTTATTATTTAAATAACGGGTGATGAAGCCAAGACCTTTTTTTCTGACATTCTGTCAGAAAAAAAATTTCAGCAAAGTAAAAGTGAAATCAAAGGCAGAAAATTTGTTGGAATACCCCAAGAAAAGCCAAAATATCTTTTCATCCTTGAAGATAACATCTACGCCTTCCCTTTGTACGTTTTCTGACACAATCTCTCATTAGAAACTTCCTTTTGAGTTTGTATATTATAAAATTTGTGAATAAATGAAGTAACAGTGCTTTAAAAGTCAAAGCCGAAATAAAATGTTTTAATTGTCTCCATAACATTTTTCAAAGTTTACCTTTAAAAGTTTCATTTTTTTACCTCCATCTTAGAGCAAGTTTTAAATTATCTACAACTCCTTTCTGAACAAACTCTGCAATTACTTTTTCCCCCAAATCCATGCTTTTGCATTTCTGTTTAATGTGACCCAACAACTACTACCCACAAATGTACCTTCCTTGAATGCTACTTACCTGCAGGTAACTTTTCTTCTCCTTGGCCACAGAGACAAAGGGAAGGATGAGAAGGGCTTTCTTACGAGTCTCCAGGACTCGCTTCAAAATCAGCAATTCTGCAACCAGAGTCTTTCCAGCACTGGTAGGAGCTTAAAAAAAAAAGAAAAGTTTTTTAAAATTAATTTTTAAACTTTCAAACATAAATCCAAAGAACAAGCATCACAAGTCTAGCAGAGAGAGAAGTAACTGGAGAACTTGGGGTGGGACTCTTCAGTTGATGTCTCTCATCCACACCCACAACCACATTTGCAGTCAACCCTATAAAGAGTCAAGAAGACTAAAAATCATCTGACTCTCTTCTAAGTTTTTCATCTTCTCCATGCTGCTCTAGATCCTTTAACTCATGAAGAGTAGACAACCAATGGTGATTTCCCACAGATTTCTAATCCACCAGCCCTACTTCTGCACTACTTCCCCTTCTGCACACACACTCCCCACACAATATGTGATGAGAAATGATAAATGGAATAAAAAAATAGACAGCAAATAATATTCTCAGAAGTATTTGTATCTACCACTCTTGTTATCATTCAGTTCCTAGTTGACAGTCTGCAATAAAAAAGCGTCATCATTAGCGGACTCCTAATTATCAGTTTTTAAAGGAATTTTTAACAGAGAAAATGGGGGAAAAGGTCTTCTTCACATCTGGAAAGGAGACCATTAAGTTAGGTTTGAGGTGCAACAATGGGACAGACCTTAATGGGATGTCTGCAGAAGAAAGAGGACCTTGACCTTTTTATCTGCCAGATCAGAATCCTTCAGCACCAATATGACCTTGCAAATGGCACTGGAAAAGTTAGGGGGGGACTGGTTTTTTCAGATGTTTGCGTACCTGAGTAAACAAGGTTCTTCCCTTCCAGAACTTGTCCGAGCATTAGGCATTCTGCTTGCCATTCAAACATCTGCACTACTCCTAGACTGTGGTATTTCTCTAGAACAGCTCTGGGAAGACCCCAGCTTGCAAGGAGCAACTTCTCTGCTTGGTCTTCAGGAACATTTACCTGATGATATTGCCCTATTGGGAGGAGAAAATAGAAAAAAGAAAAATTTAAAGAGTCAAGTATCATCCTTGAATCTGAGGTCACTTAGGTTATACACTTAAATGGCAAATTTCTCTACAAACTCCTGTATTACAAGAAAAGGCAATAAACTATCTTCCCTACATTTTTCAGTAGTTCATGATAGTTCACCATTCTTGGATAGTTCACCATTCTTCTTCTGACATCTTTTTAAAAATTTTTCCTCCAATAAAGTTTTCTACATTCAATTAATTTCTTCACCAAACTCTTGCTCTGGTATTTGCTTTTGAGTCAGAGCAGCCATTACCAAAGACATACTCAATCAGAGCTTCAGCACTGATTAATACAACAGTATTACAATGTGTCATCTCACCCTTAGCCACACCATTTCCCTTTTAAATTACTGCTACTGAGACTTCAGTAATCCTCTCTGATTACAGAACTGCCCAGTCTTTTTTCTTGCTCTACAGATGAATGAAAACCACAACATAAAGCAAACAAGCAGCTCAAGCTACTCTGTACAGTGTGCCATATTTCAGTTTATCAACACTGATTAGTATCTTCACAACCCTGCCAGTTCCTCCATCTTAATTAAGATCCTTGCAGATTATTTCTTGTCTTAGTAACCACAAACAACTTTGTGCTGACTACAGATACTGCCTCCTCCTTCTCCTTTTTACCAAATCATTAAGAAAACTCAAGCTCTTTGTCCCTTTCCTCATCCGAGATAGCAAACAGTTTTCTGATCCACCGTAATGCCTCCCCTATCACCCATAAATATATAATTCCTGTCACAGCATTTTGTGAAAGACCTTGTCAAATCGAGATAAAAAACAAGTAATTGTGTTTACTGGCTCTACTGTACCCATTCTTCTACTGGTACATCCAAAAAATTCTAAAAGAAATTTTCCACCACTGTTGACAGCATAAGGGCAGGCTAAACCAGCAATATCAGCCTGCACAAGCAGTCAGCATTTTTGCTCTCAACACACTAAAAAGCAGCACTTCAACTGCTGCCCTGAGGTTAACCCCAGCCTAGGCTGTCACTGCTGCGTGATCAGTCTCCTCTACACAAATATATAAAAAAGCTTGATATAGCTCGGTTCTGAAAGCTTTGTTTCACTTTGTGTAATCAAAGTGCCATAAAATACTAAAGAAAAAGTTAAGCACCATCAGGAGGGAACAGAAATATGCTGCAAAGCAGAACAGGCTTCCCAAGTGGAATTCAGAGGACACCAAAATTGTCTTTCTTAAAGTGTGACTGTGGTGGGTTGACCCTGGCTGGATACCAGGTGCCACCCAAAGCCACTCCCCTCCTTAACTGGACAGGAGAGACAAAATACAATGAAAGGCTTGTGGGTCAAGATACTGACAGGGAGAGACCGCCCACCAATTACCATCACAGGCACAACACTTGAGTTGGGAAAAACTAATTTATTACTAATGAAATCAGAGTAGGATAATGAGAATTAAAACAAAATATTAAGAACCCCTACCCCCTACTCCTCCCTTCTTTCCAGGCTCAACTGTACTCCCGATTTTCTCTACCTCCTTCCCCCTGGCAGCGCAGGGGCACCAGGAATGGGGGTTGCAGTCAGTTCATCACACGTTGTCTCTGCTGCTCCTTCTTCCTCAGAGAAGGGCTCCTCACACTTTCCCCCTGCTCCAGCGTGGGGTCCCTCCCATGAGAGATGGCCCTCCACAAGCTTCTCCAACACGAGTCCTTCCCACAGGCCACAGTTCTTCACCAACTGCTCCACTGTGGGTCCCCCATGAGCTCACAAGTCCTGCCAGCAAACCTGCTCCAGCGTGGGCTCCTCTCGCCATGGATCCACAGATCCTGCCAGGAGTCTGCTCCAGTGTGGGCTTCCCGTGGGGTGACAGCCTCATTTGGGCATCCACTTGTTCCAGCATGGGGTTCTCCATGGGCTGCAGACGGATCTTTGCTCCACCACGGACCTTCATGGGCTGCAGGTGGACAGCCTCTCTCACCATGGTCTTCACCACAGGCTGCAGGGGAACCTCTGCTCCAGCACCTGAAGCATCTCCTCCCATTCCTTCTTCACTGACCTTGGTGCCTGCAGGGCTGTTTCCATCACATATTCTCACTCCTCCAGCTGCAGTTGCCATCACACAGGCTTTTCTTCCTCCTTCTTTAAATGCATTATCCCAGGAGTGCCACCACCACCATCACTGATGGGCTTGGCCTTGGCCAGTGGCAGGTCCCTCTTGGACCTGGCTTGCATTGGCTCAGTCAGACAAAGGGGAAGCTGCTGGCAGCTTCTCACAGAAGCCACCCTTATAGTCCCCCCTTGCCATGCAAATCCAATACCATGACTAATATGGCAAAATTAGGATTCAGAAACAAAAAAAACCTGCTTGATGGGGTCTCAAGCTTTTTTCCTAACGTTAAAACCAATGAACTTCATGTAAAAGATGGAATGAGCAAAGGATTACAAGATTCTACTGTTTGAAGAATAGCTGTAGATTAGAACTGAACATGCATTTGGAAACTTGTGGCTTAGAGACCTTAAAGATCTCTGTAGAGAAGTATACCTCTGACATGAACCTTTTTTTTACCTACTAAAACAATGCTAAGTAACAGTCAAAATTAGCAATATACAAACTGTTGGTTAAAAGCATTGGGTATTAGATATCTCCAAAAGAAAACCATTCCAGAGTGTGGGGCCAGTTGAACACAAGAGTGCTGCTTACTGAATTGTCTTTGAGCAGAAGACTGTGGAAATGTGTACACTGCCTTGCTCTGCTCCATTTGCAGAAGTTGACAGAATTGTATCTTGCAGAACATAATCACAGCAGTGAGAAGATGTGACATGACTGGAGAACAGACCAAGAGATGCAAATGTTTTAAAAGACTCACAATCACAAAAAAGAGATGAAACTACAAGATGGTCTATAAACATCTTGATTTTAGATGTTGTATACATCTCGATGCTGTATACCTCTTGATTTCTCTCTTGATTCAAGAGCACAATAAACTGGCAAAATGCATGCATGGCAGCTAGAAGCATCACTTTAAGTAGTTCTGTCTGGCAGCAGGACCATTTGAAATGACACCTTGCCAGAAGATATTTATATAACATCTCGTATATTGTAATTTAGAAGTATATTGTATCTATTTATTCTGTATTCTATATGTATTCTAGAATCAATTTTAAAACGTAGGTAAACAAACCAACCTTGCCTGGTACAGCAGAGAACAGACTGTACCGACTGTTGTATTATGGCAGCACCTAGTGGCCAAGCCAAGAATAAGGCCCACTTTTACACGACACACAGGATGCCCGACCTCAGAAGCGTGCACGGAATACACATTTTCTTATTTCCTTCCTCAACTACACAGTGAACAGTGCAGGAAAACCCTTCGATTCGCGTTTGCACACCACCACTGCTCATCATCTCAGCACACACCGCAGCTGCAGCCGCTGCCTTCCAGGGGGAAAGGAAGGGGCGAAGCGGGGCCCGAGCAGCATCGGCACCGGGGCCAAGGCCCCGCGCCCGCGCCGGGAGAGGCTCGGAGGGTCCCCGGCCCCTTCCAGCAGCGCCCTGGTGCCCACTGGAGCAGCCCCGCTCCCCCTCGCCCAGAACGCCCGACCAGCGGCGCCGCACGACCGAGGGAGAGGCGGGGAAGGGAANCGGGGTGAGCGCACCGCCATCGTCTTCCCGCCGCGCCATTCAAACGCAGCCCCGCCCCGGCCGCCGAGGCGGCANAGGCAGGGAAGGGCTGCTCTCTCCCGCGCAGGTACCTGCGGAGCCGCTGCCGCGCAGGGAGAGGTCAAGGCCGGGCGGGGGGCTCAGCACAGNGGGCGGGACTCGCGCTCTGGCGGCGAGAGGCTGAGGGCATCAACGGCAGAACGTAACGGGCCTGCCTCACAGAGCAAGGATTACCTTGAAGAGCTGCAAGGCTAAGCAGGGAACGGAACAAAGGACAAACAGCCTCGTTTGCTGTTTCCAATGGCTGCTTTCTAATGTTTTTTTAATGACTCTAAAGCCAAAATAACAGCTTCAGATTCTTAGAGCTGCTTTTCTCTCTCCTCAGTGACATGACTATCAGCAGCAGTTCACTGAAAATTCTGCAATACCCAAAAAAATGCATGTCTTTGCCCATCAAACACAGAACTGTTAAGAAGCATTATATAAAAAATAAGGCTTTTCTAAATTGCTTTTAATTTCAACTGAAGAAAACACACTCATCTTTCCAGAAATAGCGACAGCAAAGGGTGAACATTCAAAGCAGTTCCAGGAGCACAAACACACGCGTGTCCTTCCTTCTGTCCACCAGTGCTGTATTTTTTATTTTCTAAAGCACACACACACACACAGACACACTCACTCACTCCTTCAGAAAATCTCTCCCTGTTCTGTATCTTCAGAGCAAGGGATCACAGCTTGGGAGGCTGAGCTGACTTCACACGAAGCAGCACCACTGCTCATCATCTCAAACACATCCACACACCCTCTCTGAGGCATCCAAGACCCATCCCTCAGCCTCTTGCCTCACAGAACAGGTCACTGGCCCAGAAACACTGGGAAAACAGCTGGTGGTAAACAGGACTAGGTGGTGGAAGCAACAGCCTTCATTCCAGATGTGTTCCTTTGCAAAACCCTAAAGCTTCTGTACCCATCTTTGTCCTGCAGAAGGAATTTCTGGCCCTCGAATAAGAGCATGTGCTCTCATTCCTGTCATTAAAGAAAACACTTAGGATTAAATGGAAGCAAAATCCTTTAAGAATACTGCTGTCATCTCAGACAATTATATTTGAGTAAGTGTAAGGGATGGTCTAATGGAAGAATCAACATATTTTAATCCTCTTTAGATCAAGCAGCTCAAAAATCTTCTCTCGTTGTTCAAGTTGACAAAAGCAGATGGTAACAGTAGGCCCTTCTGTGTTTCAAAGCCCGAGCACCAAACAAATACACCACACACTTTTTTCCTAAAGCAATTATTTTAATGCATCGACACTTGGAGAATGTATCCATTCTGCTGCTCTGTTGACCAAAAGTTAAATACATTTAAGGGAAGAGAGGCATAATGAAATCCTCTGCTATAAACTCTTCACTGCAGAAAACAATTCCCACTGCAGACTAACCATTTTCTGTATTAGTACTGAAAAAATACTGAAGAAAATAACTCAGTAAAGACTTCTACTTAGTAACAATATATAATTCTATTGTGCCAGAAAGACCAGAATAAGCACTGTTGATATTTCAAATGCTCAGAGCATAGACATGTTTCACTTCAACATGGAGTTTTACAACTGCAGCACAAAATCTATTACTTCCCCATCATTTCATGTCCTCCTTAATCTTTGAAAAAGCTATTAAAAATATTAAAGGAGACATCTATCTTCATTCTACTCTTTTTAAGGGGGAAAAAACAGGTTTTGCTGTCTGAAATTTTTAATTCATTAAAAATAGTTCACAAAATTTGAGGACAGACCTATTTTACCAAAGTAGGGAAAAGAGCTAACTAGCAACCAGTCGAAGAATTTGGTTCCTTAAGTATGTGCACAGCTGGTTCATCAAGTCTCTGTTCTGTCCTTCAACCCAGTGCATTTCTACCACTACATCACTTCCTTCTTTCTTCACATTCATTAAACACTTGAAGAGAAAAGAGCCACTGGTTTCTTTGGGGCTTTGTTCTTTTCCAACTGCCAGATTGCTAGCTTCCTCTGAAGGGCAAGGTTCCTCCTTTGCATCACCAGAACCTTTGCCAAGGGATGTTTCTCCCTGCTTTGCTTCCATCTCCTCTTCCTTCACAGGATCATTGTGTTCTTCTTTGGCAGCAGATTCCTCTGGTAGCTCATCACCTGCAGTCATCTGGACATCCTCATCAGGTGCCATAAACCCCATTTCAGACTCTTCAGTCTTGGGGTTTTCACAGTCAGAGTTGTTGCTCACATTCTTCTGGCTGTTCTTTTCCTCTTCCATTGCTTGCAGAATATCTTCAGAAGCTCGAGGAAGTTCTCGTAATTGCCTTATTCTCTCTCGTTTCTTTCTCCTCAAATGGATCCAGGAGTTTTCAATGGCAGTCACAAAGAGGCTGATTTCATCTTTTCCAGAGGGAACACGTTTATGCTGAACCTATTGCAGGAAACAGCAGAATTTAATATGATCCTCTCACAGTTATGCTTTCAATTAGGACATTGTTTTGACATTTAATACTTCACACTGTACCTTCAGATCAGTGAGAATCTTCTCTACCCAGGCTCTGACCACAGCAATGGCTTCTACAGCATCCCAGCCCATAGTTGCAGCTTTGATGGATAACTCTTTGACTGTAGAAGCCAAGACCATGAATGTAATTGGTTTTCGTGGTTTTTCTAATTTTCTTCTTTTAGATGGAGGTGACTAGAACAAGAAACAAAGAAAGACAAAAGTTACAAGGCTATACAGTATTAGTGGGGTGACTTTTGTACTCAGAAGACTATGATTCTGTAAGACACAAGGATTAGATGTATAATGTAAGCCCCTAACCAGTCATTCACATGGCCTGTGTTTCACTTCACCCCCAAGAGTTTCAGACTCAAACCAGCTAACAGGATCATGCACTTTATGCTAGCCTGATGGACAGAGGGAGTTTATCTTCAGGTATTAGGCAAAAAGCTTCATTGGTTCCTTCAAACCATTAGCTCTCCATGAGCTCATGAAGTGTGGCTGCTCTTGGGAATAGAGGTCAACTGCCAATATCCACATTTTGATCCAAGTTCACAGAAGGTTTACTTGCTTATCTTCCTTAAGGTTGGTTATTGTCTATACCTATATTCAAGTATACAAACATCCAGATCCAAAAAAGCAACTGGCTCACATTTAAGGTGAACAAGCTCCACTTACATTCATGTAGGCAAGTCTGAGTTAGACGTGGTCATACCTATTTGGTAACAGAATCCACATGTTAAATTAAAACTGAGTTCTCAGAGGAAGCTTAAATTCAAATCCAGCCCCAAACTTAGCTTATTTTTATTACTACTAAACTGCTATTTGAAGTAAGTTACAAGTGATCCTTATTTTCATTGAAACCCACAGGAAGTTCCTACAAGGGCTTCCTTCTTCCACCCTAAACATGGGTGACTGATGAATCACAGGTAACAAATGCTAACAGACTGGCAGCCATCTAAAAAATTCCACTGTCCATACAGCCCAGCACATCCAATATTCCAGTCTGAAGAAGAACAGTTTGTATCATGGTAGTTATAGCTCATTAGCCCCATCCTCAAGTAAGAGGCAGAGAAAATCACAAGCAAACCAGAATTAAGCTACTTACAGGTACTTGTACATCATCATAGAAACTCCAGGCCAGTGCCCATCTCATGGTGCGTCCTTGACAGAATTCAGTATGAGTAACTTTAGGAACCTGTGCAAAGAAGGAATACAAAGTATTATTTCAGATTAATAAACAACACTGTTCTACTGCACAGATTTTCAGACAAAGCATATTTTCTCATGACAGAAATGGAGATTGTTTCTGACATGCCCCAGGCATGTCAGGACCCCCTCTCACTTCACTAAGACTGAGGTGCAACAGTTCAAAGAGAAGAAAATCAGATAATTGAAAATTTGTATTCAGCTCAGCATCTGCTTTTGGTAATACATCTTTCTGGGATTTTATTTCACCATGCATTCTCTTTCCTTTCACTACATACAAGGACATATCTCACAATTATTTTCTTTGCATGAAAATTAGTGAAGACTGTGCTTCCTCCAGAAGGCCATCAAAAAGTCCTTTGCCCAGCCTTCTTTAATGAGAATAGTAGCACAAGGTTCAATTTTACTTGGTGCCAGAACTGAATACAAACTAGACAATGCTGTCACTTAAATTATATTACTATTTCTTTTATCAACCAAATTGTTAAATTTCATGGTAGCTAAGAAAGCAAGCTAGATTTCTTTTTGTTTTTTACAACAGTGTTGTTAATGCTATTTAAGAAAACCCTGTATGTTATAAAATGAAGACATGCTTCAACACGTGATTAAAATAAAAAATCTGAAGACAGTATGTGCTACTTATCTGTCAGCTGTGAATCTACAATAATTAAATCTCAACTGCTTACCTAACAAGGAATTGCTGTTCCTTCTTGTGATAAAAACTCCGTAAAACAGCTCAAAAATAATTACCCACATGCATCATTGAAACATAGTATATATTGTATAAAACATATACAGGATATATATGGACTCTATGCAAACTCACCCCCTGGATTCGAAGTTCTTCTTTCAGTGGTGCCAAACTGCATTTCTTCCCCAACATGCAACTGTACCATCTGCAAAGAACACATTCATAAGTGTTTTATAAGAAGAGATCAACTGAAAACGGCAACTACTATGAAGAATTTCATCAGAAAGCTGCAAGAACAAGAGATTTAAAATCACACCTGCACTTGAACAGAGTGACTAGGACATAGTACAACAAAATCCAGAACAGAAGGTCCAAAGACAGATTGGACAGAGGAATCTTTTTGATCTTTTAGGAAATACATTCAGACTACTATTGCAACAGCACCTAAACAACCAAAAATCTTGTTTTAAAGAGTGACCTTAGTTATGTGGAAGATGTTACACCTTACAAGACTTTGTTTCAACATCTCCACTTTCCTTGGAAAATTAATCAGAATGAAAAGGAATAATCAACTATTGGCAAGTATTTGTGCCTCAGAAGCAGACACACTATCACTTCTGCTCACTGATAACTTCTTATCCAGGTTTCCATCACCTAACCCATACTTCATGAGGAAACTATAAAGCAGAAAACAGGAAAGAAACTTATCTTTCTACTTCTGGTGAAGCTTATCCTTCCATCCAGCTCCACATCTTCAATATCTCCAAACATGACAGCTCTACAGTTCTTCATCTAAATTATTATTCGAGCTCTACAACCCCATCTTCCGTATTTTTTGATGACTGTATCCAAAAAAGCTTTTTCATAATGTATTGAAGTACAAAACCTAGATATCCCAGTTAACAAGGGGCAGTTTTGTCCAACACTGGGAGAGTAAAAGCCTGATAGTCAGAAAAGTGAAGATGTGCCACCTGTTTATCTTGTTCAAAAGAAGGCCTTGCTATGTTTCTTATTGCAGCTTATGTTCACCCAAGACAACATTCAGTACAACAATGTCCTTTAGTAGGCAAAGCTGCAAGTTACCAAAACTCAGCCAGGAAAAGAGAAAATTTTAGGTAATCAACAGATAACTGGGCAATATCATAAAACCACTTGCATCCCAGAAGCCCTTACGAATGAACCCTGACTGTCTTTAGCAGGTACATGTGCTAATTCAGCTGCAAGCTGCAAGTGTCACTTGTATAGACTTTTTTTTGGTCTTCTGCCTTTAAATACCTCCAGTGATGAGTTCTAATTGTTTGATGCTCAGGAACAATTTGATGTGTCAGTATCATTAAACAAACTGAACAGATATCACTGGACCATAGCTACATGCCCTACTTAAAATACCATTTTCATGTGATTTCTGCCAAAGATGAAGATAATAGGTGTTAGTTTGGTTTTTTTAAACTGGAACAAAGCACTTACCGCAACCTCTTTTTAAGTTGGAGGCTATCATGAATAATCCTTTTGACAAATTCTAATTCTCCTCCCTCAGCCATGATTTCTGTGATCCCTCCTGTATTTACAGAACTGGGAGGGGGACGCCGTGGATTTCGAGAATTAACTCCCTGGATAAAAAAAAACCAAAACAAAACAAAACAAATATTTGACATGAGCATTTAATGAAATGCTTTGTACACTGCTTCCTATCTCAACCTTTAGTGGGTAGCAAGCACCACCACCTCTACTTATCCTCTCCCCATCAGAACCATGGATAATAGACAAAGATGCATTCAAAATAAGCATAACTGAGTGAATTCCCTACAATCTCAAACCTAGGTAAGCTACTTGTCACATATCGGGATCCTGCTAATATATGTGGTTCCAATACATCTAAGACATGCTGGTTATGTGCATCTTCACAATTACAGTCTATAGTGTTTAATTAAATCTTAAATCTTTTTTCCACTGCCCTCTATTACACATTTCTGACTATACTCAGTGGATATTGCAAGGCCTGTATGATACTGTCTACATCGCTAAGGAAACGAACAATACTATTTAAACAAAATTCCAGAAACTAATTCCTCTGAGCCATTGCTATGCACCAGCAACCTGATTTCAGGTTTACTAGCTGTCTACTTTCCAAACTGATTTTCTAAGATAGTAAGAACTTGTGAAAGAATGCTACAGCTCATTCTTCACTTTAGGAAGGGTAACAGTTAAGTTTTCAAAACTCCTTTAGGGGCCAAGGGGTGAGGAGGGAGAAGACTTAAATGCTGTTTAAAAATGATTTGGTATTTCCCACTCCATCTTCCCCAAGTAAAGAGGTTAAATTGTTGCTCCCTTCCCACTGACTGCTGAAGTTCATGCAACATTCAGTTTGTAAGCTTACCTTGGCTTCCAACTGGTTGGCAAAAAAGGGGGGGTTGCACATGCAGAAATCATAAATGATCTCAGATTCCTCTTTCAGTGCATCCATTAGAAGAGTCTTCTGTGGTACCTTAACCACTATTAGAAAATGTGAATTTCGTCAGTAAGGAACTTCATATTTTATTTAACATGCTTTTACATTATACATTGTATAAAACCTGTACTTTCTACAGAAGAGATGTAACAAATATCAACATGCACATAAAGGCTTCAGGTTAAGAATCAGCATACAAACAGCCTGTATATTTATACACAACAGAATCTGTTTAAAACAACAGGGATGGCCTGAGTTACACCAAGTTCTCCAATACAACCACAAATGTGCTTGAAGCCTTTCTAACAACAGGCTCTACAGCTTCACATGTTCCTTTGCCAGCTTTTCCAGTACAGTGAAACACCACCACACTAAATACCACCACTAAAAATCCTGTGATGGCAGCAGTAACAGAACACTCTCACTGTTCTCCAGAACACCAAGTTCTAGATCTTCAAGACTGACATGGATGACATGTTGCTTAAAAGGATGCTTCCAAAAGTTTTTATTTCAGAGCTAACAAATGAACCTGCTTTTTAGTACACTGAGTTCCTACAGCAAATTTTCCAAGCTCAATCCCAGACCAAGTATGGCACACTGCTACTGCTACCACAGGCAGTGTTAGGACTTCAGTCAAGAAATGAGCACGAAGCACTCTCTGTACAAGCCGTGCCTTTGTGGCAGTGTCGTGCAGTTATCCAAGGGGAGCACTCCAGGTCTCCTACCAGCACAAATACTCAGAAATACTTCAGTAGCAAGCAAGGAATGCAGAGATAAAAACACCCCAGGGTGCAGTTTAACTTTCAGATTTTCATAAGGAAGAATATTTCTCTATCCACACATCCCATGCAAGACAAGATGGTTTTTTGGCTTTAGCATACACAGACCTCATTCTGACGTGCCACTGAACATGGCAAAAATAGGTCACAGCTTCTGTATGCTACCAAATACCTTATCACACCATACCTTTTATAAGATCAGACAAGTTATTCTGTTCCACATTCTTCTTGGCATAATTGAAGCACATGTCATCCACTTCTGTTGCAAGGAAATACCAGCCATTCAAAGTTGCTCCAAGTAATGGGTATATACAAGATGCCCCTGTCCCTGCAGAAGTTAAAATCCACAAAAATGGCAAAATAAGTCTCTAATGTTATACACAGTGTGGCTGTTAATTATGTACTTATTATACCAAAAAGAACTAACTTCAAGAAAACATTGATTACTGATTATCTACTACTCAATTCTTTAGTGAACTTTATTTTCGTAATTTGAAAAACAGCATTGTCAAATATACACTTTTAGTAAAATAAAGGATTCAACAATCTGTAATACATTTTCTAGTAAACTATCAACTTGGTTTTAGGCTATTTTTTTTCTGTACAACAGTGATTAGCTCATATACAGAAAGCCAAATACATTCTGGTTTTACTAAAACAAAAACCCTACCAGAAGTAAATTTCTCTTCTGCATTTTTCTATTATCACAAATAATTTACTTCGATGCACACAGCAACAACAAAAAAATTCTGCTCCACCCAACTATCTTTCTCTAATGTCCAAAACTATCAAAGAAATAAAAGCATCAATTAAGAGATCCAGAAAGATAGAAAGACAGATAAAAACTTGGTGAAAAAGAGAGGGATGCTAGCATAAAATAAATATGGCATATCTAGGTGATCAAATTATCAATGACAACCAAATTTAGGATTAAAAGGAATGAATACAAGGAAAGGGAATGATATTCCACCACCACCAAACTCGAGTTTGGATATGTACCAACAATCTGTTACAATGACTTACTGAAACATCAATAACTTCATCTCTCAGCACACAAAAGCAAGGGGTTATTTCCAGGGGTTTAAGTCCCTCTTGCATGACTTATTGCTTTTCCAAAGCTGGAACATCAAAGCTCATGCAAACTCAAACTGAAGATTTTGCAGTATGTGGAGGACTTGGAAGATCTTTCCTAATCAGCTACCTATCACAATAAAGTTCATAGAAATCATTTTCACTAGTATCAAATGTGTAGCAGCTGGCTAGGGAATTTAAAAGTTACAAAGGAAAGCAGCTGTGGACACACCAGGTGATGATACAAACCTGGTATCCAACACAACTCCAGCTAAAAATATAAGTCAGTAAATTTCAGAAGAAAAAAAGTTCCATTACAGAAAGTCATGCTAGCAAATGCCAAGAAAACAGAAACATAAAATCTTACACAGAAAAAGAGAACCCCAGCTTTGAGGAAGTCAGTCAACTTTAAAGTTTTAATGTCAAGCATAAACAGAGGTTAGACAGAAAATCCAGTTTTTCTCAATGTCGTTATGAGTTTTCTTCAGTACAAAATAATCTGCAAAAAGAAGCCTCTGAAACTGTAAAGGAAGATTCTATTGACAAAATAAAGGATGTGAAGTAAATTCAAAAGGACTATCACTGGTGTCTTTTAAACAATTCATACAGAGTAACCAAAAATTTGGAATCCAAATGCCAATTTTATTGTTTGTATGTGGAAGCTCCTATAGCAATTGCCTTTTTCTTTTATTTCAAACAAAAACCAAATTAAGTGCATCAGTCTACACATTTCTACTGAATAACTGTTGATATCAATCTGCTGCCTAATCTAGATATTGTCCTGATATTACCCAATAAACCAGACTGAAACAGAACAACTATACTGGACAGTATCATCCATCTGCTGATGCTTAGTCCAGCTTAAAAAACATTTTATTTTCAACAATAAACAGGAAAACTTTTTGACCATCTACAACCAAAATACAGCTTTGCTAGCACTTGCCCTGGTTTCTAATTAAGCCTCTTTTACAATTTAGTGTATGAGAATAACTACATTGATATAAATTAAAATAAAATTCGAAATATAGAAAGGACAGATCATTCACCTAACAAATACACCTATAAAAACAGAAAAAATGTTATTAAGTGAAACACTAGCAAATATTGCAGGGCAACTCACAAACTCTCTGGTGCAGACATCCCAACGCAAAATTTATAAATCAGCAATAAAACATAGTTCACTAGTTAGAACACTGAGAAGAACCTTTTTTTCACTCTTTTAGAAAGACATTTTGCCTGCATTTCTAGCATAATTTTTGTATACCACACAAAGCTGCACTCAAGAGAGTTCAAGGCCCTGAAAAGCCAAATAATTGCCTGCCATGGCTGTTCTTGTGCTTGTGCAGAGAAATGCTGCCCACCCAGAAGGAAATTAAACACCTGTAGAGCTCAGACTGCGAGCACAGGTCAGATCTCTTTGTTTCTCAAACTTCACGCTTTCCTGTGGGCGTGCAACAAATAGTTTGTGCTAGTGTCCCTGATGGTAAAGAACCAAGGAAGCGTTTAGTTCGGCCAAGTACCTATGTCAATGCCTCGCCTCAGGGTTTGCTTCTCAGCATCCTGGTGACCGATGAGATCCTCCACCCAGTGGATGTAGTTCAGCCTCAAGGGGACGGTAGGAATGAGCCTTTCCACGGGGATGTCGATCGTCAGCCCGAAATCCTCTTTCAGTAGGGTGCACGTCAGAGCCCTCACCGCCTCGGGATCCTTGAAATTCAGGCTGAAAGGCACAAGCAGCGCTTTTATGGGTGCCCGGGGACGGACACACACACCGGCGCCCACCCGGGGACGGACACACACACCGGCGCCCACCCGGGGACGGACACACACACCGGCACCCATC